>BSBM01000632.1:13740000-14340000 GCA_027924585.1 Larix kaempferi | reverse complement strand
GGGAACTTCGGTTCATTGGGCTCCTCCTTCTGCATTGCAAGCAGATCATAATCCTCCCATCTACATTCTGGGATTTTACCCATCAATTTTTTCTCTACCTCGACATGTTTTGAGATTGGCGATAGCGGGATGTTGTATTTGGCATTCTTCAACAACTTGAAAATCGGTGCGTCCAGAGCACGCGGTGAAATATAGTCTGGGGTTAATGTCAAAGGTATCTCCTTATCCGCTAGGGCTGGTTTCTGCACTGTCGACGTCATCTTGGGTACCTTCATTCTTGGTGCAACTGGAGTTTTTCCTTTGTCTTACATTACTAGGCCGTGTCTTGGTGATCGTCTTGATGCCTGACCCGGTTCTAAGACAACCTTCTTTGCTGGGGTTCTCATTAACCCTTTGATCCCCCCATAGTGAAATAGCTTCACAGTCTCTTGGATGGTGAAATCTTCTTCTATGGGAGACCACTCAGACATTCACTGGCTAATCTTCACAAGGTTTCAGATAACTTGCAAAAAATAACTCGGACATAATTGTTCGCAAGAAAATTCTAAGTGTTTGGTAACGCCCGTGAGTTTGAATATGGTGTTACTTATAGGGGCAGCGAACCCTCCTCCGCGCCCTTCAACGGCTATATAAGCATTAATTGTGGCATCCGTTGGCCAAATCCGGCGGATCCTTCGGTTCTTTCCTTCATAACTTCGTTCAAAACGGCTATCTGTGCATTAAATGCCCAAGCGGTTGCTGGCAACGGCTATATAACGGCTATATTCTCAACCGACATTGTAACGGCTATTTTTCTGAGTGTTGCATCAAACTGTGCTGCAGGTCATTGTTACTCCTGCGCAGTCTCTTCGCGGTGCCTAGTTTCTGGCTATGAATACATCTTTTTCTCTTTTAACTTGGTCTTCGCAACTGCCTTTTGGACTTCGCAATAGCGCGTTTTCTCTTGTCTTTTTCTTTTCTTACTTTTCTCTTTTTTTTCTTTTTTTCCTTTTTTTTTTTTCGCAGCAACACATTATAACAGTGCTGCGCGGTATATACATCTTCCTCATTATACATCGCATACAGACTCATTTAGCTTTCTAGTGCCCAATTTTAACTGTACTTGGCACTTAGAAATGTCCTTCTTTCTGACCATTACAGTTTTTGGGAAGCAAAACTATCCCGATAGGGGTTTAGTCTACTGCCATTAACTAAGGTGGGAAAGTTATCTACTGCTAATGTGGCTAACTAAGCCACGCCACCATTAGTAAGATGTACAATAGTATATGGGCCGAGCCAATGTGTTTTAAACTTCCCAGGAAATTTCATAAACTTGCTATCATAAAGGAGGACTAGATCACCTGCCTGGAAAGACTTTTTCTTGATGTGGCAGTCATGCCATGCCTTTTCCCTTTCCTTCTGCACTTGTTGGTGAAAACATGCGATGAATCGATCCTCCTCTAGACCAACCAAGTGTAAGAGTCGTTCTTCCAGCACATAGCGATCTGCCATGCCTGTAAACGCTGCTATCCTCAAACTGGGAACAATGTACTCCATCGACATTATGGCTTCCTGCCCATAGGCTAGTCTAAATGGTGTATGTCCAGTCAACTTTTTGCATGTGGTCCTGTACGCCTATAGCACAGTGGGAACGCGCACGTCCCAATCATCCCTGTTCACATTGCATACTTTAGTAAGCGCATTCTCCAGTATTTTATTGAATGTTTCAACAGTTCCATTTGCTTGAGGGTGATACGATGTATTGCGCTGATGGTGAATGTGGAACTCTTCTGTCAATGCCTCAATGGATCTGTTTAGGAAATGAGTACCCTGGTCACTCATCAAAATCTTAGGGAATCCAAACCTTGTAAGTATGTCTTAAAAAATGAACTGCGCGGCAGTACCTGTGCTGCAGTCCTTCACCGGCTTCGCTTCTGCCCATCTGGTGAGGTAATCCATGGCAGTAATAATATACCTCGCACCATTTATTTTCCCTGGTGGGTTTATAGGTCCTACAAAATCAATGGCCCATTTTTCAAATTCCTGTAATGTCAATTGTGGATTTAGTGGCGTCTCGTCTCTTCGCGATGGCCTTCCTATCCTCTGACAGACATCGCAGCTCTGACAATGTTCCTTGGAGTCCTTATGGATCGTAGGCCACCATAGTCCTGCGCGCAATATCTTCTGTGCAGTAGCCTTTCCTGCATAGTGACGTCCTGCTGCTCCTGAGTGTACATCAGCCAATATGAATGGATTCTCATGCTCCAATACACATCTGCACAGTACTTCATCCGGTCCCAATTTATATAGTTGACCCGCAATAATGGTGAAGTTCGCGACTCGCACTACTAGCTGCTTCTTTTGTTGTGTAGTGAACTCAGTAGGTGCAAAAAATCCAGTAGTCAAAAAGTCTATGATGTCTTTATAATAATCATCATCTATCTGGATTGCAAACAACTATGCATCAGGCAGATTGTCTTCGAGGTTTGTAGGCTCTTCTCCTGACTCAATCCTTGATAAATGATCAGGTCCTAAATTTAGTCTGCCAGGTTTAACTACTATTTCAAAATCATACTCCTGGAAGAGTAATAGCCATAACCATGAAGCCATGTTTACAGACAAAGTGTCCTAGTAGAATCCCATAAGGAACACATAAAACACACTTTTTCAGATTCAAGGAGATCTGGTGCTGTCTACACTTTTCCAGCATCATTCACAGGTTCGCGCAATGATTCTTCAGCAGTCCGAACACAGTCCAATCATCAAAATAAACTTCTAGAAACTTATGCATGAAATCCTTGAATGCTGCGACCACAACTCTAGAGAAGATGGTGGGTGCATTATTAAGACCAAAAGGCATCACTATATATTGGAACGACCCCCATTCTATAGCAAATGTAGTCTTGTGCCTATCCATGGGATCAATTCTTATTTGATGATATCCCGAAAAACCATCAGTAAAGGAATAGGCTTCATTTCCTCCCACATTATCAAGCACTTCATCAGTAAAAGGTGTAGGAAATGGGTCATGCATTGACGCATCATTCAGTTTCCTGAGATCCACACAGATCCTGATCTCACCTTTTGTTTTCTTATCTTGGACAACCATAGGGTTTATCCATTTAGATTCTTCGATTGGCTCAATGATTCCTGCCTCCATCATCTTGTCCAGCTCTGCCCTTACTCTTTCTTTGTAGCGCGCGTTCAGTCGATATGGCCTTTGCTTAACAGGCTTCGCACCTGGCTTAGGAGGTATTTTCATAACCCCTAAGTCTCCCAAAATTCCCTTCATCTCTGTAAACTTAGTTGAAAATAGCTCTTGATATTCATGTAGTGTATCTGCGATCTTTGCAACTGTCTGATCATCCCAGTAGTCTCCAATAGACATGAATTTTGGGTCTTCGCTAGTTCCAATGTTCACTTTCTTTGTCTTTACAGGTCTGTTCATGTCTGTGATTTACAACGGAGGTCCCTCTACGTCGCGTGCACCCTCTGACTCAGGTATCTTAATGTTGCGCGAGTCCTCCTCATCACTGTCTTCTTTTCCTTCAACCTCTTTAGCTAGGTTGTATCATTCCATTGGATGCTCTACCTATTCCTTCCATTCTGTCTACAGGCTCGCAGGTATGCTGTCTGTTCTGAAGAATTCCTCTAAAGTCATATTTCTATGTGGATAATCTTCTCAGAATATGCGCTCCCTAATTATTTGCAAAGCATCATGTATAGTCGGGTTCTCATCTTCAAAATTGAAGTCCTTCTGCAAGTTCACAGTTAGCAGGGCCCAATCTGTGTTTTCCCTGTGCAACTCAGTTCTAAGTACCATTTCTTGGGAATGTCGTCCTCCAGCGTGTGTACAAACAGATGCACCCATTATGTCTTTGGTCTCTTCCCCCATACTTGTGAACAGACCTCAATATGTTGTCTTGGATCTGTCTGTCCATTATATTTCTCAAAAGGTAGGGTAACCTTATCAGCAAACCTGATATGCATTTTAATTCTGCATTGATCCCATGTGGTCAATGTCTGCTTATGCGCAGCCCACCATCTGGTAGGTGTCTCATGCAGTGCCATGTCTAATGCTTGTAAGAGATGTTCTTCTACAATTGCTGCAGTATATTCTTTAATAAATAAATAAGCATTAGCAAAACCATCATAGGCGGGGATTGGGATTACCTCCTTTCCAATACAGCACAGTGACTTTGTTACCTGCGCGCATCTCCTTGCTGATACTTCATGCATGCGGCTTTGCCAATTCTTCAATCCTGCGTCGGAGTTTGAAATACAAGAGCTGTCACATCTCCAGCTAAGTGTACCATTTGCAGTTGGATTGATATAATCCTCTTGGTTCGCGGTCATTTTGCACAGTCGGTCCAAATCGTGAGCACTGGATTCCTCCTGAATCGGCTCACTGTATCTGTCTCCGTCCGCAGGGTTCAATGGTGCAATGACCTTGAGGTGCTTTCCTTCAAAGATCATTTCTTGGTCTTCAGGTTTATGATGGCTAGGTTATCAATAGCCCAGTCAATTCCCAACAGCGTGGGAAACGGCTGACTATCATCCACAATCTCGATAACCTTGAAATCTGCATGACTCTGCACTCCATCAATGTCAACAATCATGTTGGATAACCGTCCAAAGGGTATGACCTTCTCTTGGTTGGACATTCACAACTGGATAGGTGACCATAACAGCTTTGGTCTCCCCATCTGCTGCCATGTCTGTTTGGTTAAGACATTTACTTCTGACCCCAGATCAAGAATGATCTCATCCATTTCGTAATCTCCTATTTGTGCACTAAGTCTCATTTCTCTCCTTGTTCTCTTGTGTTTCTTAATATGATGAACTGCGCTATCAGTAGTTTCAGTTTTGCTGCACTGTTCATACTGGTCTACCAACTTCTGCAATTCCGCTATTATAGCATTTGGACTCTTTAGTAATTTCATACAACTTCTGAGGAATTGCACAACAGAGGTGCATGTCTCTGTTGCGGTGCTCGTTCGGCCATACGCAGCGGGCATATCTTCTACATGCGGTACTTTGCTGCACAACGGGATTCTCGGTGATCCGGTTGCTGGCTCTTTAAAGAGATCTTATGCTTCTTCAAAGGTTTCTTTGTTTTTCTTCAGGTCGAAAGCAGGTGGTTTCCCAACAGCTTTCCTTATCCATATTGTCTCAAGAGGAGTCTGCCTGGTATCAAAACCCCCAGAAGTCGAAGCTTCTGCTCCTCTATCCTGTCCTGTCACAGCGCCACTTCGTGTCACCACGTTGATACTTGGATCCGCAAGTCTCCTTTCTGCTGTGATCAATTGGATATTTGGGGCCGGTGCTTCCAGTCATTTTCTCTTCTGCATTTTGACTTCCAACATTGGGCAATCTTCAATGACATGATCAAATGAGCTATAATAGCTGCATGTAGTGCATGGGTTGGTACAGTCTTTAGATATGTGACTTGCTTGTCCACAGTTGTAACAAATTACTTGACCTCGACCCCGCCCCTATGCTGGACCGTTATTTCTTCCTCTCCCGTGGTATCCTCCACAGCCTCTATATGCTCCCTGATCAAGTTGAGCATTATTCTATTTCTATGGAGTCTCTTCTTGGACTCTGTACATTCCTCCATACATATACTCAATATCCTTCTTTCTTTCTAACATGAGCTCATATGCGCGTCAATTAGATTCGTCGTGCCCTACTGACTTACATAACTTACAATATAAGTTTTTAGGAGTTCTTACGTATTTCTGTATCATGTGATAGTCTTCTGGCCGATGTCCTTTGGTTCTGCAAATCTCACACCATGGTCCTGGGTGCAGATTCAATGGGTTTGGTCCTCCCATGTTAAGGAACTCTTGGAATAAAGGACAATGATTCTTAGTTTGTGCTTTTCCCTTACAACCTATACACCGAAATTCCTTTCTCTCTTGCTTTCCTTGTTTGATATCTTGTAATTGTAGTGTCAGGGTAGCTAACTGGTTCTAAATCTGAGACATGCCAGTGCTAGTTTCTCCGATCGGTGAAGCTTCTAGCTTCATCGCAATCTCCAAATCTTCTGGCTGTGAATTCACTTTTTGCTACATCAACAGCTGTTTGATGTGCGCCAACAACGCGGCTATAAACCATTCCTTATGCTGCTGCGGTGGAATAACAAAGCTTACTTGGTCCAACAGTGTCTTGAATTTCTGATCAAACTCCCAGACTATCTCGTTAGGTTTCTGTTTGATCTCTTTAAACTCTGTTATACACTATGACTCTGATTTCAGCTTCTTAAATTCTAATAGGAGTGCAGTCTTGATTTCTATCAGGGTTCTTGGCTGTCCTTGCGAGTATTTCATGAACCAATGCAAGGCTCTATCTCTAAAGGTGGTAATGAGCTACGCTTGCTTGACAGTGTTGCCCTGGACTTGTTTTACACTCCATATGGATTCACATAGAAACCAATGTTGATCAGGGTCCTCTAGACCCGTTCCTTTGAATATCGACAGATTAATGTCCTCTGTCATGCTTCTTCTAGGTGGTGGAGGGTTCAGCGTAGTGTTCTGCATGACAAAAATGAATGTGGTATTGTGTGGAATGTTCACGACTGGCTGGGTTTGTGGAATGAGAGGTGCGGTGTTCACAATTGGTGGATTTTGGGGTGTAATAGGATGACAGGTTGCAAATAGAGGTGCGGTTTGGCTATCAGGTTCAGCTTCTGTATCAATATCTATGTGGAGCCCAGGTCCACTAGAATCCTTATTAGGGGTATACTTATATATTTTCCCACTTCTTAGGTTATGCGTCTCTTCGCCAGAATCACTAAAAATTCTATTAACCATTACAAATTCCAAAAAAATTACAACAATCTAAAAACACCTTTCTCAGCTGAGAGCATCTTAATGTATAAATCGAGTTTGTTCAAGTATTTACCTCTGATTCCTTTGAAAAACTCTCTTTCGGCTGCACTGTAGGACTTTAGCATGTACAGAGCGAACTCCGTTACAAAGCTTTGTAGTGTGCTTTCAAACCAGAAGTCAATTGTGCATGCAAACGGACTATCCAATGCTTTGAGCTTTTTGATAAGCTCTGGTGTCCACTCGGTCGGCATGCTTCGCGCTAGATAGGTTCTGTGCTCTACGAGCCTTGATAAACACTCGTGTAGCTCGTTTATGAAAGATGTCGAGAATACGTTGTGAACATCTTTCCACAGGTACTTATTCAACCAGTCAATGTCAGAGAGATGTGGGTGTCTGTTTTCTTTTCTTGCAAAGTCTCTCTCTATCTTGTCACACCAAGCCCAGATTTCTTTCTTGTACGGATACCAAATGTCGATGCCAAGCTCGACTTCTTCTCCTTCACACATCACGTCTTCAACTCATCACGGATTCTTAGCGTGACAATGGAACCATTTGTTGGCTTGCAAGCTGATCTAGAGGTTTTCCAATATAGACCCAGGTTCTTCATGGGTTCACTTAACCAACAAAACCCCTTCTCACCAGCCCTTTCGACAACATCCTGCGAACAAGATGAGGTATCACCTGAGGTGTAGCTATGGGGGCATTTTGGAATCGGGTTTCCATAGTGAAGTGATGAGTTGTTTGGACAGGACTACTGCGTAGTGCACTATCGAACCTGCACTACGACTGGGGACTGCGCGACGATAGATTGCGTCGTGGCCAGCAGTTCCACAAACTAACCACTGCGCAACCAACACACCCAAGGGCTGTGCAGTTCGAGCAAGATATCACTTATAAGACACCACAATGTCCTAATACACTTCCTCTTCTATACTTGTCAGATCTTAAGGATTTCACTTTAACACTTAGCCATTCATCTATTGCCTTAGATTATTATCTGAGGGAACGGATGCAAATAGACAAAATATATGAGGCTATGCACCCCTAGTGCGATGTATTTAGAGTTACACAATCAAACCTCTACGTATACTTGTGATTATTCAATAAACAGATACTTCTACCAGCTTAAAGTACTGCGCCTTCATCATTTATCTATCCATGTAAGACTTAACATATTATTCCCATCCTTCACCTATGGCGAATACATATAAAAGCATTAACATACAACTTATAAATGAGAATCCGGACATTCAAGGTAGGCAGATAAGCAAATGCAAAAACACAACAATCACACTACACAGGATTTAACGTGGTTCACCCCCTATATGGAGGCTACATCCACAAGAACTGTTGTTATATTAGTCTTTGGGAAGGGTACAATAGTTCTTAGTCTGCGCACTCAACTGCAGACTCTCTTCTCTCTTAGATAGGTCTCTACGCACTCAGCTGCAGAGCCTTTACAATTAATCTCACAAGATTCAACAATGTTTTACTTACAAAAATGAAGAGTTAACCCTTTCCCATACAAAAATTCCCTTATTTATAGATCATGCCCGTAGGTCATGTCTTTACAATCTGCAGGCAAAACCCTTAGGTTTCCAAAACTGTCACGGTTTCCCCAAAACCGGACTTCTAGCCTCTGGTAGCGAATACTCCCTCGTGGGAGTCTTCCATGCATGCTTCACATCACTATCGGCCTTCTTGTTGCGCGCATGCCAATAGGTTGCTTTCACCAAGCTGTTATTCCTCTAACAGTCTCGTGCAACTGGTTTAAGTAGTGGTATCTTCCACATGTGCGACCAGTCGCTTTCTTCCCGATTTACTCCTGCCCACCACTTAGCACTCCTAGTGCATATTTACCAAAAATAGACCGTCGACGGTCTAACCGGAATACATGCCATCTTTCGTCCAACACTCTGCCTTGCTGTATCTCCATATATTGGACACTTCGCAGCACTGCCTCCTCACAGTACTGATCCTTGCAGCTTCTGTGGCATCCCAACAACTTATACAAAATTGTTTCAACCGAACTGCAATCAGTTCCGTAGTTCCAAAACACCTTTGTTGCTAAAAAATGACCCACTTGGGCCAGGCCCAACAACAAGGGTCAACTTCTCATTCACTTCCTAAGCTTCATCATGAAGTTGATCAAAAGAAGGAAGAAGAGGATGTTTTTCCTCAAGAACCACATTTTGTTACAAGGCCTTTGATGAGTGAAGTGAAGATCCATGAGGCCTTGAACATTCTGCATGACAATACTGCATGAGTGTCAAAATCCTGTTGGAGATATGCATCGATGGAGGAGCCATCGTCCATGGAAGACTTGGGGACCATTCAGAAAGCAATGACAGACATTACAGGTAATTTTCTGCATTTGCTTTCTGATAGAGATCATTTACTAGAACTTGTGGAGATGTATCAGGGTGCTTCATTGGAACATGAACAAGGTGTTAACTAGATCACTCACATGTTGAAGATCACCCAATATTCTTTGAGGAGTTCTCTTTGTGCACTTCAAGAATCTAAGCATCATATTAAGTAGCTTGATGAGGAGTTGCAAGGATCACCTTTCACTTCTTACATTGTAGACAATCATTCTCATATGGCGGATTGTATTCATGGCGTAGAGGACTAACTTCATGTGATGATGGAACATGAAGTACATTCTGATTTGTATGTGCTTGGGGAGTTTGAATTTAAGCAAGATGAGGGCCAAGCACCTGTTCTTTTGCAAAGAGATTATGAGTTGCCTCTAGGATATTGTTACACAGTTCTGGAGGAGGCACATCATCTCACTATAGTTGAGCCAAACTCAAGTCTCATGGATGATTGTTGCAGAGATTTGGTTCACTATTCTCCATCCCACACACATATGGAATCCTTCACACATATAGATGAAGATTGGGTAAAGGGATTCTTTCTTTTGGTGCCACACAAGGATAAGGAGGCTCCCACACTCTTTATTGATTACTTGATGGTTAGACCTTGGGGTTTGACAAGCACACCAAAAACTTACCAGTTTGTTGAGAAGCAACAGAGGAATCTATCTGATGTCTCCATCATGCATAGCAGTGCATGGGAGTTCCACTTGATCCAGTTAGGTGGAACAAGTAGCAGAGTGATGAGATATTGTACCAGAGTGAAGATGGAACATGGGGAAGCTACAAGCTTTCCATTTGGATCATTAATATGGAATGTTTATTCATCCACTGATTGGGTGGATAGATACATGAGGGAGTTTAGTACCCCAAGGGTAAGTTTGTTGTTTGCATTAGTGGTAGATAGTTGAGCCACTGGATGAGTTCACATGGGGAAGCACTTTGCTTTCTACTTCGATCAATTGATTGGAGTTTCCTTCCATTCCCTTGTTGGCTAAAGAGACACATGTTTGTATTTCATGCTTGCATTCTTGGAGATTTATTTGATGCAGCATTTTCCTACGAGCAGCACAAAGATCCTTATTTGCTAGATGATGCTACCAACATTCTTGGATGGACACGGGTCACCACCTGTTCCTTCGGAAGGGTTGATATGATTCAACCCCAGATTCAGGACATCCATGTTTGGTGGGGAATTATCACTGATATTTAGTTTTGCATTGGAGGTTATCAACTTTCAATGTGGTGGGGTGATCTTGGCATCATGCTTGATGATAGACACTCCCAAGTGATTTTGATGTTTGGGAGGATACAATTGATATTTTGGGACCTTGGCATTCCTTGGAGTGACATATTCCAAAGGTGACATAAAAATTTGTGTCCTTACAGAGGAAGCAGTGGGATCCAGGAATTCTGTTGGGAACAACCCAAGTGGAGGAAGTTTTGATGATAAAGGTACAAGTTAGTTGAGGCCTAACATTGACTAGTTTTTGGAGACACAACTCCGCAATTCCTGGTAGCAGGGTATGGAGTGAAGTGAAGTTGACAGGAAAGGACTTGTCCCCTTAGTAAAGATGAAGTACTAAGGATGACCATAATTAGTTGGAGTAGTTATGAATGAAGCGATGAACTGTGAGCTACAAAAGCGGAGATTAAAGAAGCGGTGTGGTGCAAAGGATGCACCAATATAGAGTCCAAGCTGTGAGGTCAGAATTGCGACTGTCAGAAAGGTGTAAGAGCTAGAGAAGTGACGTCAAAGGAAAACACAGCTTTAGCGAAGTTAAGACAAAGCGTGGTCAATAAGAAAACCATGCTATTTTGGGTTTAAGGGTACTATGGGGGTTGGCCCAAAGTTATTGTAAAGATTTGACCTTCGGGAACAATCTATATAAAGGGAAATTTTGTATAAGGAAGGGTTAGATCTTGTTAGACTCATGTTATATTTTGAGAGATTGTTAGATCTAGACTGAGAGAGATCCAAGAGAGGAAAAATACTCTGCAGCTGTGTGCGTAGAGAACTATTGTAGAGAAGAGTATCCAACTAAGTGTGCAGACTGGAATTGTTACCCGTTCCAAGTAATATAAGAACAGTTCCCGTGGACGTATCTCCCATATGGGGGGTGAACCACGTAAATATATGTGTTGTTTGTATGAATGTTATGGTATGATTTGTGTTCATGTTATGATTATACTTATGTATTTTCTTTCATATGCATCCTAATGAGAATGTCGTGTTAATAAGCGGGACACATGTGTATGAATGTTGCGAAGTCATGTTAAGTATGATGAATGCGTAGCTATCAGAGTAGAAATAACCATGATATAGTGAAATCTTTAGGTTATTGGTAACTGTGAAGAGTGCAGTTACGTATTGGTAACGATATGTTAAGTAGATGTTAAAAAAGGAGTCCATTACAAGTTCGCATACCACATTCGCGCATCACCAAGGTTGCAGAAACCTGATTCTGTAACCACCCATCTTCACTTCGGGTGAGACTTCAACCTGATCGTAGGTTGATGCCAAAATGGCCAGCGAAGGGGATTTTGTTGGGTCTACAATAAGGAAGAAGTAAATCCAACACATTCTACTCAATTATCCTAACTATGTTGAAAATTTTGTTAAAAACATAAAAGAGTTAATCATTCTGAGAATGACTATAACCAGAGTGGAGCATTATAAACATGATGGACCCTTGGTATTTCATATTGGATTGGAGGATTCCAATTCTAGACATCCAACAACATATTTTCAAGAGTGAAGTCATTGGTTGGCTTCGTGGTTGGTTGGAGTTTTTTTCAATTGCTTGAGGAATAACAATTTTTGGAAGGGAGGACTATCTTGTCCCCAATTTTGGCTCATTTAGTTCCCATAGGTAAAGGGGATGAAATAACCCCTAAGGAGATAAATTTATTTTATTCTTGTTTGCTTAGAATAAAAATTATCCTAAGGCTATTATAAATAATAATTTTATTAATTTTAATTATTTTTATAAATAATTATTCCTAAATTTTGAGCAAGTGGGCCAAGAGGGATCCCTCATGAGGATAAGGTTGCTAAAATGGAACTGGAGGCAAGGAAATAGCAAAATTTGAAAATCAAGGAAGGTGTAAGAAGTTACTAAAAGCAAAAAATTGGAAACATCTAGAAAATCCAAGGGAGGGCGCAGTTTCCAAAAGCAGGCCAGTTAACAAATCAGGAAACATCCCAAAGGGTGCAGTTTCCAAATTAGAGGCCAATTTACAAAGCAGGAAACATATCAAGTCAAGGAGGGCGCAGTTTCTAAAAGGATGAAAAGATGTAAGAGAGGAAAAGAAAGAAAGTCTATCCATTCAAGGAGGGCGAATTTGGAAGGGCTCTCACAGGTCACCAAGCATATCAACTTGCTCATTGGGTCATCACAAAGATTATAAAAGAATCCAAGAAACTCATTTTCACAACTTTTGATCATTATTAGATTTGTGTGTGAGAACTTTAGCTTACCAAGGCAAGGAGATGTGCCCTAGCCAACGAGGGGGAGATGTTCCCCATTCTTTCTCTTCAATTATTCTTCTATGATATTCTTCCTTCTCTTGCAGTTATCTCTATTTTGGAGGGGTGCTATCTCTATTTTGGTGGGGTTCTATCTCTATTTTGGAGGGGAAACACTCAATAGTTACATACTGTAACTTCAATACTGGCTAGAGATTGAGGTAACTAGACATTGAATGCTTTCAATCAACAGTTTTTTAATTCCCCACGCTTTTTGATCTATGCCTAGTATTATTTTGTGATTCGGTGGAGAGCCAACATATCCTTTTTATATTCAATTACCGTGTGATAGTCTATGGCTTAGCCTCTAGATGGAGAGCAAATTATTCTTTTTATATTGAATTACTGTTTGATAACCTGTAGCTCGGCCTCTCAATGAAGAGAAAACAGATTCTTTTATATATTGTGTGATAACCTATGGCTCGGTCTCTTAATGGAGAGCCAGTACAATATTCTTATAAATACAATATATTCTCTTGTGGATCGGTCTCTTGGTAGGGGTCATGCGCCTTTGTTTTATCTATATGTATATACCCTATATATTGTGGCAAATTGGCCTCTCGGTGGTGAGGTCCAATTCCAAAGTTGTATAGTTATTAGCGTGCGAACCGTAGCAAGGTCTGGCCTCTCGGTGGTGAGAGCCAACACTTGTGTTTTTTTATGTATTTACTATTTTCCAAAATGTATGGTTCTTCCTCACAGTGAGAGCCACTCACTATTTAATATCACATATTCCTTTTAGATTGGTCTCTTGTGGAGATCTGTTGCACTTCATGTTGATTTTTGTTAGAAAAACAGGATCGCAGAGCAATAACAATAAACATAAATGCAAATATAACCACACATGCACATTACAAGAGAGACATAGATATATCGTGGTTCACCCCAAGATGGGCTACGTCCACACTGAAATTGCCAGTCCTTATTATTATACAGTCCAGCAAAGTGAAGGGATACAACTTGCAGCACAGCCACTGCACTTCCTCTTCACTATCTCACAGTCTCTCTTATGATATCAGAGATATTTACAATGCATAAAACTTAATACATCAACCCTAGCTGTATTATAATGTATTTATTTTATAAGTGAAATACAATGGGAAAATACCACGGGTTACCCAAAACCATGGTCCCGAAAACTGTTGGCAAAAACAACCCCAAAATTTTTCTCGGGGGCGTTCCCCCCAAACCCCCTTTCTCGGGGGTGCTAGCCCCCACGCGCCCATCCGGGGTCATAACCAAACTTGGGGTTCAAACATGGCTGAATCATCATCTATGAGACTGGAAGATCAGGCTCCACAACCAACAGTATCCCACTTGGAGACTGATCACAACAACTCCATCGCTGCTGCACTTGTTGGACCTTGGAATTGGAAAATTTCTCATCTTCACCTTCACGCTAGAAGGCCAACTGAAACCGAGCAGGAACTCAGTTTCTCTCTGGTCACTACCTTCGTGAACATGTCTGCAGGATTCTGGATAGTATGTATTTATTCCAGCTTCAACTGTTGATCTTCTAGAACAGAGCGTATGAAATGGTACTTGAGGTGTATATGTTTAGTCCTGGAATGGAATGCTGAGTTATTTACAAGATGAATGGCACTCTAGCTATCACTATACAGCCTGCTATCCTTCTGCTTCTTACCCAATTCATCCATAAACCTCTACAACCAAATCATCTCTTTACTAGCCTCTGTAACATCAACATACTCTGCTTTCGTTGTTGAAAGTGAAACAACCTTTTGCAGTTTCGAAATCCAACTTACTGTTGTTCCACCTACAGTAAACACATACCCTGTGGTGCTCCTCCTGCTATCCTTATCACTTCCCATATCTGCATCAACATATCCCTGTAGAACAGTGTCTGAACCTCCAAAACATAATGCCCGAGTGGTAGTACCTCTCAAATACCTGAGACTCCACTGTACTGCCTTCCAATGTTCTTTACCTGGATTGTTCATATATCTTTTCACAACTCTCACTGCTTGTGCAATATCTGGTCTTGTGCACACCATGGCATACATTAAGCTGCCAACTGCTGATTGACAGGGAATCTTGGACATGTAATCTGTCTCTTCCTGTGTCTTGGGACAGATTTCCTTACTTAGATTGAAATGGCTGGCCAAAGGTGTACTTACTGGTTTTGCATTCTACATTCTGAACCTCTCCAACACCTTTTGTATGTACTCACCCTGAGACAATGTCAATTTGTGATTTTTTTTGTCTCTCATTATTCTCATACCAAGGATTTGCTTTGCAGCACCCAAATCCTTCATCGCAAATGAATTAGCTAGCTTCCTTTTCAACACATTTATATCCTACATGTTAAACCCTGCAACAAGCATTTCATCCACATACAATAACAAGATAATATATCTTTCATTGTCTAGCTTCTTGAAATAAACACAGTGGTCAGAATGACATCTACTATAACCTTGTTCTGTCATAAACCTGTCAAGTTTTAAATACCACTGCCTTGGAGCCTGCTTCAATCCATACAAGCTCTTTTTCAACCTGCATACCAAGTTCTCCTTACCTTTGACCTCATACCCTTGTGGCTGCTGCATATATATCTCTTCCTCCAAATCCCCATGGAGAAAAGTTGTTTTTACATCTAACTATTCAATATGCAAATCTTCTACCGCCACTAGACTTAAAATAGTCCTAATTGAAGTCATCTTAACAACAGGAGAAAATATTTCATCAAAATCTATACCTTTCTTCTGTGTAAACCCCTTTACAACAAGTCTGGCCTTGTACTGCTTCTTACCTCCTTCTTCCTTCAACCTGTAAATCCATTTGTTTTGCAATGCTGTTTTACCAACAGGCAACTAAACCAAATCCCAATTCTGGATTCCTAGCAATGATTCCATCTCCTCATTCATGCCTTGCTCCCACTTCTTTCTAGTTTCCACCTGCATTGCTTCTTCATAACACTCTGGTTCACCAACATCAGTCATCAATAAATAATACATTGAAGGAGAGTATCGTTTAGGGAGTCTACTTAACCTGGTAGATCTTCTTACAGTTGCGGGAGTTTCAAGTACTTGCTGCTGTTCTTGATTTTTTGGCACCTTTGGAAATCCATTTTCTTTAATTTCATCAAGTACTGTGTACTCTGTGTTTTCCTTTTCCTATTTCTTTCCCTGCAACTGATCTTTATACATGACGTTTTCATTGAATATCACATATCTACTCCTAATGATTTTGTTATTTTCATAATCCCATAAGCGATAACCAAAATCATCAACTCCATATCCAATAAAAGTACATTTCTTAGATTTAGCTTCAAGCTTTGTTCTATTATCTTTATCAATATGGACAAATGATTCACAAACAAACGTTCTCAGAAATGAGTAGTTTACCTTTTTACTTGTCCATGCCTCCTCTGGAATACCACCATCCAAAGCACTTGAAGGTCCTCTGCTTATTAAATAAACAACAGTATTTGTAGCATCTGCCCAAAATTGTAAGGGCAATCCTGCATGCAGTCTCATACACCTTGCATGCTCCATGATCGTTCTATTCATCCTTTCTGACACACCGTTTTCTTGTGGTGTTCCTGGGACTGTCTTCTCTCTACGAATCCCGTGGTATGAACAGTAACTATCAAACTCCTTGCCACAGTACTCACCTCCATTACCATATCTGAGACACTTCAACCTTTTTCCTGTCTCATTCTCAACCAAAGCTTTCCACTTCTTAAAAGTAGCAAACACATTAGATTTCTGTCTAATGCAATAAACCCAAGTTTTCCTAGTTGCATCATCAATAAATGTAACATAATAATGAGAGCCACCAAGAGATTGTACTTGAGCCAGTCCCCATACATCTGTATGCACAAGCTCTAACTTTTCATTCTTCTTCTGTTTCCCAACCCTAAGAAATCTGACTCTCTTCTGTTTTCCATAAACATAGTTTTCATAGAATTCCAAACTTACTTGCTTCAAATCTGGCAGCAACTTCCTTGAGTGGAGAATCTGCATCCCCTTCTCACTCATGCGGCCAAGCCTATGATTCGACAATGCTGTATCTGTTCCTGTGGAAGCTAAAGAGATAGAATGGTCAATATTATGAAGACATAAATACAACGTACCTACCCTGTCTCCTTTTGCTATCACCATTGATCCTTTAGTAATCTTCGACCACTTTTATCCAAATGTAGATAGACAACCGCCATCTCCCAACTTCCCTGTGTAGCATGACATGAAGCCCCTGAATCTACTACCCAATAATCACTAGTATTATCTAATGCAAGAATCAAAGCCTCTTGTAACACATCACCTGCTACAATTGCTTCCTGGGTAGTTTCCTGTTGTGCATCTCCTTTCTTCTTTAGAGATCTACAGTCTTTCTTCAGATGTCTTTTCTTTCCATAGTTCCAACACTCTATCTTTCCCAATCTGGACTTGGATCTTCCTGTTTTAGACTTCCCACGATTACCTTGGCTCTTTCCTCTCTCCTTTTGTCTTCCCCTACTCTCCATGGTCAATGCATTACCTAATGTCTCATTTGTGCTTTTTCTTCACATTTCCTCGCTAAGAATAACACCAATAACATCATCAAATTTCAAGGTGTTTGAACCAGAGACAGAGTTACTTACAGCCATGACCAAGCTATTCCAACTTTCTGGCAATGAACACAAGATTAGAAGAGCCCTAACCTCATCATCAAAGTTAACACTTACAGAACTTAGTTGATTTGTAACCGTATTAAACTCATTTAAATGATCAGTAACAGATCCACCTTCAGGCATATTCATATTAAATAAATGCTTCATTAGAAATACCTTGTTGGAGGTCGAGGGTTTTTCATACAGCTTACCCAGTGCGCTCATCAAACCCTCCATTGTAGTTTCTTTTGAGATATTGAAATCCACCAACGAAGCCAGGCTCAACCGTATTGTTCCCAGAGCCTTTCTGTCAATAACCTCCCATTCTTCGTCCTTCATATCCATCGGCTGCTTTGCTCTTCCTCCCAACAGTAGGAATAGATCCTTCTGGTACAGATAGTCCTCCATTTTCATATTCCATAACTGGAAGTTTTTGCTGTTAAACTTCTCGACCTTAAACTTTCCTTCTTCCGCCATTGCTTCCACTCGAATCATAAACCCTAGCTTCCTGCGGGTTTATCTACCAAATAGACCTTTGGCTCTGATACCAATTGTTAGAAAAACAGGATTGCAGAGCAATAACAATAAACAGAAATGCAAATATAATCACACATGCACATTACAAGAGAGACACAAATATATTGTGGTTCACCCCAAGATGGGCTACGTCCACACTGAAATTGCCAGTCCTTATTATTATACCATTGAACAAAATGAATGGATACAACCTGCAGCACAACCGCTACACTTCCTCTTCACTGTCTCACAGTCTCTCTTCTGATCTCATAGATATTTACAATGCATAAAACCTAATACATCAACCCTAGCCGTATTACAATGTCTTTCTTTTATAAGGGAAATACAATGGGAAAATACCACGGGTTACCCAAAACCATGAGCCCGAAAACTGTTGGCAAAAACAACCCCAAATTTTTTTCTCAAGGGCTACGCCCCCAAACCCCCAACGGGTGCCCACTAGCCCTCGCGCCCCCCAGCTAGGGTCATAACTAAACCTTGGGTTCAAACACGGCCGAATCATCATCTTATATGAGACTGGAAGACAGGCTCCACAACCAACAATTTTCATAATAGTTGTCAAGCTTAAAAAAAACAAAGTGTCTCTGATGCAGGAGCATCATGACAAAGCCAACAATGTGACAAGATGGTCACATGTGTGGTTTCACAAAGGGAGAGACAGTCCTAGAGTTTGAATAAATTTGTTTATTAATGTTTTATTAATTGTTGAATATCTAGACATAGTTGATTTGCTTTCAGTGTTGAGGGAAAATAGGGATACATGGCATTTTGATACTCCCTGCGAGGAGATCAAGCCAGATTAGGTAGTTTGTTGAAGAATAGTAGGAGGTTGTTTTTCTAAAAAGAGAAATCCCTTCATTTGTGGAGGGGAGTTAGTTAGTTGTTAGATTTCTCTATTGTAATTCGAATGAAGAGAGACAGAGTGTTGGGGAGATGAGGAGATTCTGAGCTAAGATCAAGAGTGAGAGCTTGATTGAAGCCACATGCAATTTTTTGTATAGCTAAATAATATTGAATAAATGATGAATTTATGAAATTACTAGTGATCTCTGTGAATGGTTGAAAATATATGTGTTGAATGTATTTTCCTGTAGTTGGAGTGTATGGTACTCATTTGCAAACCAGTTGTTATATTTTGACAGAGGTAATTCTTTATTTCATCGAATTAGAGTTGTTGATGTGTTAAAGTGTTAGTAGTTCATAAAAATATGCAGAGAAACAGGGTTTACGTCTAGAGAATCTCAAATTTGGCTGATGCAGTAACGTATTCCAATAGATACCTTTGAATCCAAAGGAATCAAGTTCCTTTTCTGAGGAAAATCAAAGCATTATTGATAAACACGGGGTTATCTGAGTGTGTTCATTGATACCCAGTCACATTGCAGAGGTAGATGAGAGTGGATGGTTGGGATCGGGTCTTATTGTTCAATATGAGAATGACAGCTCTAACTCTATATCGTAGTTAGAGTAGCAAGACAGTTAAAAAAGTGTGAGCAGTGTGATGACAAGCGATGGAGGTCCAAACACGTAATATTAAGGTTGGGGTTATAGTTAGTGGGGGCTGATAATTATAGTGGGAAGACCAATTTTGGGTAAGGTTCTAAACTTAGTGAACCCTACCATCTTTTGCATAAGGGATATGTTGGCCAACTTGGATGTGCTACCATCAGTATCCCATGGAACAAAGAGGGCAACTCCTTCTCTTTCTTACTTACTGACAATTCATTTTTACATCTTGATTTTCCATTTAAAGTCTATTTGATTTGAATAAATGAGTAACATATTCTGGAGGATGGTGTAGCTTCCTGGGGAATCCAAGAAGAATAAATTGTTAGGAATTCGATTTATGTGCTTTTGATTTAACTGGGGTATTTATAGAGGATGCATCTTCTATTGTTTAACTAGCTCACTCACATGTTGAAGATCACCCACGATTCGTTGAGGAGTTCTCTTTGTGCACTTCAAGAATCTAAGCATCATATTAAGCAGCTTGATGAGGAGTTGCAAGGATCACCATTCACTTCTTACATTGTAGACAGTCATTCTCATATGGTGGATTGTATTCATGGTGTAGAGCAGGAACTTCATGTGATGATGGAACATGAAGTACATTCTGATTTGCATGTGCCTGGGGAGTTTGAATTTAATCAAGATGAGGGCCAAGCACTTGTTCTTTTGCAAAGAGATTATGAGTTTCCTCTAGGAGATTATTACACAGTTTTGGAGGAGGCACATGATCTCACTATAGTTGAGCCAACCTCAAGTCTGATGGATGACTGTTGCAGAGAGTTGGTTCACTATTCTCCATCCCACACACATATGGAATCCATCACACATATGGATGAATATTGGGTAAAGGGATTCTTTCTTTCAGTGCCACACAAGGATAAGGAGGCTCCCACACTCTTTATTGATTACTTGATGGTTAGACCTTGGGGTTTGACAAGCGCACTAGACCCTTACCAATTTGATGAGAAGAAACAGAGGCATCTATATGATGTCTCCATCATGCACAACAGTGCATGGGAGTTCCACTTGATCCAGTTAGGTGGAACAAGTAGCAGAGTGATGAATTGTTGCACCATAGTGAAGATGGAACATGGGGAAGCTACAAGCTTTCCATTTGGATCATTAAGATGGAATCTTTATTCATCCACTGATTGGCTGGATAGATACATGAGGGAGTTCAATACCCCAAGGGGTAATTTTCTTGTTTGCATCAGTGGTAGATAGTTGAGCCACTGGAATCAGATGGTGACTAGATGAGTTCACATGGGGAAGCACTTTCATTTCTACTTGGATCAGTTGATTGGAGTTTCCTTCCATTCCCTTGTTGGAGAAAGAGACACATGTTTGTATTTCATGCTTGCATTCTTGGAGATTTCTTTGATGCATCATTTTCCTATGAGCAACATGAAGATCCTTATTTTATAGATGATGCTCCCATCATTCTTGTATGGACATGGGTCACCACCTGTTCCTTGGGAAGAGTTGATATGATTCATCCCTAGATTGAGGACTTCCATGTTTGGTGGGGAATTATCACTGATATTCAGTTTTGCATCGGAGGTTATCAACTTTCAATGTGGTGTTGTGATCTTGGCATCATGCTTGATGATAGTGTTGATGTATATGTAACTTCGGAATGTATTTCATATATGTATATTGTACTCCTATAGAGATGGTACTATTACTCTATATGGATGTGTTTGTATTCCTATAGAGATGTTATTATTCCTCTATACGGAAGTGTCGTCATTTATATTGTAAGTGTCGTAACTTATACTTGATGGGTTATTAGACCATCTTGTTGGGGTCGGCCCTATATAAGTCATGTGGGTCAAAGGGTTATTAGACCACCCTATTGGGTGTCGGCCCAATCAGCTTTGTATTATGTGGTTAAGTTGAGGCCGACCTAGTAAAGGTTATTGGGCAAGTCACGTCAAGTATAAATAGAGTGTGAGAGGCACTCTATTTCATCATTCTATTATCTCTCACACTTTGGAGGGTGGCACACTTGTGGAGGAGGAGAAGCTGCTGCTTGGAGATGTCTATTTCTTATTCTTGGGTTGTATCATTGCTCTATCTATCTCTGAGGAAGTTATTGGGGTTTTTCACCTTTATGGTTTTCCCCAAGTAAACTCTGTGTCTCTTGTGTGCTTGCATTATTGTGTCCATGATTGATATGCTATAGATATGCTGTACATGTTGTTCTCTCAGTTAATATCCTAGATCATATTGAATTAAATTCTGAAAAAATAACATGGTATCAGAGCTAGCCCGAAAGAAGGCATGGTATGGCATGTATGCCACTTGTTGCACTTGCGATGCTAGGGGTTGATAGAGCAAAAACAAGTCATCGTAGCAGTTTCCCTATAAATCCATTTTGGTGACTTTTTTGGATCTGAAACTTTTACAGGTTGAATATCAGATCCCCATGTACCTTGTGTCAAAAGGAAAAATTCTAATTCGTTGTACTCTGTATTTTATGATCTATACAATCTAGGGTTTATGCCTCTTCTAGATCTGAGTCATAAACAAGTGACCTAGGAAAAAATGTCATAACTTGGGATAGGAAGCTCCAAATGAAATTTTGTAAAAATTGAAAGGTAGTGCATGGACTGCAATATCTCAGGTAATTTTTTCAGAGGCCGAAACTGAACCAGGGACACGTGGCACTTCGTACAAGTTCGCTCTCCTATTTTATCCCATAAACAGGTCATGTTGCGACACTTGGCATAAATCTCTCTCAGAGAATCCAATTGAGGTCAGACCTATGGGGTTGGAAAGATGACAGGTTGGGATAACGTAGGTAGAAGTTTTAGATCCTATGGATTGGAAAGTTCGGAGTTACACCAGAAACAATCAAGTGCATATTTCTATCAAAACATAATTATTTTTGAGCACCTTCATTCATGGCTTCGGGAATTTAGGGTTTCAGAGAAAGTTGGAATTTTTGTAATCAAAGACCACGGCTGGGTGCTACTCATCAAAATTGAAATTTAGAGACCAAGATCATATTTTTTGGTTGGGAAGAAGACCGGGCTTGATCAAACTCCAGTTCGGGACTTTGATCGGAAAGTTGGAAAATTAGGGCTTCTGCAAAAGTTGGAATTTTGGAAGTCTGTGACCATGGCTGGAAGCTCCTCAGAAAAATCGAAGTTTAAAGCTTTGGATCGAACCTTTTGGTTGGGAAGAAGGGTGGGCTTTATCAAACCCTAGTTCGGGATCCTGTCCAGAAGATCTGGAAGGTTCAAAGGCAATTTTGAGGGGTGAAACTTTGCAGTTTTCAAATTATGAGTATACCGGCTTGATCAGCTCATTAAGGCGCATATTTCTATCCTTTCATAAGTTTGAAATTCAAAGTTTGAATTTTTAGGGTTTCTCTGACAAACCCTAATCTAGCTCCAGATCCAGTTCCTACAAATCAAGTGGATTGGGTTAATCCTAGAAGAAAATGGATTGGTCACCTGCATAAGTGAATAAGTTCCTATTTCATAGGGAGATGAGGCTAAGGCCTTACATAAGAAGATTACAAGCAATCTCGACAGGTATGAATTACAGGTATGTTTCGAATTCTGTTCATGGTTAATTTTATGATATGTTTGTCTTCATATCATTACGGTTAGTACAATCTTGATTAATTACTAGACTTGTCATATCACCTTAATAAAATTATGAATACATGATAGAAGATATTCATTGATTAAGGTTTTGACACTTATGATTGTACTAATGCATTGTGATGTTGTATGAGGTTTATGTTGTTCGCTAACATGAAAGGTACACCAAGAAAGACAAATCATGTTCTACTTCAAGAACATATGATCATGGTGACATGAAGACAAAGATTCATCCATTGTCATGGATCACATAGAATATCTACTTACGAGGTATGTATAACTTGGTTCTATAATGGTTAACTTATGAGACATGCAGGTTACTTGCACAAGTCATTGAAGAGAACCAGAAGACATCATGCGGGTATGTTAGACATAACTAGCTAACATAGTAATCCAGGTATGTTTTTCCTATATCAAGTTAGAATCTTACCTTGTGTTAGGATCCCTTATAGAAGTATACTTGGTATGATTGGTTATGTTTATTCTTAAAGTTAGAAATGTAAGTAATCAATAGTTTAGGCATATTATGTCTCCTATCTTGATTGATGATTTGACTAACCAGAAGAGTCCTATGATCAAATAAGAATATGCATGAGTAAAAGAAGTCTTCCCTGAAACCTTGATCTGTGTTTGAAATGATCATGACTATACATGTTTAAGATTATTGTGTTTTGATAGTATTAAGATTATACTAATGAATGTGTGATTATGTATGAGACCTCGAGGATAACACAATGATGATACTAATAAGCATGCATAGTGATTAATGATGGATATAAGTTCAAGGATAGGTAATCCAGGAAGCAAAGATCAAGAGGGAGCACACTTCAGTACTTTATGCAAGGATGCAGATATTGAGAGGGAGTTGACCACTTCTCACAATCCACATCAGAATGGAGTTACATAAAGGAAGCAAAGAATGAGAGGGATTCAACCCAACAAACAAACAAAGATAAGTATTTGAATTATAATTTCTTGCATATTTGATTGTTTAAATAATACTGTTCAATAATGTATATACTGATATTCCTAGAATTAGGTTGTGCAAAGTTGCATTGATGAACAGTATGCTACTAATATACATGGGTAAGTGGCCTATGGCACTGTACAACATTCCATTGCTACTTATCTAGAATGGAACCTCTTTGCTGACATGTTGGGAGTTGTGCACACTCTTAACAATGTTCTGGTAGAGATTGGAAGGCATCTAGAAAGTTACGGGATATGGATAAATGTTGTATTGAAGCATTGGCTAAGATAATTGCATGACTGTATGACATATTTATTTATGTGTAAGAATTTGTTCTGAAAACTATGAGATGTTTTCTAATCATGCAATTTAACTTGTTTTGTAGGAAAGATCGTATACCATCACCTACAAAAGAAGGACTACAACATTTGTTCAACAACAAAGTTATCTATTGAAGATATTAAAAATATTGAAGTTCCCAGGATTCGGGAAGAATGCCATGATCGAGGAGTACCAGTCGATCATGAAAAATGATGGTTGGGATGCAGTCCCAAGACCTGAAGGGAAGTCTGCTGTGACTTCCAAATGGATCTATAAGATCAAGCATGCTGCAGATGGTAGCATAGAGAAATACAAAGTGAGATTTGTAGCTCGTGGCTTTTCCCAGAAAGAGGAATTGATTATGAAGAGACTTTTGCTCCTATAGCCAGATACACTTCCATTAGTACTTGCTTTGATTGCAGTGATAAAATGGAAGATACACTAGATGGATTTCAAGATAGATTTCTTGAATGGTGTAGTCGAAGAGGAAGTGTATATGGAGCAGCCACTCGGCTTTGAGTCATATATGTGCAGAACTTGGTATGGTAGGATAGACAGCTTTCTATCCAGTTTGGGCTTTACCAAGAGTAAAGCGGATTCCAACCTTTACTACAAGGTTGAGGAAGGAAATCCAAAGATACTAATTTTGTATGCGGATAACCTGTTTGTTACAGGTGAGGATAGATTGATTGCCGACATGCAGTGGAAGCTTGCTGTCGAGTTCGAGATGAAGGACTTGGGGATGATGCACTACTTTCTAGGTATGGAGGTGTGGCAGAGTGTAGATGGAATATTCCTTGGACAAGGGAAGTATGCAATAGAGATCATGAAGAGGTTCGGGATGATGGACTGCAAGGCCATGGCCACACCTATGGAATTGAACCTGAAGCTTCTGTGTGATGCTTCATCTGATCCAGTTGATGTAACTGTGTATCGTAGATGATTGGGTCCTTGATGTACCTGACGAACATGAGACCAGATATTTGCTTTGCGGTGAACACATTGAGCCAGTTCCTGATGGATCCCAGAGGTGTTCACCTAGTTGTTGAAAAGCATATTCTGAGGTACCTGAAGGGTACGGTTGACTATGGGCTCAAGTATGATGCGAATCAAAAGTTTAACCTGCAGGGTTATGTTGATTCAGATTGGGCAGGCAGTGCTACAGATAGGAAGAGCACTTCTGGGTGCTGCTTCAATATGGGATCAGGTGTGATCTCTTGGTTTAGCAGGAAGTAGTCCTGTGTAGCACTGAGTATAGTCGAAGCAGAGTATGTTGTAGCTTGTTCGGCTAGTTGTGAGGCAGTATGGATTCGAAAGCTACTGTATGAGTTATTTGATCTCCCGCTGGAGGCTACTGGTATCTTTTGTGACAACTAGAGTTGTGTGAAGCTGTCTAAGAACCCGGTGTTCCATGATAGGTCGAAACACATAGAGATCAAATATCACTATATCAGGGATATGGTGCAGAGAGGAGCAGTGAAGCTTCTGTATGTTGCGACGGATGAGTAGATTGCAGATGTGCTGACGAAGCCACTAGCCAGAGTGAGGTTCAAGTACTTCAGAGAGAGGCTTGGTGTTCTTCAGATCGATGACACTTCGAGGAAGAAGTGATGGAGACATTTGCTGAAGCCATTCCAAGCATGTTGGAAGGAGGATCCTTCACATGGCTGTGGATGTAAGTGTTGGATGATGAGCATCAGGACGATGCTCCAGTTACTGCTCTGCATATGTATATGCATCGTTGGATGCTTGATATGATCGGTTGGATCATTTATGTATGTATGCATCATGTTGGATGCTGGATATGATCAGTTGGATCATTTATGTATGTATGCATCATGTTGGATGCTGGATATGATCAGTGTTAGCAGGCGGTTTGATGGGGAAATGTCACGATACCGCAGACGTTGCGACTCACCGAAGGAGGGCACGAAAGGAGTATTTTGTGTTAAAGAATACCGCAGTTGCAGGGTTTTGGTCACTTGGACCACATAGTATGTAATAGTGAGTTAGTGTACCGTGGTTTGTGGGTTTTTGGGGTCATTTGGACCGAGTTAGTTAGATATTGGGTCAATTGTCCATAGTGTCGGTTAGGAAGTCAGTTGTAAGTGGACAAATATTGTAACGACAGAAGCCTATAAATACATGAGAGTCGTAAGTGTTAGGAAGAAGGATATGCGGAATTAGACGAAAATAGAAAGAGAAGACCAGTGATGTGCGAGATCTTTGTTTTGCTTATGGTATAAGATCGCGATAGTAATATAATGATGTTTTGGTACTATCTTTGTGCAATATCACAATATGTGAATGTTGGTTGATGCAATGCCTGCTTACTGTTGCTGTGATGATAAATGTTGTGATTAAGTAATATGTTCTTTGTAGAATGTGATGGTAATTGCTGCGATGAATATGATATGTTATAACTCATTGCCACATGTTTAAAGTTTATGTTTAAGTACCGCAATAGAGTTAGCCTGTGCAACCACAACTCTCCTCCTCCCTCGGCGGAAACATGGTTTCTTCTGCTCTTCCAAGACGCCTCGGGTGAGACCTCATCCGCTCTATGGGTGTTGCTGGGTGGGCTCAAACTTGCCCGGGCCGGTGCCTAGGGAGACTGCGGTATGTGTCGACAGTAAGGCGAACCCTTGTCGACTGAGGTCGCGTCGGTCAACAAATGGTTCCGTTGCTGGGACCATGTGCAGAGTAGAAGGAGGTCATGTTGTGGCACCCGATGAAGCCAGAGATACAGAAATGGTTCGATCAGAAGTTGCAGGAGTTTGCTGAAGAAGAAAGCCGGAACACACGACTGACAGTAGATCACTGGCTGGGGAGATATATTCACGACGGTCCGCACAAAGGATTTTTCTGTGAATTCCCGATCATCTTGTATGAATGGTTGTCAAAACTAACCTTCCAGAAGAGGAACTTCTAGGGTGGTGAGCTGACGGCTTGGACCCTGGAGTTGATTCAGGAGCTACAAGAAGTCGATAATAAGGCATCGCGGGCTGTCGAAGTTTGACTTGATAGCATCCTGGAAGGATATATCACTGAATTTGCAGTTGACATGAAGAAATCCTATAGTGAAGCTGAAAGATACTTCTTCTGAGGACCGAGGGGAAGGTTTCTGTTGTCGCTCCAACTGTCGATTAAGACGCTAATCTATGAAAAGGGTATATTAAAGATGCACCTTGATCAGTATACAACCTAGTGGGCGGACGCCGTGGGTACCACGACTGCTGGGGAATGGTATATGGAATAGTAAGGGGTAGATGGGTGCAGACCATGAGGAGACTATGAGCGAAGCCAAGGAAGAAAGTGGTCTTACAAGAGGAGGAGCGAGGTTTCGACAGGAGAAGAGGCAGAGGACGGGAGAAGGTCCTACTACGATCGAATAGCAAAACCACGAAGGAAGACCACATGGGACGAAGCGACCTCACAGTCCTAATAGGGATGACCAGGCTATGCCCAAGATAGAGGCAGGACCAAACCCCGACACCAGCGTAACCACACCTCCGCTAATTGACTCTCAACCAACAAGAAATACTACTTCGACACTGCCAAGTTCGTCAATACCACAGAAGTTAATTGGTAGTAGCACAGTGACAAGAGGAAGGAAGCCCAGGATGGCGGGTGATGATGCTAAGTTACCATTGTTCCATGGAAGTGCAACAGACAACGCATAACAGTATTGGTTTTTGTGTGAAGTGGTTTGGACCATGAAACAGATCACCGATGCCAATGCTAAGAAAGGACAATTAGCCACGACTTTGCGAGGTCATGCATTAGATTGGTTCATGAAGTTTATTTTAGTCCCTACGGGGGCCCTAGAGAAGTCACTGGATGAGATTCGGGATGGGCTGATTGCTGAATCTAGATGGCCTAAGCCGGAGGCTCAATATATTACTGAATTGAAGGAAATTAAGCAGTATCCCAATGAGACGGTATGGGATTTCGACCAATGATTCAAGACGTTGGTGGAAAAGGCTAGTTTCGATATGAGCGATGTCCAACACAAAGAATGGTTCATTGTAGCATTATTACCCCACATTCGGCTGCCGCTGATGCAGCAAAACATATCAACACCTAGTGAAGCTCTAGAGATTGCAATGCGATTGGAGGTGTCACCGATTGGAGATAATGCAGCCGGGATGTGGCAGATACAGACAAAGCTCGCTAACCTAACTATACAGTTGCAAGATTTGAAGAAGAATAAGGAACAACATAATGAAGAAGGGCATATGAAGGATAATTGCCTGGATTTCCGTAATTATTTGGTGTCAGGTGCGCCAAACCCGTTGAATGACGACATATGCCGTGGTGTCACGTTTGTCACGTGTTTGGGCACAGTCACGATAATTGCCCATATATGCAGAAAATGGTAACAACCCCACAAAATCTTTACTGCACATTCTGCAAGTTGGTGGGTCACGATGACAAGGATTGCCGTGCATATGGGTTGCTATAGGAGAGGATGTGTGATACATTCTACATCAAGGACGATCAGCGCGCGGTGCAACAATCACACATGCAACCGCAAGTAGCCCAGCTGCTACCATAGCCGTAGATGCAGTTTGCACCACAGCAACAACAACCGCAGCAGTTCATGCCGCAATACAACCTGATGCAGATGGCTCCCCCACAACCATAATATGTACAACAACCGCAGTATGCACCACAAGGGCAAGGGATTCCACCAGCACCAATGCAACAACAATACCAACAATAGGGAAGCTACCGGGGAGGACACAGGGGCAGACGCGGTGGCATATTTGGTCGTGGAGGAGGAGGACGAGGTAGTCGTGGACTTGTTCAATGTTACCACTGTGCGGTATGGGGGCATTATCAACGCGACTACCCACTTCTACAGCATCAATGTACGTTTTGTTTTGGTAATGATCATACGGTTGAGAATTGTCCATAGTTGATTGCACGATGGCAGGCTGGGAACACTCTGTAGCTACAGAATCAGGCCCAGCCACAGCAACTAGTGCAGAACCCGGTACAACAACCATTAAAGAACCAGCCCCCGCGACCACCGCCGAATGCTAATCAAAATGTCAATCAACCAGGGAATTTGCAGCAGAACCAGACGTAGGGTGCAAATATTGCAACCATTTCTGCAGAGCCGCGACCACAAGATGATTCGGTGGCTATTGTTACTTGTGGAGGCAAGACGACTAGGAAGATGGTTCGTGAACACTGATTCAGTTGGCTTGTCAGAAGACAGTACCCTTCGACATTGATACGGAGTGAGAAACATTCCTGGAGGCACGTTGCACTCTAGAGAAAGACCGCGGTAAGGCTGTTGTTTGTGATATGCCGCCTGTCTTTGATGCTACAACAAACGCTGATCGACCACCACCACCGGGGACATTGTAAAAATTCCTTGAAAGCTGTCTGTCATTGGCACGAGACCCGGCTGCCCTAGTTGAGATTGAGGGATGGTTGCAGCAATTTCAGAAAGGACGGTAGGAGTTGGTAGTAAACTCCCTACAGCGACGGAAGACTGGCAAGAAGATGCGAATGAATATTCAGATTGGTGACTATGATGTTGACTTTGTGATTCTTGACCTTGGTTTAGATGTTAACATCTTAACCAAGCAGGCATGGAAGAAGATGGGGAGTCCCCCATTGCGTTGGTCTCTTGTGCAGCTCCGGTTGGCTACCATGTGAAGGTAACACCAATTGGGCGACTTCCACGACTCACGATTGATATTGAGGGCATGAAGACTTATGATGAATTTGATGTTATTGAAGTGGTTGAGGGAGGAAGCTCTTATCCGGTGCTCTTGGGGATTGGATGGGTTAACGATAGTGGAGCTGTAATCAACTTCAAGAAGCCCATGATGACCTTTGAGAATCGTGATTTCTGGGTCATAGCCCCGTTGGATCCGGTTGAAGGACGCCGATACGTTGAACCCATAAGAGACGCTGACCCCGCTAGATGGGACCATGCATTCAATATTTCTAAAGATTATATTCATCCTACTGTCCACGGTGAGTTGGAGTGGTGCAGCGAGAGCTCTGCATCTTCTGACTCTGATGATGCTTTGGAACATTGGTAGAACCGAATGCATGAAGTACCATTCCGAAAATGTGGCTTAGTTACGCAATCCTTATGTCATGTTGTGACAGAAATGATCACATTGCCTACCTATGAGGGGTTTCTTAGCCTAAACACCTTTTTAGCAGAGTTTGAAGACCGCGTCCCAGAACCACAGCGATTGCTGGCTTTGGACGAAGCCCTGAAGGCTGCTCTAGCACGATGGTGGGTGACACATAAGAAATTCATTAAAGGTTGGTCACAGTGTTGAAGGCTGATGATGGTTCGGTTCGGTGATACTGAAGTTTATCACACTGAAAAGTATGATGGCCGAACTGATCCCAGTGATCATGTGATGGAGTGCCAACGCTTATGGGTAGCGCGACCCAGAGATGAGTGGGTCCATGATTTTGTCCATACTTTGGATGAGATACCGCGCTCGTGGTACACTGCAGTCGAGTTGCGCCGAGACATTACAACATGGGGGGATTTGATGATCTGTTTCACTCATACGTTCACTTTTGCGGATGCCAACCCTGATGTCCTGAGATGAACCTGCAATAATTAATTAATGCAAATACACGAGATATAAAAAATAATAGAACTCAGAATCACTTTTATATTGATCATGAGCCACTTCGAGGGGGAAACCTCCTTTGAGAAAGCTCAATACAATTAACTTCACGGTGCCTTCATAGGCCTCAACACACACTTATATACTAAGTCTAGGCGCCAATACCATGGTTCAATACTATGTGTCAATACAAACCATGGGCTAAGTCTAGGCGCCAATACTATGAGTCAAAACCATGGGACATATAATACTATGGGACGACTTACAAAGCATATGTGTCCAATACTATGGGTCAATACTATGGGCTAATATAAACTATGGATCAACACATACTACGGGACGACTTACAAAGCATATGCGTCCAACAACAATATACTAACAAAGTAAAGACATGGGTTCCTAACATCCCCTCTCCCTTAGAAAAAGCTTTGTCCTCAAAGCTTTAGATGTGGAAATTGCTGCAGAATCTGAAGGAGTGGGTCCCCTGTAGCATCCTCGGGTTGCATTCCGAGCCACTGGCGCCTTTGGAGTTTCAGGGAGGATTGCATGGAAGGTTGTAGATGAAGAAGAACCATATCAACAATGTGAAAAGTGCGCTCAGAACGGTGCTGATTGGCTTGTTGTTTCAGTCGAATTCTTGCCATGTGAAAATTGTCCTGCAGAATGAGAAGAAGTTGATCACGGTTTGGAAGAATTGCGTCAATTGCCTGAACTGGGGAGCTGCTGAAGGTGTATGGAAGAAGAACTGGTGGTTCCTGTCCATAGACTGCTTCATATGGTGTCCTTTGAGATGTGGTACTATACCACTGGAGTGCTTCTAGGAAACCCATAGAAATAGTTGTCCAAATCTGTGGAGGGATGGGCAAGGGTTCGAGCAGTCCCGAAAGGAGGGTCGTTTCACCCTTGTTGACCTAGAAAGTATCACAGTCAACCACCATTCATTGAATTGTCCTTTTGATTCCCTACCAAAAGAAGTTACATTGTTCTTGGTCATACGTTTTGAGGAACCCAGAGTGCCCTACTGATGAAGAAGCATGGAGTTCATAGAAGAGATAGCCCCATTGAATAGATTGCAACCAATTTGGAAAAAGCAGAGAAATAGCTGTAAGAGAAACTGGGTCATCAAATGTGCGAGGAGGAGCATCTTCCACCATATTGTCCTTACCCTTCTGGTAAGTGGTCGCATAGTCATAACCCATGAGTTGGATAACCCATTTCAGGTGTGTTGGGGAGGAGACCCGCTGTTCCAGGAAAGTTTCCAGACTCTGGAGATCAGTCTTGATGCAGAAATAATTCCCCAATAGGGATGGCTTCCACTTCTGTACTGTATGCAAAATATTCATCATTTCCTGCTGAGAGGTAGATGCGGCTAAATTCTTACCGGAAAGGTCTCTTAAAGGCAACAAGCTCATTGGTTCAGCAAAGACACCTACATATCTATCCAAGGAAGTAGTGGAGACTGTTGATGGGTGCATCTGAATGGAATGGAGCTGAGCGATGACACCATGTGAATTCTTCTTAAGTATTTTTTCCAAGCGATGTGAACTGATGATGCAGAGAGACCCTGGTTGTAAGCCCATAAATTTGTGTTGTGCCCCATTGACTGAAAGCTGCATCCAAAGTTCAGCAAAATCCCATAAGATGGGGCCAAGTGTGCGTAACCATTGAACGCCCAAAACCACATCACATCCGCCTAAGGACAAGGAAAACATGTGAGAGCGCAGGTTATAATCTTCCATAGAGATACGCACATTGTGACACTTCCCCTTGCAAGGTAAGGTGCCCCCATTGGCAACCATGACTTCAAAGTTGGAGCAAGGATGGACAAAACAATTAGCCTGTTTGGCAATCCGAGGATCAATGAAGTTATGAGTGCTACCAGAATCAATGAGTATGGTAAGAGGGAGCTTCTTGAAGTATCCCTTGACTCACATTGTTTGTGGGGTGGTGACGCCAGTTATAGCATGGAGAGAGATCTCGGGTGGGTCGTCCTGAGATGGTCTGTCAATAGGCGGGTGTTGAATGTCGACCTGATCATCTACTGTATATGGAGCTTCTTCATCAAGTTATGAGGTAGGAGGAGAATCCACATCCAAGAGATAGAGTTTTTGTTGAACACATCTATGTCCCTGAGTGAATTTCTCATCACAATTATAACAAAGCCCTTTTTCTCGGCGTGCCTGCATCTCTGTTTCAGACAAATGCTTGATAGGAGTTGGTTGAGGAGCAGGCGGGATGGGAGGTTGTTGAGAACCCATATTTCGGAAGGGAACAAAAGTGGGTTTGGAGCGCTGTCGGGCTGCAAGCTTGTCTTCTGCAACCTTATCCAAACCTAGGACTTCCATCATTGTGTTGGGACAGAACATTTTAACCTCTGACTGGATTTCATCCTTAAGACCACTGATAAAACAACTCCTATAAAATTCATCAGACAATCCTTTTGTGTGATTGGCGAGTTTCTCAAATTTTGTTTGATACTCTCTCACTATGCCAGTTTGGTGAAGTTTAGTGAGTGCTCCTGTGAAGTCGTCAAAAGTAATAAGACAAAATCGTGGCAAAAGGAGTTGGAAAAAATCTATCCAGTTTGGCTCGGGATGAGCTTTGATGTACCAACGGTACCATTGAAGGGCTTCCTGTTCCAAATGAAAGGATGCAAGTGGAACTTTTTGGACATCAAAATTATTATGCAGGCTGAAATATTGTTCTTCACGGTATATCCATCCAGTCGGATCAGTACCATTGAAGCAAGGAAAATCAAGCTTCGGCCCACGAAAATTGCTGGAAGAAGAGAACTCGGTGGCTGCAAAAGATTCTGGATGTCGGTTATTGTTCATTGCTGAATGCTGAAGATGGAGGCTGAGAAATTTTTCATCTAGATCTTGGAGTTTGGTTTGGATGGCTGCAAGTGCTTCCTCCATGGTTTTTTGCTCCTCCACGAGTGACAACCATAACCAGGAGTTTTTTTTTTTGGGGGGGGGGTGGGGGAATGGATAGAAAAACACAAACAAAAGCTTATTTAGTAAAGGGAAATTTGTATTTGGAAAAAACACGGAGGGGTAACTGGGGTGTGACTAGGTTTTGGACACTTTCTGATGGACAGGGAAGCAAAAAATGGGGATTTCAGAAGCAGGGTGAAGGAATGAGAAAATTTGGCAGAGAGGGACACAGAAGCAGAATTAGGAAAGGAACTCTGTGGTAAAATTTGAAGGTGATTGGGTGAAAATTGAAGGAGTTATGGAAAACCCTAAAAATAGACAAATGTGGGATTTCTGGTCTTGGGAAGTGGAATTTGGGATAGGGTCTTCAGGAATGAAATATGCAGAATGGGATTGCAGGGATGTTAGTGAAGTTTCAGGGAAAATAGTGTTGAAACAAGGGAGATATGGTCGAAAAACAGATTTTTTTTTTTTTTGAATTCAGAAATGGATCGTCAACAGTGGCATGGAAGGGATCTACAACAGATGGATCTGCAACGGCGTAGAAGGGATCGAAAATGGATGGATCTGAAACGACGACTGGATCTGGAATGACTTTCAGAATAGATCTGAAACGACTGGATCTGGAGTGGAAGTGATCAGCAACAGTTCAGCTGAAAATATATATGGACCACAGGTATGTGCAGCTTCCTATCGGTTCAGGGGATTCACTCAGCCACCAATGTTGTCTGATGGCTTGCTTATTGGGGTAGTACCCCTCACTCCACAGCTCAGGTAAAACTGATAACTGCTTTTCTACAAACGACAGCTCTTGGTTTACCTCACGAGTGGGAACTAGTCAATCGAGTAGGGGTCGTTGCCATTTTCGCTGGTAGGTCCTCTCAATGGGCACGCTACTTTGGGGTTCCTGTGGTACTCCTCACAATGAGTTTTAGGGCTTATGCCCAAGTACTTCCCATAGTTAAGCGGATAGATATTATTCCCAGATCCGAACTTGCAACAGATGCAAAAATTTGTTTTTGGCAGAAATTCCACCCGACGAGCCCAAGAAAGTGCTCTGATACCAGATGAGATGAACCTGCAATAATTAATTAATGCAAATACATGAGATATCAGAAATAATAGAATTAATAATCACTTTTATATTGATCACGGGCCACTTCGAGGGGGCAACCTCCTTTGAGCAAGCTGAATACAATTAACTTCATGGTGCCTTCATAGGCCTCAACACACACTTATATACTAAGTCTAGGCACCAATACCATGGGTCAATACTACGTGTCAATACAAACTGTGGGCTAAGTCTAGGCGCCAATACTATGAGTCAAAACCATGGGACATATAATACTATGGGATGACTTACAAGGCATATGCGTCTAACAACAATATACTAACAAAGTAAAGACATGGGTTCCTAACATGTCCATAACACCCTGCAACTCATCTGCGACGTGATATTTTAGGTTGTTCCGGTGGCCTACCCTATCGACCCGCACACACATTGTTAGATGCAGTCTCTCATGGAGTGCTTCAACATCAGTGGTGGCTCAGAGGACGATGATGATCCCTAGAATGTTAACATTCCCGAATATGAAGGAAGTCGCGATGTGGTCCTACCTGTTGCGCTAAGTAATCCGTTCAGTAAACCATTGCAGCTTCGCAAGATGAATATCGGCACTGAGGCTACTCCCAAGTTTGTTAATGTTGGGGATTATTGGGATGATAAGATGATGAGTAAGGTTACTGAGTTACTTCATGTGTTTCAAGATGTGTTTCCCATGAAGTTTTCTGAAATGAAGGGAATCCTAGGTGATTTAGGCGAGATGAAGATTCCACTGAAACCAGATGCTAAGCCAGTCCGACAGCGACTTTCTCGGCTGAATCCACGACATAAATAAAAGGTCAAGGCAGAACTTGATCGGATTTTGGATGCCAGTATTATCGAACCTGTGGAAGAGTCCGAATGGATCAGTCCTATGGTGGTGCAGAACAAGAAAACAGGTGAAGTGCCCATTTGTGTCGACTTGCGGAAGTTGAACGATGCCTACTTGCATGACCCTTTTCCGACCTCGTTTACTGATGAAGTACTTGAAGGAGTGGGTGGCCAGGAGATGTACTCTTTCACTGATGTATTCTCTAGCTACCATCAGATTCGCATTGCCAAGGAAGATCGCCATAAGACAACTTTCGTTACTGAATGGGGTTTCTTTTAGTACACGGTAATGTCGTTTGGTTTGAAGAATGCACTTGCGATATTCTCTCGGGTCATTGTTTCCGCATTCAAAGATTTTATTTAGAAGTTTTTATAGGTATATATGGATGATTGGACCATTTATGGATTGATTCATGATCATCTGGCCAATCTACGGTTAATGCTTGAGCGATGCCGCCAGCACCAGATATCGCTGAACTTGAAGAAATGTATTTTCTGTGCACCATTTGGGATATTGCTGGGTCATATCGTGTGTAAGTAGGGATTGCTGGTTGATCCAGCCAAAATTGAGCTCATTTTGGGGTTGCAACCGCCGACCACCGTTAAGCAGTTGCGCGCGACCTTGGGTCACACAGGATATTATTGCAAGTTCATTAGGGGGTATGCTATGATTACTGCCCCTATGGAAAATTTGTTGAAGAAGGATGTGGCATTCCAGTGGAACCCAGAATGTCATGATAGTTTTGAAACGCTCAAAGCGAAGATGGCGTCAGCCCCAATCTTGGTCTTTCCGAACTTGAGTAAGGAATTCCATGTCCATGTTGATGCTTCATCGGTTGCATTAGGGGTTGTGTTGGCTCAACCAAGAGAAGGCGACCTTGATCATCCTATTGCTTTTTCCAGTCGGAAGCTGTCCTCTGCAGAACGCAATTACACTACCACAGAACGTGAAGGTCTGGCCATGGTTTACGCGCTGCAGAAATTCAGGCATTATTTGTTGGGTGGCCACTTTAAAATGTTCACTGATCATTCTGCATTGAAATACTTGGTCAATAAGCCTGTGTTGGGGGGGAAGATCTGCCGGTGGCTAATTTTGTTCAAGGAGTTTGCTTTTGAAGTCATTGTGAAACCGGGGTGGTTGAATGCTGGACCAGATTATCTATCACAGATCGACACAGGGGAGGAACCGACTAATATCGAAGATAGGTTGCCGGATGCCCAACTATTTCACGTTGTTGTTGCTCATCAATACTTTGATGACATCCTTTAGTTTCTGGTGACCGGCACTGTGCCCATTGAATTTACCACTACTCAGAAGAAGCATTTGGTTGTCAAGGCTGCTGAATTTCAACTGATCACGGGAGAGTTGTATAAATTGGGCGCCGATGAGATATTGCGCAGATGTGTCTTACCGCATGATCAAGCGTAGATATTGGATGAGGCACATGGTGGAGTAGCGGGAGGAAATTATGGCGGTCGGGTGACTTCCTGGAAGGTATTGTGTGCAGGACTTTAGTGGCCCACATTACATAATGATGCGACAGACTCTGCGCGGTCTTGTGATGTTTGTCAGCGGACTGGAAAGCCGTCCAGACGCAACAAGATGCCGCTGCTACCTCAAGTAACATTGCAGCCGTTCGAAAAATGGGCTGTGGATTTTTTCAGACTGATCCATCCACTAGGGAAATGCACAGGTGCGCGGTATATTGTTACAGCGACAGAGTACTTGACCCGATGGGATGAAGCAGCACCTGTAGTTGATTGCTCCACCGCAACGGCTGCTAGATTTTTCTTCGATCACATCATCACTCGTTTCGGCTTCCCCGAGATATTGCTGAGTGATCAAGGAAGCCACTTTATTACTCGTACTATCAGTGCATTGACGGAGGAATTACAGATACAGCATAAGAAGAGTACACCCTATCGCCCACAGGCGAATGGAACGGTTGAGGCGTTTAACAAGGTGTTGGAGCATGCATTGACAAAGGTGTGCAATGCGAACTGCGACGACTGGGATTTGAAAGTCCCAGTAGTGTTGTGGGCCTATCGCACCACATGTAAAAGGTTGAATGGTCAGACACCTTTCAAGCTGGTATATGGGAAGGAAGCAATTATGCCTATGGAGTACATTGTTCCAAGTCTACGAATTGCAGTTGTTACGAGCATGGATGATGTTGTAGCATTAGATGAACATCTAGCACAATTGGTGGAGCTGGAAGAGAATCGATTTATCATTGGCTTTCACCAAGGGGTGGAGAAGGATCGCCAGAAAGCATGGCATGATCGCCACATCAAAAGTAAAGAGTTTCAGCAAGGCGACTTAGTGTTATTATACGATAGCAAGTTTATGAAACATCTAGGGAAGTTGTAGATGCATTGGCTGGGTCCATATCGCATCCATAGTATTACTTCAGGAGGAGTGGTTCAGTTGTAGCAGTTGGATGGGGTGATGCTCCCCAAGCTGGTGAATGGTCACAGGTTGAAGCCCTATCGCTCGGGCTTGGAGTAGTGCGATGCCTGAGTCACATTGAAAAAAAAAAGTGTGTTGCAGGTTGCTTGGTGGCCGATGGTGCACCAACAGAAGAAGGTATGCGGAAGCAGGGAGGCTTGTGCCGCAAGTTTGGAAAAGTCGAAGATTCATGGCAGTATGGCGACCAGGACCGATGACAGCTTTTGTTGAAGGATTTTTGTGATGATTATGGAGGATTTGTGAGGTACGGGGCAGCGTTGTAACTACTGTTCCACTCATATCTTGTCACCACTGCCCATCATTCCTATACATGCTTCCACCTGATAGATTTGGCCAGATTACCACAAGACGATGACATTTTTTGCACATGGCATGCTGGGCCGGTACGATAAGTACTATGTGAGGAGATTGCTCACACGTCGACACGTGGGATCTTCGGTGACAATATGGTCACCCCCCCATTACGTCAGTCGATGGGGTTACACACACATATGAGAGGTAGTGGGGCATCATTCCCCCTGTCGTGACTTAGGAATGATCTGGCTATAAGTAATCGAGGCAGCTGATAGTTCGCTACAACGTAGTTGTTCTGAAATAGGGAGGTTATGTTGGGTGATCAGTTTTCGAGTTGAGTTGTGAGGAATTCCAAGGAGGATGTGGAAATGCTTCACTTCATTTCCCCTGGAAGCACCCCAGGGGCCCTGCGAGCCCGAACGACGAGTGTCCCTAAGCACCTTGATATGGCGGGTGCCCTTACACTATAGTATGCCTGAGCCAAGGGCCGATTCAGCATGGTTAAGTATGCAGTAGTTGTTCGAAGGATTGTGCTTTTCTCGACCCCTGAGCGGGTTGGGGCGGTAGCTCCCCGCCCACATTAGGAACCAGTTGCCAGTGCGAAACAGATGAGCTAGAGTCATCTGCTAATTTCGCACCTTGGTACTGTTCGTCCTCTTTTCTTCCCATCAGTACCCTTCCAAGAGACTCGAGGATGAGTTTGAGAAGTACATGACAGCAAGTCAGGCGATGACGATTTTGGGGTAAACACCACGTGATCCAGACAACAAGAACAGTTACCGAAAAATAGATGAGTTCGAAGGCACTATGTCTAGCAGTTGACATGGCTCGAGGACGAGCCACAAGATTGTGTTGGGGGCCTGTTGGCAGGCAGTTTGATGGGACAATGTCGCGATACTATCGACGTTGCGACTCACCGGAGCAGGGCGCGAAAGGAGTATTTTGTGTTAAAGAATACCGCAGTTGGCGGGTTTTGGGTCACTTGGACCACATAGTATGTAATAGTGAGTCAGTGTACTACGGTTTGCAAGTTTTTGGGGTCATTTGGACCGAGTCAGTTAGATATTGGGTCAATTTTCCATAGTGTTAGTTAGGAAGTTAGTTGTAAGTGGACAAATATTGTAATGGCAGAAGCCTATAAATACATGAGAGTCGTAAGTGTTAGGAAGAAGGATAGGTGGAATTAGACGAAGATAGAAAGAGAAGACCAATGATGTGCGAGATCTGGTTTTTGCTTCTGGTATATGATCGCGACAGTAATATAATGATGTTTTGGTACTATCTTTGTGCAATATCGCAATATGTGAATGTTGATTGATGCAATGCCTGCTTACTGTTGCTGCGATGATAAATGCTGTGATTAAGTAATATGTTCTCTATAGAATGTGATGGTAATTGCTGTGATGAATATGATATGTTATAACTCATTGCCAAATGTTTAAAGTTTTTGTTTAAGTACCGCAATAGAGTTAGCCCGTGAAGCCACAACTCTCCTCCTCCCTCGGCGGAAACATGGTTCCGTCTTCTCTTCCTGGACGCCTCGGGTAAGACCTCATCCGCTCTGCGAGTGTTGCTAGGTGGGCTCAAACCTGCCCAGGACGGTTCCCAGGGAGACTGCGGTATGTGTCGACAGTAAGGCGAATCCCTGTCGACTGAGGTCATGTCGGTCAACAATCAGTTGGATCATTTATGTATGTATGCATCATGTTGGATGCTGGATATGATCAGTTGGATCATGTGTATGTATTTGTATATGTATCAAGTGGATACATTGTATGATCAGGTAGATCATGTATGTTGATATGTATTAGGTATGATCAGGTGGATCATGTATTTGTATATGTATCAGGTGGATACATTGTATGATCAGAATGATCATGGATGATGGGCTTCAGGATGTTTCTCCAGATGACATGCGTCAGGATGATCATGTGTACATCATGATGATGTATGGTGAGTATCAGGTTGATACTCTGTGGCCGTGGATAGGTTGTGCAGATAAGCATATAATAGCACCCTGGGAGGTTTGCAGATTCTCTTGCTAGGTTTTTCCGCTGGCATATAATAGCTCCCTGGGAGATCTGGAAAATGCTCTTTCGAGGTTTTGCTTTGGGAGGACATATAATAGCGCCCTGGGATGTTTGCAGATTCTCTTGCTAGGTTCTTCCGCTGGCATATAATAGCTCCTTGGGAGATTTGGCAAACACTCCTTCGAGGTTTTGTCCTATGGCATGTAAGTAGACTTGGGAGATCTGAACAGGATGAAAAAGGCCTCAGATGCTCTTTCAAGGCATTGTCAGGACCACATGTAATAAGTCCTGGAGATCTGGATAGGATGAAAAAGGCCTCAAATGCTGTTTAGGGTTCTTGCTTAATAAGACACTCTTTTAAGGTTTTGTGGTGGGGGTCACATGTAATAAGTCCTAGAGATATGGACAGGATAAAAAAGGCCTCAGATGCTCTTTAGGGTTCTTGCTAGTCAAGAGACTCTTTTAAGGTTTTGTGACAGTCACATGTAATAGCTCCCTGGGAGATCCGATAGGTTGGGCTGTGTGCCCGTAATCAGTCCTGGGATGCTCTTGCGAGGTTTTGTGATGCATGTAATAAGTCCTGAGGATTCCACAGTATGGCTAGTGATGATGAAGACCTACAGATGGTGGGCCTACATCCAGTATGAAAAAGGACTGGATCTATAGAACTTCCTATGACGAGTAGATTCAAAGATTGATTGAGATAGTAGCAGCAGTGATGATGACGATGACTCGATGACGATTATCCAGTGACGATGATCCAGAGAAGAAGACTTGTGCTAGAAGACTTGTGTCGAGAAATACCTTCCTAGTTAAGAGGGAGTGTTCATGTATATGTAACTTCAGAATGTATTTCATATATGTATTTTGTACTCCTATAGAGATGGTATTATTCCTCTATACGAATGTGTTTGTATTCCTATAGAGATGTTGTTATTACTCTATACGGAAGTGTCGTAACTTATACTTGATGGGTTATTAGACCACCTTGTTGGGGTCGGCCCTGTATAAGTCATGTGGGTCAAAGGAATATTAGACCACCCTATTGGGGGTCAGCCATGTGGGTCAAAGGGTTATTAGACCACCCTATTGGGTGTTGGCCCAGTCATCTTTGTATTATGTGGTTAAGTTGAGGCCGACCTAGTAAAGGTTATTAGGCAAGTCAAGTCAAGTATAAATAGAGTGCGGGAGGCACTCTATTTCATCATTCTATTCTCTCTCACACTTTGGAGAGTGGCGCACTTGTGGAGGAGGAGAAGCTGCTGCTAGGATATGTCTATCTCTTATGCTTGGGTTGTATCTGTTAAATTTTTAGAATTTACTTCAATCTGATCTAGGATCTTAACTGAGAGAACAACATGTACAACATATCTACAGCATATCAATCATGGAGACAATAATGCAAGCACACAAGAGACACAAAGATTTACTTGGGGAAAACCATAAAGGTGAAAAACCCCAATAACTTCCTCAGAGATAGATAGAGCAATGATACAACCAACCATGAGAGATAGACACAACCTAGCAGCAGATCCTCCTCCTCCATAAGTGCGCCACTCCTCCTTGAGTGCATGTGTGAGAAGTGAGTGAGCAAATAGAGTGCCTCCCGCACTCTATTTATACTTGACTTGACTTGCCTTTTTACCTAACTCATGTAGGCTCGAACTTAACCACATAACATAATGCTGACTGGGCCGACCCCCAATAGGGTGGTCTAATAACCCTTTGACCCACATGGCCGACCCCCAATAGGGTGGTCTAATAACCCTTTGACCCACATGAATTATACAGGGCCGACCCCAAACAAGGTGGTCTAATAACCCATCAAGTATAAGTTACGACACTTACAATATAAATGATGACACTTCCATATAGAGGAATAATAACATCTCTATAGAAATACAATATACATATATGTGAAATACATTCCGAAGTTACATATACATCAACACTCCCTCTTAACTAGGAAGGTATTTCTCAACACTGTTCTTCTAGCACAAGTCATCTTCTCTGGATCATCGTCACTGGATAATCGTCATCGAGTCATCATCATCGTCACTGCTGCTGCACTGTGGAATCCTCAGGACTTTTACGTGCGTCACAAAACCTCGAAAGAGCATCCCAGGCTGTTACGAGCACACAGCTCTACCTATAGGATCTCCTAGGGCAACGAATTACATGTGACCTCACCACAAAACCTCGCAAGAGCATCCCAGGCTGTTACGAGCACACAGCTCTACCTATAGGATCTCCCAGGGCAATGAATTACATGTGGTCATGGAAAAACCTTGCAAGAGCATCCCAGGACTGATTACAGGCACACAACCCAACCTATCGGATCTCCCAGGGAAACGAATTACATGCCATAGGACAAAACCTCGCAAGAGCATCTGCCAGATATCCCAGGGCGCTATTATATGCCATAGGCAAAACCTCGAAAGACTATCTGCAGATCTCCCAGGGCAACGAATTACATGTCCTCCCAGAGCAAAACCTCGAAAGAGCATTTTCCAGATGTCCCAGGGCACCGAATTACATGCCATAGGCAAAACCTCGAAAGACCATCTGCAAATCTCCCAGGGCAACGAATTACATGCTCATCTGCACAACCTGATCCACGACCATAGAGTATCAACCTGATACTCACCATACATCATCCTGATGTATCCATGATCATCCTGATCATCACTACAACATCCTGCTGCATGTCATCTGGAGCAACATCCTGAAGCTCGTCATCTATGATCATCCTGATCATCACTGCAACATCCTGCTGCATGTCATCTGGAGCAACATCCTGAAGCTCGTCATCTATGATCATCCTGATCATCACTGCAACATCCTGCTGCATGTCATCTGGAGCAACATCCTGAAGCTCGTCATCTATGATCATCCTGATCATCACTGCAACATCCTGCTGCATGATCCACCTGATCATCAATGCATCTACCTGATGCATACCAAGTATCATAAATGATCCTCCTGATCATCAATGTATCCATCTGATACAAATACATGATACATATCATCATACATGATCCTCCTGATCATCAATGCATCTACCTGATGCATACCAAGTATCTACCTGATACATATCATCATACATGATCCTCCTGATCATCAATGTATCCACCTGATACAAATACAAATACATGATACATATCACCATACATGATCCACCTAATCATACAATGTATCCACCTGATACATATACAGATACATGGTCCAAGCATCCAACATGATGCATACATACATACATAAAATGATCCAACTGATCATATCCAGCATCCACATGATGCGTACATACATACATAAAATGATCCAACTGATCATATCCAGCATCCACATGATGCGTACATACATACATAAAATGATCCAACTGATCATATCCAGCATCCACATGATGCGTACATACATACATAAAATGATCCAACTGATCATATCCAAGCAGAAACCAGAACATCATCCTGATGCTCATCATCCAGCGCTTACATCCACAGCCATGTGAAGGATCCTCCTTCCAACATGCTTGGAATGGCTTCAGCAAATGTGTTCATCATTTCTTCCTCGAAGTATCCTCGATCTGAAGCACGCCAAGCCTCTCTCTGAAGTACTCGAACTTCACCCTGGCTAGTGGCTTCGTCAGCACATCTGCAATCAGCTCGTCCGTAGCAACATACAGGAGCTTCACAGCTCCTCTTTGCACCATATCCCTGATATAGTGATATTTGATCTCTATGTGTTTCGACCTGTCATGAAACACTGGGTTCTTGAACAGCTTCACACAACTCTGGTTATCACAGAAGATAGCAGTAGCATCCAACAGGAGATCAAATAACTCAGACAGTAGCTTCCGTAGCCATACTGCCTCACAACTAGCTGAACAGGCTGCAACATACTCTGCCTCAGCTATACTCAGTGCTACGCAGGACTGCTTCCTGCTAAACCAAGAGATCACACCTAATCCCATACTGAAGCAACACCCAGATGTGCTCTTCCTATCTGCAGCACTGCCATCCCAATCTGAATCAACATAACCCTGCAGGTTAAACTTTTTATTCTCCTCATACCTGAGCCTATAATCCACTGTACCCTTCAGGTACCTCAGAACATGCTTTACAGCAACCAGGTGAACACTCCTCGGATCCGTCAAGAACTGGCTCAATGTGTTCACAGCAAAGCAAATGTCTGGTCTCGTGTTCGTCAGGTACATCAAGGACCCAATCATCTGACAATACAAAGAGACATCAACCGGCTCAGATGAAGCATCACATAGAAGCTTCAGATTCGATGCCATAGGTGTGGCCATATCCTTGCAGTCCATCATCCCGAACATCTTCAGGATCTCTACTACATACTTCCCTTGTCCAAGGAAGATTCCATCTGCACTCTGCCACACCTCCATGCCAAAAACAAATAGTGCATCATCCCCAAGTTCTTAACTCGAACTCGGCAGCAAGCTTCCGCTGCATGTCGGCAATCAATCTATCCTCACCTGATACAAACAGGTCATCCAAATAGTAGTATCGCTGGATTGCCTTCTTCAACCTTGTAGAAAAGGTTGGAATCTGCTTTATTCTTGGTAAATCCCAAGCAGGATAGAAAGTTGTCTATCCTACCATATCAAGTTCTGCACACATATATGACTACACCATGCTGTCTTGAAATCCATCTGGTGCATCTTCTATTTCATCACTTTTGTATTTCTCAATGTTGCCATCTGCAACATGCTTGATCTGATAGTTCTATTTGGAAGTCACAACAGACTTCCCTTTAGCTCTTGGGATCGCATCCCAAACATCATTCTTCATGATCGACGGATCATGGCATTCCATTTCTTCATCCCAGATCCTGGGAACTTCAATATCTTCAATAGAGATCTTTGTTGCTGGAACAAATGTTGTAGTCCTTTTGTAGGTGAAGATATACGGTCTTTCCTACAAAACAGGTTAAATTGCATGATTAGAAACATCTCATAATTTTCAGAACAAATTCTTACACATAAAGAAATATGCCATACAGTCATGCAATTATCTTATCCAATGCTTCAATACAACATTTATCCATATCCCGTAACTTTCTAGATGCCTTCCTATCTCTACCAGAACATTGTTAAGAGTGTGCACAACTCCCAACATGTCAGCAAAGAGGTTTCATTCTAGATAAGTAGCAATGGAATGTTGTATAGTGCCATAGGCCACTTACCCATGTATATTAGTAGTATACTGTTCATCAATGCAACTATTCTAATATGCATAATACACAACCTAATTCTAGGAACATCGGTGTATACATTATTGAACAGTATTATTTAAGAAATGACAATTCAAATACTTATCTTTGTTTGTTCGTTGGGTGGACTCCCTCTGAGTCTTCGCTTCCTTGCAGGAGCTGCTGGAGTCCTAATCTGAAGTAGCTTCTTCTACACCTTTCTATTGTGGGATGTAGAGAGATGGTCAACTCCCTCTGAATATCTGCATCCTTTCATGAACCTTTGGAGTGTACTCCCTCTTGATCTTTGCTTCCTGGATTACCTGTCCTTGAACTTACATTCATCCTTGGTTCCTATGCATGCTTATTAGTATCATGATTGTGTTATCCTTGTGATCTCATATAAAATCATACATTCATTAGTATACTATTAAAACACAATAATCTCAAGCATGTATAGTCATGATCATTTCAAACAGAAAATAATAAGCATTAGCATTCAAGGTTTATGTAGAATCTTAAGGTTAGTCAAATCATAAGAAACATAACATGTCTAAACCTGTAATTACTCAAACCTATGACTCTTCAGGTTAGTTGAATCATCAATCAAGATAAGAGATATAATATGCATAAAACCTGTGATTATTCAAACCTATACCTTCATGATTCTTCTGGTTAGTCATATTATCAATTATGGTAAGAAACATAATATGCATACAACCATGATGATTCAAACTTATGACTTCATGAATAATCATTATCAACAACACAACAGTATAAGATCCTAAACCAAGGTAGGATTCTAGCTTGATATAGGAAAAACATACCTGGATTAGCATGCTAGCTATTTATGTCTAACATACTCACATGATGTCTTCTTGTTCTTCTTCAATGACTTGTGCTAGTAACCTGTATCTCTCATAGGTTAACTATTACAAAACCAAGTTATACATACCTCATAAATGGATCTTCTATGAGATCCATGACAATGGATGAATCTTTGTCCTCATGTTATCATGATCATATGTTCTTGGACCAGAACATGATTTGTCTTTCTTGGTGTAACTTTCATGTTAGTAGACAACATAAACCTCATACAACACCATAATGCATTAGTACAATCATAAGTGTCAACACCCTAACCAATGAATATCTTCTATCATGCATTCATAATTTTGTTAAGGTGATACGAAAAATCTAAAATCAAAATTGTACTAACCGTAATAACATGAAGACAAACATACCATAAACTTAATCATGGACAAATATTAAAACATACCTGGATGAGTCATACCTGTCGAGATCGCTTGTAATCTTCTTATGTAAGGCCTTAGCCTCATCTCCCTCTGAAACAGGAACTTCTTCACTCATGTAGATGATCAATCCATCTTCTTCTAGGATTAACCCAATCCACTTGATTTGCAAGAACTGGACTTGGAGCTGGATATGGGTTTGTCAGAGAAACCCCAAAAATTCAAACTTTGAATTTCAAACTTCCGAAAGGATAGAAATATGCGCCTTGATGAGCTGATCAAACTGGTATATTCAGAATTTGAAAACTGCAAAGTTTCACTCCTCAATTTTGCCTTTGAAACTTTTGGATTCACTGGACGTGACCCTAAACTGGGGTTTGATGAAGCCCACTCTTCTGCCCAATCAAAAGGTTTGAACCAAAGCTCCAAGCTTCTATTTTTCTGAGGAGCTTCCAGCCGTGGTCACAGATTTCAAAAATTCCCATTTTTACAGAAGCCCTAATTTTCCACTTTCCTGATCAAAGTCCCGAACTAGGGTCTGATCAAGCCCGGCCTTCTGACCAACCAAAAATTCTGATCTTGGTCTCTAAATTTTTTATTTTGATGAGTAGCATTCAGCCGTGGTCTCCGATTACAAAAAATCCAACTTTCTCCAAAGCCCTAATTTCCGGAAGCCATGAATGAAGGTACCAAAAAATAATTCTGTTTTGACAGAAATATGTACCTGATTGTTTCTGGTGTAACTCCAAAATTTTTGATCCACAGGGTCTAAAAAATGTTTCCTGAGATAGCCTGACCTGTTAGCTTTCCATCTTGATAGGTCTGACCTCAATTGGATTTTCTGAGAAAGAGTTATGCCAAATGTCGCAACGTGACCTGTTTTAGGAAAATACAGGAGAGCGAACTTGTACGGCATGCCACGTGTCACTGTTTGACCTTCGGCCTCTAAAAACGTTTTTTGAGATAGCTCGACCTGTTATCTTTCCATCCTGACAGGTCTGACCTCAATTGGATTCTCTGAGAGAGAGTTATGCCAAGTTTTGCAACGTGACCTGTTTATGGGATAATACAGGAGAGCGAACTTGTACGGCGTGCCACGTGTCACTGGTTCAACTTCGGCCTCTGAAAAAGTTTTCTGAGATATTACAGTCTGTGTACTACCTGTCAATGTTCACGAAATTTCATTTGGAGCTTCCTAGCCCAAGTTATGACCTTTTTCCCAAGGTCACCTGATTTTGACTCAGATCTGGAAGAGGCAGAAACCCTATATTGTACAGATCATAAATCACAAAGTACAACGAATTAGAGGTTGTCCTTTGGACACAAGATACCTGGAGATCTTAGCTTCAGCCTGTAACAATTTCAGATCTGAAAATTTTTCCAAAACGGATTTATAGCGAACGTTCTACGATGACTGGTTTTTTCTATATCAAGCCCTAGCATCGTAAGTGCAACAAGTGTCATACATGCCATATCATGCCTTCTTTCAGGCTAGCTCTGATTCCATGTTAAATTTTCAGAATTTACTTCAATATGATCTAGGATCTTAACTAAGAGAACAACATGTACAGCATATCTACAGCATATCAATCATGGAGACAATAATGCAAGCACACAAGAGACACAAAGATTTACTTGGGGAAAACCATAAAGGTGAAAAACCCCAATAACTTCCTCAGAGATAGATAGAGCAATGATACAACCAACCATGAGAGATAGACACAACCTATCAGCAGATCCTCCTCCTCCATAAGTGCGCCACTCCTCCTTGAGTGCATGTGTGATAAGTGAGTGAGCAAATAGAGTGCCTCCCGCACTCTATTTATACTTGACTTGACTTGCCTTTTTACCTAACTCATGTAGGCTCGAACTTAACCACATAACATAATGCTGACTGGGCCGACCCCCAATAGGGTGGTCTAATAACCCTTTGAACCACATGGCCGACCCCCAATAGGGTGGTCTAATAACCCTTTGACCCACATGACTTATACAGGGCCGACCCCAAACAAGGTGGTCTAATAACCCATCAAGTATAAGTTACGACACTTACAATATAAATGATGACACTTCCATATAGAGGAATAATAACATCTCTATAGGAATACAATATACATATATGTGAAATACATTCCGAATTTACATATACATCAACAGTATCATTGCTTTATCTATCTCTGAGGAAGTTATTGGGGTTTTTCACCTTTATGGTTTTCCCCAAGTAAACTCTGTGTCTCTTGTGTGCTTGCATTATTGTGTCCATGATTGATACACTGTAGATATGCTGTACATGTTGTTCTCTCAGTTAAGATCCTAGATTAGATTGAAGTAAATTCTAAAAAACTAACAGATAGACACTCACAAGTGATTTTGATGTTTGGGAGGATGCAGTTGAGATTTTGGGACCCTCGCATTCCTTGGAGTGACATATTTCCAAAGGTGACATAAATGTTTTTGTCCTTACAGAGGAAGTAGTGGGATCCAAGAATTCTATTGGGAACAACCCAAGTGGAGGAAGTTTTGATGATAAAGGTTCAAGTTAGGCGAGGCCTAACATTGACCAGTTTTGGGAGAATCAACTCTGCAATTCCCGGGAGCAGGGTATGGAGCAAAGCGAAGTTGACAGGAAAGGAACTGTCCCCTTAGTAAATATGAAGTACTAAGGATGACCAGAAGTAGTTGGAGCAGTTATGAATGAAGCAACAAATTGTGAGCTATAGAAGCAGAGAGTAAAGAAGCGGTATGGTGAAAAGGACACACCACTGTAAAGTCAAAGCCGTGCGGTCAGAACTGAGACTGCCAGAAAGGCATAAGAGCCAAAGAAGTAGCGTCAAAGGACAACAGAGCTCCAACGAAGTTAAGACAAATCGTGGTCAATAGGCGAACCATGTTATTTTGGGTTTAAGGGTACTTGGGGGTTGTCCCATAGTTATTGTAAAGACGTGACCTTCGGGAACATTCTTTATATAGGGAAATTTTGTATAAGTAAGGGTTATATGTTGTTAGACTCATGTTATATTTTGAGAGATTGTTATATCTAGACTGAGAGAGATCCAAGAGAGGAAAAAGACTCTGTAGCTGTGTGCGCAGAGAACTATTGTAAAGAAGAGTATCCAGTTGAGTGCACAGACTGGAAATGTTACCCATTCCAAGTAATATAAGAACACTTCTCGTGGACGTAGCTCCCATCTGGGGGGTGAACCACGTAAATAGTTGTGTTGTTTGTATGAATGTTATGGTATGCTTTGTGTTCATGTTATGATTATACTTATGTATTTTCTTTCATATGAATCCTAATGAGAATGTTGTGTTAAGTAAGCCGGACACATGTGTATGAATGTTGCGAAGTCATGTTAAGTATGATGAATGCGTAGCTATCGGAGTAGAAATAACCATGATTCAGTGAAGTCTTTAGGTTGTTGGTAACTGTGAAGAGCGCGATTACATATTGGTAACGATATGTTAAGTAGAGGTTAAAAAAGGAGTCCATTACAAGTTCACATACTACATCAACGCACCACCAAGGTTGCAGAAAATTGATTCTGTAACCACCCATCTTCGCTTTGGGTGAGATTTCAACTTGCTCGAAGGTTGATGCTGAAAGGTCTAGTGAAGGGGATTTTGTTGGCTCTACAATACGGAACTTCGTTGAATCCGGTGCATCCCATTGAAGAAGTAAATCCAACACATTCTACTCAGTTATCCTAACTGTGTTGAAAATTTTGTTAAAAACATATAAGAGTTAGTCATTTTGAGAATGACTATAACTAGAGTGGAGTAGCATAAACATGATTGACCCTTGGTATTTCAGATTGGATTGCAGGATTCCAATTCTAAACATCCAACAACATATTTTGAGGAGTGAAGTCATTGGTTGGCTTCATAGTTGGTTGGAGTTGTTTTGAATTGCTTGAGGAAAACCAATTTTGGGAAGGGAGGACTATCATGTCCCCAATTTTGGATCATTTAGTTCCCATGGGTAAAGGGGAAAAAATAACCCCTAAGGAGATAAATGTATTTCATTTTTGTATGCTTAGAATAAAGATTATCCTAAGTCTAGTATAAACAATAATTTTATTAATTTTAATTATTTTTATAAATAATTATTCCTAAATTTTGAGCAAGTGGGCCAAGAGGGATCCATCATGAGGATAAGTTTGCTAAAATGGAACCGGAGGCAAGAAAATAGAAAAATATGAAAAGCATGGAAGGTGTAAGAAGTTACTAAAAGCAGAAAATTGGAAACATCCAGAAAAGCCAAGGAAGGGCGCAGTTTCCAAAAGCAGGTCGGTTAACAAATAAGGAAACATCCCAAAGGGTGCAATTTCCAAATTAGAGACCAGTTTACAAAGCAGGAAACATCTCAAGTCAAGGAGGGCGCAGTTTCTAAAAAGATGAAAAGATGTAAGACAGGAAAAACAGGAAAGTCTATCCATTCAAGGAGGGTGAATTTGGAAGGGCTCTCACAGGTCACCAAGCACATCAACTTGCTCAGCAGGTCATCAGGAAGATTATAAAAGAATCCAATCCTGACAAGATGGGGCAGGCATTTTCCTTAACCTATGAATTATGGCGTGCATTTTCCTGAGGCGACTTAGGCAGTTTTACTTGCACTGGTGCAAAACAACGTGAAACCCTGTTTTGTCATATCTATAACTTTGTCATCAAACATCCTTTTTTAGAATTGAGACCATGGTAAGATATCCTATTCAACAAAGCTATAGCTTGATACTTTTAGATAATTTTTATTGTTCTCTTATGAGGTATGGAGGGTATTTTCCTGAGGCCACTTGGGCCAATTTTCCAACACTCAGTCGATTTCCAAAATTTCTCCAACATGCCATATTTTTATAGAATTGGTGCTAGATTGCAACAATGACTTCATGATAGCTTATGATAGCACCAACAAACCATCATGTGTCTTTCCAGGCTCATCACACATGCCATATCATCATACATGGCATGTCGTCACTTCCTTCGTTATTCCTTTGTCTTTCACTGAGTTTAACCTGCCATTATGCCCTTGGTTATTTCTTTGTCATTACTGAACTCCTTTGACATCAATGAGAACCATATTCAAAATTCTCTCTTTGGAGAATCTTTGTAAGTTGAGGACTTTATTAAGTGCTTCAGTACTTTCTTTGAACTTTTCATTAACAGTTTGTTGATCTTCCAGCCTTTCTATTTCTTCCTTGAATTTGGAAACTTCTTGTTTGAATCTCTCGGCCTATTTCATGCTAACCATCACTTATTGTCTTGTTTTGTGCAGATCTTCTTGGAGGGTCTTGACTTCCTCTTCTTTTGAATTTAGCTCTTATTGGTATTTTGACATTTTTCCTTTCAAATATTTGTTCCTTCTTCTACATTTTTCAATTTCCTCAAGAGCACACATGAGTTCAACCTCTAGGTCCACCTCTCCTTCCACGTCTGATTCCTCTTCTGAAGCTTGAGTTACTGTCCCCATGAATAGATTTTCTTCATCTTCACTATCTTCCATGGAATAGAATTTTTTCTTAATTTTATTAGATTTCTTCTTGTATATGGTTTTACCTTTTTGACCTTCCTTATGACTGCAAGGTTCCTCATCAACACTATCAACCTCGAGAATAGCAAGGCTTGCTTTTTCTATTTCTTCAACTGAATAAATATTCTTCAATTTGACCCAGAGTTCATTAGCTGAGATGCATTGTCCTATCTTCTCTTTGATGGGTTGAGATAATCCATCAAGTATGGTCTCCATTGCCCTTGAGTTATTTTTCTTGGACTCTTTTTGAAATGTAGTTCTTATTTTTTTTGGTGGGATGTAATCAGAGATTACTGAATTCCATACACCATATCCTAATCACTGCAAGTATACACTCATTCTTTTTCTCCATGCTGCATATTCTCCTTTATTAAGTGTTGGAACTCTGTTGGAATCCATCCCTTCTTGTTGATCCATAATGGTTTTTAATAGGATCTTCCTTCCAGTGGTTTAGATTGTAGTGAAGGATCCTACTCTGATACCAATTGTTGAAATATTGGACAATATTGAGAGGGGGGGTGAATCAATATTGATAAATTTTAACAATTAAAACTACTTTTAGCTTATTCATTAACATACAATATCAACAAGATACAAGGAACACAACTTTTATCGTGGAAGCCCAATTGGGAAAACCACAAACACTTTCTATAACTGCAAAATTATATTTACAATTGTTTTTGCAAGCTACAACTTGCTGGAGACTACAATCCCCAAGTTTCTCAACTACAACTGAGGGATGCTACAACACCCTAGTTTATGCCTGCTACCATAGACAAGGATGCTACAACACCCCTTTTGTCAGCTACTACTGGAAGGAGGCTACGACCCCCTGGTTTATCAGCTACTACTAAAAGGATTCTTCGACACCCTAGTTTAAGTGCTACTACTGAAAGTATGCTTTTAATCTATGTGCGGGCATACTCATACACTGTGTGAAAATGATTTTTTTTCAACTTGGAAGGTTAATTTTTCACTCATGTGACCTCCATAGGGATAAATGAAACCATGAATGGATAAACACTTCAAAAAGGAACAAATCCATGTCATTTGGTGAATTAATTGACACACACACATCATCTGGTGAGCATTTGAAAATAACTTTTTAAACTATTTATTTAACACTTAGACATAATTATAAAACCCTAAGTCAACATGAGGGATTTTTGTTTTCACCAACTCCTAAACCAATGATACCAGATGATGTATTACATCTCACTGAGCACAACCAAAATAATTTCCCCTTCAGACTCATCTTCTTCTGACTTGAGTAGGTATTTTAATGGACTGGAGAAACACAAGCCATGGGGCACTTTTGGCAGACTGATAACTTCATCTTTAGATACTTTTTGGACATAATAATAATATGGTTAGATGCACCAATCAACACTCTGGAGACCCATACCATCATAACAATTTAAATCATCAACTACAGAAAATCGCGGGCATTTTATAGAGGTCACTTCGGAAGTTTTACCATTAATTTTATACTTGGACAATTTGTGCATTTTATTGGACTGGAGCAAATCTGCCTGAAACACTGTTTTGGAAGACCCATAACTTCCTCCTCAGACACTCTCAAGACAAAATGAGACCATATTCAGGTAGATAGATCAACAAGCTACGTTCTGACAAGATGGGGTAGGAATTTTCCTTAACCCATGAATTATGGCGTGCATTTTCCTGAGGCCACGTAAGCGGTTTTACTAGCACTGGTGCAAAACAACCTGGAACCCTATTTTGTCAGATCTATAACTTTTTCATCAAACATTATTTTTGAGAACCGAGATCATGGTAATATAGCCTCTTCAACAAGATATATCTTGATACTTTTAGATAATTTTTATCATTCTCTTATGAGTTCTGGCAGGCATTTTCCTAAGTCCACTTGGACCAATTTTCCAACACTTAGTCAATTTCTAGAATTTCTCCAACATGCCATATTTTTACAGAATTGTTTCCAGATTGCAACAATGACTTCATGATAGCTTATGATAGCACCAGAACACCGTCATGTGTCTTTCCAGGCTCATCAAACATGCCACATCATCATACATGCCATTTCATCACTTCCTTCGTTATTCCTTTGTCTTTCACTAAGTTTGCCCTGCCATTATGTCCTTGGTTATTTCTTTGTCATTACTGAAATCCTTTGACATCAATGACAACCATATTCAACATTCTCCCCCTGGAGAGTCTTTGTAAGATGAGTAATTTATTAAGTGCTTCAGAACTTTCTTTGTAATTTTCATTAACAGTGCTTTAGTACTTCTTTAATATATATTTTTAAGCTATGTGCGGGCATACTCATACACTGTGTGAAAATTATTTTTTTTCAACTTGGAAGGTTAATTTTTCACTCATGTGACCTCCATAGGGAAAACCAAAACCATGACTAGATAAACACTTCAACAAGGAACAAATCAAAGTCATTTGATGAATTAATTGGCACACTAACATCATCTGGTGGGCATTTGAAAATAGCTTTTTAAACTAGTGATTTAACACATGGACAAAATTATAAGACCCTAAGTCAACATGAGGGATTTTTATTTTCACCAAATCTTGAACCAGTGACACCAGATGATGTAGTACATCTCACTGAGCACAACCAAATAGATCTCCCTTTCAGACTCATCTTCTTCTGACATGGGCGGGCATTTTACTGGACTCGAGTAAAACAATCCAGAGGGCACTTTTGGCAGAATGATAAATTCATCTTCAGATACTTTTTGGAAAAAATAATAATATGCTTAGATGTACCAAGAAACACTCTAGATACCCATACCATCATAAAAACTTAAATCATCAACTACAGAAAATGGTGAGTGTTATCGGTCAAATTAGCACTTCTCCATCTGTGACCACATTGCCTTGTCGGTCACACAAAAAGCAAATTATGTATGGAAGAGCTTACCTTGACCCTAGATGACCTAGAGATAAAAATTGCAATCCTTTCCTCAGAAGCATATTTATTTTCCTATTTTAATACATAACCGTGACCCTCATACTTGCCAACCAGCAGGTCAGTCACGGGTATCACTACTAACAACCTGCTGGTTTCAATTAAAATTTGCACTCGCTAGATGCAAGTTAGGACACTCGCAAGTCACTTGCTAGTTGTCCTATATCATACTCGTGGTGTCTTAATAAAAGGTTGAAAAAATAATTGGAAACATGAATTGGGATTATTTGAGGCAGGTACCCAAACTACACCAACTTCCCAACTCAACCACCTTTCGAACCTTCCCTCCTTGCCTTGCCATAAATACAAGAGGAGGGGCTTGAGAAGGGGACCTGATGATCATTGTAGAAATTTATGCTAGAAAAATTCATAGCTAAGAGAGAGGAGCAGGAGCCCAGGGTCTGGTTTCGATGGTGTTGATGCAGGATAGGTATAGCTTTATGTACTTTCTGCATTTGTCAATAAAGATTTGGACATTCTTCCCTTTCCAAAATTTGCTTATGTCTATTGTAATTTGATTACAATTTGATGTTATGTTGTCTTATTAATATCAATCTCTTATTTGTAGTCAAACTGGTTTGAGGAAGGTTTTATTTTTGTTTTGCAGGTTGTTGCATAGAAGAACACAAGGAGAAAAGCTTGGATCGACCTTCATAAATAAGGTACATAATCTCTTAACCCTAATCCTATTTTCTTAAGAACAATGTTTTCAAAGCTTTATATGTCTATCTGATCACCCCCAATAGGCATTTTACAGAGGTCACTTAGGCTATTTTACCAGTAATTTTATACTTGGAAAATTTGTGCATTTTACTCGACTGGAGCAAAACTACCTGAAACATTGTTTTGGCAGACCCATAACTTCCTCCTCAGACACTCTCAAGATAGACTGAGACCATAGTTAGGTAAACAGATCAACAAGCTACAACCTAACAATATGGGGCGGTAATTTTCCTTAACCTATGAATTATGGTGTGCATTTTCCTGAGGCCACTTAGGTAGTTTTACTAGCACTGGTGCAAAACATCCTGAAACCCTGTATTGTCAGATATATAACTTTGTCATCAAACATCCTTTTTGAGAACTGAGGCCATGGTAAGATATACTCTTCAACAAGATAAATCTTGTTACTTTCAGATACTTTTTATCATTCTCTTATGAGGTCTCGAGGGCATTTTCTTGAGGCCACTTGGACCAATTTTCCAACACTTTGTCAATTTCCAGAATTTATCCAACATGCCATATTTTTACAGAATTGATGCCAGATTGCAACAATGACTTCATGATAGCTTATTCTAGCACTAGAACACCATCATGTGTCTTTCTAGGCTCATCACACATGCCACATCATCATACATGCCAGGTCATCACTTCCTTCATTATTCCTTTGTATTTCACTGAGTTTTCCCTACCATTATGTCCTTGATTATTTCTTTGTCATTACTAAACTCCTTTGACAAAAATAGAAACCATATTCAACACTCCCACCCTTTGGAGAATCTTTGTAAGCTAAGGATTTTATTAAATGCTTCAATACTTTCTCTGAACTTTTCATTAACAGTCTATTGATCTTTCAGCCTTTCTATTTCTTCCTTGAATTTGGAAACTTCTTGTTTTAATCTCTCGGCCTTTTTCATGCTAACCATCACTTGTTATCTTGATTTGTGGAGCTCTTCTTGGAGGGTCTTTACTTCCTCTTATTTTGACTTTAGCTCTTCTTGGTATTTTGACATTTGTCCTTTCAATATTTGTTCCTTCTTCTACATTTTTCAATTTCCTCAAGAGAACACATGAGTTCAGCCTCTAGGTTCACCTCTCCCTCCACATTTGATTCCTCTTCTGAAGCTTGAGTTACTGTCCCCATGAATAGATTTTCTTCATATTCACTATATTCCATGGAATATAAGTTTTTCTTCTTTTTATTAGATTTCTTCTTGTATATGGTTTTACCTTTTTTACCTTCCTTATGACTGCAAGGTTCCTCATCAACACTATCAACCTCGAGAATAGAAAGGCTTTCTTTTGCTATTTCTTCAACTGAATAAAGCTTCTCCAATTTGACCCAGAGTTCCTTAGCTGAGATGCATTGTCCTATCTTCTATTTGATGGGTTGAGATGATCCATCAAGTATGGCCTCCATTTCCCTTGAGTTATTTTTCTTGGACTCTTTCTGAGATGTAGTTCTTACTCTTTTTGGTGTGATGTAATCAGAGATTATTGAATTCCATAAACCATATCCTAATGACTGCAAGTATACACTCATTCTTTTTCTCCATGCTGCATATTCTCCTTTATTAAGTGTTGGAAATTTTTTGGAAGCCATACCTTCTTGTTGATCCATAGTGGTTTTTAATAGGATCTTCTGTAATGTCCTTTTTAATAATTTTATTAAAATGGCAATTTTTCACTTTTTTTCCCTAATTCGACCATAGACTAGCTTTGATGTCTAGGTCTCCAAATTGCCCCAAATACCTCCAAATATTCAGTGAAGGTGTATGAATGATATTAGGAATTGAATATAAGTTTCATGGATGATTTATGAACCTCCAAATACTTCTGCAAACTTTTTAATATTCTGGCCAAGGTAGGAGTCTTCATTAGCAATTGGGGGTTTAAATCCCCCGAGGGTAAAGGTTGAAAATGGATTTCCAAATGATCCCAAACCCACTCGAATTTCTGAACAGGGGAAGAGAATGTTTAAGGGACATTGTTAAGGTATCATATACATCATTATTCAATTTATTAATCTGGTTATAACCATCTCCCAAACAGCTGCAAAATCTCTAGTTCGACCTTGGGGGAAATAACATTAAATCTTCTTCAAATGAAATAAAACTGATCAAGATGGCTCCAAATGCTTAAGTGCTGAACATGAAACTTGTAATACTCATTAATGGTAGTCCAAACATCATAAATATATCATAGAAAAATTCTTCCATTCGAAATCATCATCAATACATTGGCATACATCAATCTAGTGGGGTAATGGTCATTGTTTTCTCAAGAATCATCAATTTTACATACAACCACTAGATATTTAGACCTGATACTTTCTGAAGATGAATAAAAGAGTATATTAATATTATTACAACATAAATGGATCATGATAATCTCTCCCAAGGAGTACAATAGCTCACCCAAAGCGCAATCCCTCCATGAGCAAGAATATGCAATAAAAACTGGAAATGGTTGAGAGAATGTGTTGCACTAGAAGAAACCACGAGCTTCCCTGTAGCTTACACCTGCAAATACAAAATCCATTAAATCTCCATGAAAGTTCTGAATGGCCTTTCCAAACACCAACTTGGATGGGAATCTTTCACCCTCGAAATTGGCTAAGGTAAGAAACTAGTCATCCACTAGCTCTCTCTCTTCACAAATGCAAATTCTCAAAATGGTCAAAAGCCCTTCTCTTGGTTGATCCCTATAATTTATAAACATCCTTAGCCTTATAAGGTTACCATTCCATCTACAAACTCAATCCAATTCGAATTAGGGTGTGTGCTCAAAATTTTCCATGTGTCCTCCCTTCCCTAGCCTTCCATCCTCCCCCAATTCAAGTAGGGACCCATTGAGCTTCCCCAACTCACATGAGCGCCTTCTTGGATACTATATTTAGGCCTGACATGTCGTAATGGTCATATTTAAACCTTCAGGACTGCAATATGTCATAAATGTCATAGCATCTTCATCATTGGTGTCATAGATGTCATAGATGTTAGGGAATCTAGCCCAAGTGTCCAAGAAGCTCCCATTTGACTCTTCCTCTCCCATGTAAGTTAAATTTCCTTCCAAATTCAACCTATGATGCATATGGCCAAGTGTATTATCCTTCTAACTCATCCAAGAACATTAGGCTTCCCATGGATTCGAAATTGCAAGAGGAGGATGCTATGTGGCACATAAATTCTAGCTTGTGTGGGCCCCATAATCTCCATGTGTCTCCATGCTCCATTGCCACTTCAATTTTCTCTTTTATTTATTTAATTAACTTCATTATTAAATATTTATTCCATTCTAATGTCTGAACATCATTAATTATCTCCCTTATTAAAATTCCAAATGTATCCATCCAACCTAGGGAACTAGTAGGATTGATGGAATTGTCCTGCTATACAATTATTTGAACGGGGACATTACAGCCCTCCCCACCCAAGATTTATTGTCCTAAAAAAATTTCAGATTTGGATGCTAAAAAACCTTCTCTTCTTCCCATGTGGCATCTTCACTTGGTATATCCTTCCATTGTACTAAGTATTCTTTGATAGTTCTGCTTCTCAATCTCCTTTCCCTTGTCTTCAAAACATTTTCCGGAACAAGTGTGAGCTGACCTTCATCATCCAAAGGAGGAAGTATTTCTGAAGTGACAATTTTCTGACCAAGAGATTTCTTGAGACAAGAAACATGAAATACATTATGGATTTTACTCCCTTCCGGGAGTTCTAATTCATATGCTACCTCCCCAATCTTTCGAACTACCTTGTATGGGCCATAGTATCTTGGTTTTAGATTTTCTGCTCAATTCTTTTTGAGAGATGTTTGTTTATATGGATGCAACCTCAAATATACTAAATCATTAACCTGAAAGGTCCTTTCTTCTCTATGTCTATCTGCATATTGTTTTTGCTGATTTTGAGCAACCTGCAAATTGTCTTTCAAGAGCTTTAAAATTTCTTGGCTCTCTTCCACCAAATATTTAGCTTTTGGGGCTCTACTATCACCAAAGATAATTTCAACAAAATTAAGTGAATCATAACCATATAAATCTTTGAAAGGAGACATCCCTATTTACATATGATAAGTGGTGTGGTAGCAAAACTCACCCAAGTGTAGCCATTTTTCCCATGCTTTTTGCTGCTCTTCCACATAGTTTCTTAGGTACCCTTCCAACCATAGATTCACCCTCTCTATTTTTTCATCAGTTTGTTGATGATAGCTTGTAATTGGAGTAATTTGGGTTCCCACCAATCTAAAAATTTCTTGCCAAAAAACACCCATGAATCTACTATCTCTATCACTTACAATGCTCTTGGGGAGCCCATGCAATCTGAAGATTTCTTTAAAACAAATAGCAGCCACTTGTGCAGCACTAAAATATGATGTAATAAAAAATAAATGAGCAAATGTTTTCAACCTATCCACTACCACATATATGCAATCCTTACCCAAATATTTGGGCAAACCGGTGATGAAGTCCATTGAGATACTGTCCCATTTTTGCTCCAGAATGGGAAATGGTTGCAATATGCCAGCTGGGCATGTAAGTTCTGATTTGTTTTGTTGACATACCTTAAATTCATTCACATATTTATGAACATCTTCCTTCATCCCCTTCCAAAAAAATCTTTTCCTTAATTGCCTATAAGTTTTGAAGATCCCCGGATGGCCAGCTAGTGGGGAATCATGTGCTTCTTGCAAAATTTTGTACTTGAGTTTTGAATCTTGAACCAAATAAATTATTCCCTTATAATATATCATCCCATTCAAAATCCTGTAGTTATCATCTCCTTTGATTCCATCTAACACATCACAAACAAATTTGTCTTTGGCATATTCAACTAGTAGCATGTTTTTCCAATCCTTGGCAATGTCCATGAGAGAAAAAGAAGGTCTTCGAGATAATGCATATTCTACAATGTTATTCTTCCCTTTAACATATTCAATATAAAAATCATAAGCTTTAATCATGCTTATCCACTTTTGTTGCCTTTCATTTAGATCCTTTTGGGTGAGGAAGTGCCTTAGACTATTGTTGTCAGTTTTCACCACAAACTTGCTTCCTACCAAGTATTGTCGAAACTTGGCCAATGCATGCATGATGGAAAACATTTCTTTGTCACAGATGGAGTAAATATTTTCATGAGGCTGCAAATTTATTCTCTCAAAGGCTATAGGGTGTTGGCCTTGCTTTAGGACAACCCCTATTCCTCCACCTGAAGCATCACATTCAACAACAAAAGGCTTATAAAAATCAGGTAATGCAAGTATGGGACAACTACTCATTACCTCTTTTATTTTTTGGAAGGCCTTTTCAGACCCTTCATCCCACTTGAAAACATCCTTCGTAGTCAAATCAGTGAGTGGAGAAGTCAACTTGGAGAACCCTTTCACAAACTTTCTATAATAGGTGCATATTCCAATGAAACCCCTTAATTCTATGATGTTTTTTGGTGATGGCCATTCTAAGATAGCCCTGATTTTTTCCATGTGTACTTTCACTCCTTCTTGCCCAATAATGTGCCCAAGATACAATATTTCCTTCATCCCAAATTCACATTTAGACATCTTAGCAAACAAGGACTGTTCTTGCAAAGTTTTCAACACAATTTCTAGATGTTGCAAATGTTCTTCCCAAGTCTTACTGTAAATGAGAATTTCATCAAAGAAAACCAAAACAAACCTTCTAAGCTTCTTGCAAAAGATCCTATTCATGCATGCTTGAAATGTTGCTGGAGCATTAGTTAATCCAAAAGGCATAACAAGAAACTCATAGTGGCCATAATGACATCTAAAAGCAGTCTTTTGCACATCTTCTTCCTTCATTTGAATTTGATGATAACCTGATCTAAGGTCAATTTTGGAAAAATATTTGGCCCCAAATAGCTCATCCATGAGCTCATCAATCCTAGGAATAGGATACCTATTCTTGATGGTATTCTTGTTCAAGGCTCTAAAGTCTATGCACATCCTCAAGGTTCCATCTTTTTTCTTTACCAACACTACTGAAGAAGCACAAGGGCTAGAGCTTGGTTTAATAAGTCCCAACTCTAGGATTTCTTGGATGGCCTTTTCAATTTCATTTCTAAATTTTTTGGATATCTATAGGGTGGTATTTGAATGGGTGAAGTACCTTTCCTGCAAAACAATGTTGTGCTCAACCCCCCTATCTGGTGGTCTACCATGTGGAAGATCTCTAAAAAAAATTTCATACTTTTGCAAGAGTCTCTCTATCTCCTTTGGGTGCTCAACATCCTTTATGTTTGGCTTGGGAGATGTGATATGACATTCAATGGTCCATTCTATGTCCCCATGCCTCAATCTAGATCTCATACTATTACAAGTCACAACTTGATTTGGGTAAGTGTGCTGCCCTCTTACAACCCTTACTACTCCTTTCGAATCTTGAAATTTCATTTGAAGAATTTGATAATTCACTGTATGCTCCCCTATAGAGTACACCCATTTCACTCCCAAAACCACATTAGTATCATCAACATCAACCACATAAAAACTATCAACAAAAGTATAGTTACCTACAGTGACTTGCAGCTTTGGAACCCATGTTTTGCACTACATTGTGTTGTGACTGGGAATGAAAACTGTGAAGCCATCGAATGGTTCAATAGGTATATTCCTTTTCTCCACCATTTATACATCAATGAAGTTATGCGTGGCTCCTCCATCTAACAAAACTGAATCTCTTTGTCCTAGTACCACACCCTTGCATTGAATAGTGTCATAACGAGACACTGCTAAAAATACTGCCATTCTTGCTTTGTCTGGTGAAGGCTAATTTTATTCTTGTCTTTATTCTTCAACTGCTGTCTCATATGACTCCTCTTGATCTGAAATATGTCCTTCTTCCTCCATACCCCCTTCATACTCATCATTATTAGAAAATACTTCTATGTATTGAGGTTTTCCTTTAATACATTTATGCCCCGGTGTCCATGGTTGAAAGCATGTGAAGCATGATTTTTTTCTTCGAAGTTCATCCCTGTTTAGTCCTTGTTTCTTATTATTTTCAAATGAATCTCTTTTCCAAGGATTCTTATCAAATTCATCTCTTTTCCGAGGTTTCTTTTCAAATTTGAAGTGAGGCTTTGGAGAAAATCTTGTTCTAGGAAGCACATTTTGGAGATCTCTACTTCAGTTCATTGCATCTTTTAATGTCGTGGGATTGGGGATTTGACCAAGACTTTTAAAGGTTCAGCCAAACCTTCAGTGAACAACAATACTAACCTTCCCATAGATATATCAGCGACCTTGACTGATAATTTTTGAAATTCCATCATATAATCAGCAGGGGTTCCCACTTGCTTAAATTGAGATAGTTCTTTGAAAGGCAATTCTGGGTCTTTTTGCTCAAATCTCTCTATTACCCTATCAACAAATTATCCATATGTTTTAACCTTCTCATGACCCAAAGTACTCAGACCATGGAACCACCATTCATTGGCATCTCCTTCCAAGTGCAAAATGGCCATTTTTAAGGCATTTTCTTCCACAATTGGATTCAACTGAAAATACACATCTAGTTTTTGCACCCAAGTGTTAGTAGAATTTTGAGAAGAACCATCAAAAGTGGAAAGTGACATTTTACCAATAGCACCATTTAATTCTTTGTTCTGGAATAGAGCCCTATTGTCCTCCCTCTTTTTGAGTTTGTTTGCAACAATAAAGTACTGTTCAAATGGTAGAATTTTCTTACAATTTTCATCCAATTTCTCTCAATCTTTTGCCAATGTCTTAAGTTCAGATTGAGTGCTAGGCTCTTCTTTGGGTATAATAAATTTAGGTGCAATAGGCCTTTGTGTGCTTTGAAATTCATCAGGTCTATTATGGGGTCTTGTTCTTGAGAAAATATGCCCACCCATTGTCTTCTTTTCTTCTGATTGTGAACTACTGCTACCTCCTATTACCCCTTTGCCTCCAAGTTGGCTAGCCATCAATTCGAATCATTTCATCATTTGTTTGCTCATGTCCCTCATACCCATTGAAAGTTCATCAAAAAATGGTTGTATGACTCTAACAAAATCCTCCTCATTTTCTGAGGTTTCCTTTCCTTCCTTAGGCATGGTTTCAACAATGTACTCTTCTTCTTCTACTATTTCCCCTTCAACAAAAACCTCTTCAAATTTAGGTTCTGAGGGTGGTGGTTTATTTATTTGGCTCCTTGTCAATACCATCAGGTTCCAAGACCATTATTTGATACCACTTGTAATGTCCATTTTAATAATTTTATTAAAATGGCAAATTTTTCACTTTTTTTCCCTAATTCGACCTTAGACTAGCTTTGATGTATAGGTATCCAAATTGCCCCAAATGCCTCCAAATATTCAGTGAAGGTGTATGAATGATATTAGGACTTGAATATAAGGTTCAAGTATTATTTATGACCCTCCAAATAATTTTTCAAACTTGTTTAATATTCTAGCCAAGGTAGGAGTCTTCACCAACAATTTGGGGTTCAAATCCCCCCAGGGTAAAGGCTGAAAATGGCTTTCCAAATGCTCCCAAACCCACTCGAATTTATGATAAGGGGAATAGGATGTTTAAGGGACATTATTAAGGTCTCATATGCATCATTATTCAATTTATTAATATGGTTATAACCCTCTCCCAAACAACTGCAAAATCTCTAGTTCGACCTTGGGGGAAATAGCATTAAATCTTCTTCAAATGAAATAAAACTGAGCAAGATGGATCCAAATGCTTAAGTGCTGAACACGAAACTTGTAATACTCATCAATGGAATTCCACACATCATAAATATATCATAAAAAACATTCTTCCATTCGAAATCATCATCAATACATTGGCATACATCAATCTAGTGGGGTAATGGTCACTATTTGCTCAAGAATCATCAATTTTACATACATCCACTTGATATTTCGAACCGTTTCTGAAGATGAATAAAATATTATATTAATATTATTACAACATAAATGTATCATGAGAATCTCTCCCAAAGAGTACAATAGCTCACCCAATGCGCAATCCCTCCATGAGCAAGAATATGCAATAAAAACTGGAAATGGTTGAGAGAATCTGCTGCACTAGAAGAAACCATGAGATTCCCTGTAGCTTACACCTACAAATAAAAACTCCATTAAAGCTCCATGAAATTTCTGAATGGCCTTTCCAAACACCAACTTTGATGGGAATCTTTCACCCTCGAAATTGGCTAAGGCAAGAAACTAGTCATCCACTAGCTCTCTCTCTTCACAAATGCAAATTCTCAAAATGGTCAAAAGCCCTTCTTTTGGTTGATTGCTGTATTTTATAAACATCCTTAGCCTTCTAAGGTTACCAATCCATCCAAAAAATCAAGCCAATTTGAATTGGGGTGTGTGCTTAATATTTTCCATGTGTCCTCCCTTCCCTAGCCTTCCATCTACCCCCAATTCAAGTAGGGACCCATTGAGCTTCCCCAACTCACATGAGAACCTTCTTGTATGCTATATTTAGGACTGACATGTCATAATGGTCAGATTTCAGCCTTCAGGTCTGCAATATGTCATAAATGTCATAGCATCTTCATCGTTAGGGTCATAGATGTTAGGGAATCTAGCCCAAGTGTCCAAGAAGCTCCCATTTGACTCTTCCTCTCCCATGTAAGTTACATTTCCTTCCAAATTCGACCTATTATGCATATGGCCAATTGTATTATCCTTCTAACTCATCCAAGAACATTATGCTTCCCATGGATTCGAAATTGCAAGAGGAGGATGCCATGTGGCGCATAAATTCTAGCTTATGTGGGCCCCATAATCTCCATGTGTCTCCATGCTCCATTGCCACTTCAATTTTCTCTTGTATTTATTTAATTAGTGCCATTATTAAATATTTATTCCATTCTAATGTATGAACATCATTTATTAACTCCCTTATTAAAATTCCAAATGTATCCATCCAACCTAGGGAACTAGTAGGATTGATGGAATTGTCCTGCTATGCAATTATTTGAATGGGGACGTTACATCTTCCTTCCAGTGGTTTAGATTGTAGTGAAGGATCCTACTATGATACCAATTGTTGAAATATTGGACAATACTGAGAGGGGGGGTGAATCAGTATTGATAACTTTTAACAATTAAAACCACTTTTACCTTATTCATTAACATACAGGATCAACAAGATACAAGGAATACAACTTTTATAGTGGAATCCCAATTGGGAAAACCAAAAACACTTTCTATAACAACAAAATTATATTTACAATTGTTTTTGCAAGATACAACTTGCTGGACAATATAATCCCCAAGTTTCTCAGCTGCAACTGAGGGATGTTACATCACCCTAGTTTCTTCCTGCTACAACAGACAAGGATGCTACAATACCCTTTTTATCAACTACTACTGGAAGGAGGCTACGAACCCCTGGTTTATCAACTACGACTGAAAGGATGCTTTGAAAACCTAGTTTATCAACTACTACTGAAAGGATTCTTTTAAGCTATGTGCGGGAATACTCATACACTGTGTGAAAACGATTTTTTTTCAACTTGGAAGATTAATTTTTCACTCATGTGACCTCCATAGGGAAAGATGAAACCATGACTCGATAAACACTTCAAAAAGGAACAAATACAAGTCATTTGATAAATTAATTCACACACACACATCATCTGGTGGGCATTTGAAAATAGCTTTTTAAATTATTGATTTAACACTTAGACAAAATTATAAAACCCTAAGTCAACATGAGGGATTTTTATTTTCACCAACTCCTGAACCAATGATACCAGATATGTAGTACCTTTCACTGAGCACAACCAAACTGATTTCCCCTTTAGACTCATCTTCGTCTGAGTTGGGCGGGCATTTTACTTGACTGAAGCAAAACAATCTAGAGGGCACTTTTGGCAGATTGATAGCTTCATCTTCATAGAATTTTTGGAAAAAATAATGATATGGTTAGATGCACCAATAAACACTCTAGAGACCCATACCCTCATAATAATTTAAATCATCAACTATAGAAAATGGTGGGCATTTTACAGAGGTCACTTAGGTAGTTTTACCAGTAATTTTATACTTGGACAATTTGTACATTTTACTGGACTGGAGCAAAACTGCCTGAAACACCATTTTGGAACACCCATAACTTCCTCCTTAGACACTCTCAAGGAAAAATGATACCATAGTCAGGTAGAAATATCAACAAGCTACAGCCCGACAAGATGAGGCATGCATTTTCCTTAACCTATGAATTATGGCATGCATTTTCCTGAGGCCACATAGGCATTTTTACTAGCATTGGTGCAAAACAACCTGAAACCCTGTTTTGTCAAAGCTATAAATTTATTATCAAACATCCTTTTTGAGAACTGAGACCATGATAAGATATCCTCTTCAACATGCTATAGATTGATACTTTCAGATACTTTTTATCGTTCTCTTATGAGGTCTGGCAGGCATTTTCCTGAGGCCACTCGGACCAATTTTCCAACACTTAGTCAATTTCCTGAATTTCTCCAACATGCCATATTTTTACAGAATTGATGCCAAATTGCAACAATGACTTCATGATAGATTATGATAGATCTAGAACTTGACAACCAATTGCTCATTTTGCAAGTATGCATTCATAAATTTTTATTTGTAATTACATCAATTGTTTAGATCCAATATCGTATATGAACTTTTTATGCATATCTTTTATTTGAATCCCAACCAGGAATTCTTCAAAATAGGATTTTTATCATGCCCATGCAGACAGCCAAAAGCATTCTTTAAAATTTTTGTATTCTGGTTCGTTGATTTTAGGAGTAGGTCAACAGAGGATTCTGATCATGACCATTCATGTTGTAAATTGCATTCCTTCATTATTAGCATTCTTGTTGCACTAAATATGTATTCCCTCTCAATGTGTCCCTGGGGTTAGAGTGATGCCCCCTGCATTCTTCACATTACAATGGGGAATGTTCAGTCACTTCAATGATGACACCACATACTGTGAATGTTTGAATAGGTATTCTTTACAGTTGGGAGACATTATCCATATCTCAAAAATTCTAGATGACTAGAAACATACTTTTTCATTTATATGGATAAAAGGTGGTATGAGAATGTCTCCTATGATAAATTCTTTAAAGCTAACTTGTTTATTTCCAAGGAAAACCTCGCGGGAATCCCAAGGGATACTTCTTCACATTCATGGATGGCATCCTTAGTAAACTTGTTGGCATAGACTAGTGTTTCTCAACTGTGTGGATTTGAACTGGGTACCTGCCAGCACCAAACTAGCCAAATGCCTAGCGATGTGACAACAATTGGTTGAACTAACACCTTGGGATTTAAACTTTACTCATTTATGGAAAGACTGAAAATTATTTCCAAAATAAAAATGATTGCTTGGTTTGAATCCCTTTAAATGTAGAAGTATCTAACTTGCATCTGAGTTGGTGTAGAAATGAAAAATACTAACAGAAAAACAATATAATTATTAATGCCATAAAAACTATACACCTGATCACAGAGATCAATCTATTATGAGATAGGTACAAATCCTTGTATTGCAGCAAGTTATGTGATATATTTATGTACCAAAGGCAGACAAGAGAATGGTTATAGTAGATATTAACAGGAAGAGAGTTAGTTCTAAAACTCTTATGCTTCTTAGAGCATAAGCTGAGAATAATTTATAAAACATTTTTGTAGTGAAGGGTGCATATTACATCCCAGATGGGGATATGGGTAATTTAATATGACATTGATGTGGCATAAGTCAGGTTAATATATATTTATTTTGCAAGGAAAACCTCATGGGTCTCCCTAGTCCCCACCCCCAACTCTTAGAATATCCAGATGGAGGGAAACTCAACTTCCAACCACAATAGCAACTTGTAACCTAACAAGAATCAACCATACTTGAACCTCGGAACTTGAGACCTCACAGCAAAGTATCCCTTGAAATAGTCCTTTCAAACTAATTGAGCTAGCCCACTCGGTTAAGTCGGATTTATATATATATATATATATATATATGTTCAGTTTAAAATTATAAAAATAAATTTATTGATATATATCTCTGCAACTGCCCAAACATAATAGGATTAATAACATTTCATATAGTTAATTAAACAAAATGGCTACTGCGTGTTCATAGACGGATTTGAATTCAGGGCATCTGCAGCTTTGTAGTACATTTATATTTGATAGACATGAATCAACAAGTTCATGGCTACCTTTTCAGAACATTTTATTGAATCATACTGCACTGTATGGAGAGGTCAAATACAACTACTAGTAAAAAGAACTAGTTTAGATCCATCTTTACCCCGGTCTAAGTACTGAATGAAGGCCCAAGTTCATTAACAATTTTATGATTTCTTGCATTTCCTTTCATTTTCATTGGATTAGTATAATCTTGTAATGCTTTTATGGTTATGGTGTTTAGCAATTTTGAAGTATACCCTGTGGATCTAGTATATGATCAATGTTAATTATCTGTAAATGAGGGACTTAAATCCCAGTTTCTTTACCAACATAGATCCTATGTGAAATTACTTATGTATATTTGTGTGTATATATATATATGTTCAGTTTAAAATTATAAAAATAAATTTATTTATATATATTTCTGCAACTGCCCAAACATAATAGGATTAATAACATTTCATATAGTTAATTAAACAAACCTACTACTGCGTGTTCATAGATGGATTTGAATTCAGGGCATCTGCAATTTTGGAGTACATTTGGATTTGATAGACATGAATCAACAAGTTCATGGCTACCTTCTCAGAACATTTTATTGAATCATATTGCATTGTATGGAGAGGTCAAATACAACTACCAGTAAAAAACTAGTTTAGATCCATCTTTACCCCAATATAAGTACTAAATGAAGGCCCGAGTTCATTAACAATTTTATGATTTATTGCATTTCCTTTCATTTCCATTGGATTAGTATAATCTTGTAATGCTTTTATGGTTATGGTGTAGCTGTTTTGACGTATACCCCGTGGATCTAGTATATGATCAATGTTAATTATTTGTAAACGAGGGACTTAAATCCCAGTTTCTTTACCAACATAGATCCTATGTGAAATTAATTATGTATATTTTTGTGGTTAGACATCTTTGGGGTCTCTTCAAAAAGTTCCAAAAATTAGAAGGAGCTCTAGGCTTATTATGGTATATTTTTGTGCTTATCAATGTGTTTTGAAAAATAAATTGGATTTTAAGCATGGTTGTATTTGGATATTATTGTCTTTTCTTATAATTGCAAATGATGAAAACACTATGGGAGCTAGCCATGCCCCAAGTTGTTACTTTAACTGCAAGGAGGGGGATGCCAAAGGCTGTCTGGGTGTTCATATTCTTCTCTCCCCAATTCTGAAAGGGTTCTAGCTCAATGGAAGAGCACCTGCCTTACAAGCTAGAGGTTGGTGGTTCGATTCCTCCGTTCCCTATTGATATTGCAATATTGGTATTTTTAATAAAATATATTTTATTATGATTTATTATGGCTATAGAGGGGGTTTCAAACCGTCTTTGTATGTTGCTACAAGGGGGGTTCTAAACTGCCTTCATATGTCACTATGAGGAGGGTTCAAAATTTCCCTTGTATGTTACAACGAGGGGCCATTTAGAATCTCCCTCGTAGGTACCTACGAGGGGGGTTTAGAACCTCCCTCATAGGTACCTATGAGGGGGGTTTGTAACCACCCCAAATGTTTGTAATAAGGAATTTTAGGGGGGGTTCTGAACTGCCCCCGTAGGTGTCTATGAGGGAGGTTTAGAACTGCCCCTAAAAGTCACTTTTTTTGGGGGGGGCAGAACCGCCCCCAAAATTCACTTTTAGTGTCGGTTTTTATCTCTTCCAAAACCGCCCTTAAAAGTCCAAACTTTTACCTCCAGTGCTATTGGGGGCGGTTTTGTTAAGACCGCCCCCAAAGTTTTGTAAGATGACGTTTTAGGGGGGGTTTAGAACCGCCCCCATATACACCTATGAGGGGGGTTTGTAGCTACCTCTAAAGGTTTGTAATAATTTCTTTTAGGGGGGGTTTAGAACCACCCCCATAGGTGTCTATGAGGGGGATTTACAACTGCCCTCAAAAGTCACTTTTAGGGGGTGTTCAGAACTGCCCCCAAAAGATACTTTTAGGAGTGGTTTTGATCTCTTCCACGACTGCCCCTCAAAGTACAAACTTTTAACATCGGTGCTATTGGGGGAGGTTTTGTAAAGACAGCCACCAAAGCAAAAATTGCCCCCAAAAGTGACTTTTGGAGGCAGAAGACAACCCCCCCTAAAAGTCAAATTTGTTGTAGTGAAAGCAAGAGCATAAAGTGTATAAGTTTTAAAAAGGAAGCTCATTAGATAGGAATCACTATTTCTTGCACCTTTTGTGTGTACCTTTACATGAAGTACATATGTTATCTACTTGTTTCTCTATAGCTGCTGGTCGGGATCACTCAATAGAGGAGGTGGTGTCTGCAAAGGTATATTGATAGAGCAAGGTTTACAACAACGTTAAATCTATATATGTCAAAGCATACCTCCCAAGTGTAATGCCCCTAGAATTCCTGTAGACTTTGGAAGCACTTGTCGAGTGACCCGACAGAATAAACTTTGATATAGTGGTCCTTTGAGTTTAGATGCGCCTTAACGATTGAGAAACACCTGATGATTTGCATGACGACAAATTGATAAATGAAAACGATAAATTAAATGGCATTTGTGGAATTGGATACTTTACCTCAAACTGATGGATAAATATATGCTTGCTTAATGATTAGTTGTTTTATGAAATATATGATGTGTATACATGAATATGCTGCTTAACAATTAACTATTATATGAAATATGTGATGTGAAGGAAAGAAATGCATGATGGATTAATGATTAGCAGATTGACGAAATATATGATGTATGAGTAAATTATGGTTGCTTAACGATTAGTAGATTACAAAGTGAATTATGATAAATGAGAACAGAGCTATTAATGTGTGCTTTTGAGCATGTGTGTATCGACAGGTGAAACGGTTAATCGACGGACTCACAAAGGAAATAAACGGGTCGTAGAGTATGAATAAATCACACACTGAAGGACGGCGACGATGTCGACTTCCTATGGAATCCAAACACGAGTTCAAAAGCCCTTAGCCGCTTTCTTGGGGACACGTGAAGTCGTGCAAAGTGGACCATGACAGAATTGGTCACGTACAAGGTTGGGGGGTGTGCAGTAAGAACAATCTTACTCCTCAGCGCCATTAGTCTCGAATAGAGTGTAGATAGAGGATTGAAGGTAACGAATCCTAAATCCCTACATGAAGTTCCCTCAAATCAGATGCAACAAAGAAGTATAGATGGAAGGACCCAACGATGTGTTACCTTGTCGATAAATGAAAATGATGGACGAAAGGACCCAACGATGTGGTACCTTATCGATAAATGAAAATGATGGACGAAAGGACCCAACGATGTGGTACCTTGTCGATAAACGGAAATGATGGACGAATGGACCCGATGGTGTGGTACCATGTTGACAAAATGAAAATGAGGGACGGATGGAACCAATGATGTGGTACCTAGAACCTAGACGAAAACAATCGATGAACATTATGCATTAAACATTTAAATTGCATTTAAGCCATTTGCACATGAAATGTATTTTAGTAATTAAAAAAATGAAGAATATTGTTTTAGGAGCAAGTGGTATACTAAAATCTAGCATTTAGTCAACCCCCACTTGCACCCACAAAAATAGAAACTAGATTGGACATTAGGGGGGGTAGACTTGAGTAAATCTAGGAAGGTAGGTGCACTCTCTTAGAAATATAACACATGGCTGGGTGAGATAAATTACAATTGAATAATTAAAAATTAGGCATTTTTGCATGAAGCGACATGTGTCGTGGGGAATTTTCCTATTTAAGGAAGGCTTGAGGAAGGGGAAAGTGACCCTATGGCTAGATGGTTATCATAATGTGTGTAAGTCATTTATTTCCTTCTATTGGAGTTTGGCAAGAGGTCTTGGTGGGGCAGAATCCCACTTCTGTATCTCTAGTTTTTATGTGTGAGAGCTACAGCCCCATTGCTCAAGGGTTCGGGAAGAAAAAAAGTACTCCAGGAATTGTCAAGCTAGGATTGTCCCAGAGTGAATGTCGCCTCAATAGGCTCGCCATCGTAGACTGATAGTCGAAAATAGGTTTGAATATTTAAAGTTTGATATCTTTTTCTTTTCTGGGGTTCTTACGAATGAACTTGTGCTTACTTATGGAATATCAATTCTATATTTCCCATATAAACTCTACAAGGTTCTAATCGGACGCATTTACAGACTGTACCTCTGTAATATCTAAATTTTAGAAATCGACTTGTGCCTAAAACTGTAGATCTGAAGATTGAAATAGTTTATAATTATATTTACTGTACATACAAAGAACTCTACTTTGCAATACCTTTCAAATATTGATTTGGTTATAATGTGAGTATGTTCTAGATCTAAAGTTAGAAATAGTTTATAATTGTATTTACCATACATTCAAAGAATTCTACTTAGCAATACCTTCCAGGGATCGATTTGGTTATAATATGTGTGTGTTCTAGATCTGAGGATTGAAATAATTTATAGTTATATTTACTGTACCTTCAAACAATTCTACTTAGCTATACCTTCCAGAGATCGATTTGGTTATAATATGCGTGTGTTCTAGATTTGAAGTTAGAAATAATTTATAATTGTATTTATTGTACATTCAAAGAATTCTACTTAGCAATACCTTCCAGAGATCGATTTGGTTATAATATGCGTGGGCTCTAGATCTAAAGATTGAAATAATTTATAATTGTATTTACTGTACATTCAAAGAATTCTACTTAGCAATAAGTTCCAGAGATCGATTTGGTTATAATGTTCGTGTGCACTAGATCTGTAAATTTACTTCATACCAGTTCTAGATCTTTGGATTTGAGACTGTGTTGTTGTTGAGCACACATTTCCTTTTATCGCTTCAGGCTGTAATTGACACTCTATGTATGGCGACGAATAATTTCGATCCAGAATCTACTTATTCATTGAACCAACTATGATCATACTAGATTTATAAATTTAATTCGTGCAAGCTCTAACTCTTAGAATTCGAAACTATGTTTTTGTTGAATACACATAGGTTGATTCAGATTGAAAATCGTAGTCTGCGATGAGTCTGAGTATTACGTTTTGGAAACCAGGATCTGTGTACTACCTAACCGTTGTTTTTTTAGCCAAGATCTGTGATCCATCGTGGGGGGGGGGGCGACCTATTTGAGTCTGAGCTCTATAAGGTTATGATATATCCACTACTCCATCATGATTGGTGATCGGATGAATCTAGGGACTGATAACTCTTTGCAAATGAGTTTCGATCTCTATAAACCACCGAAAGTTCAAAATGTGGGAGGAAGCCACGGTTGATTGAACTATTGTACACTCCATAAACCTAATCTCTTCCCATGTCTCGATATCGGCAAATCGTCATTGCCAGTGTCTAGACCATGGTAGTTTGATATACTATTGTTTTCTTTGAATGCTCAATTCATGATGGTTAATTAAAGTCTCTTACACCCTGAAATTTAGTCAATCATATAGCCAACGATGGATCACCATAATTAAAACTTTGTAAGATGATTTTTGAATTACCACTTAGAATTCGTTTCTGGTATTTGATTTTGATCGGAAATCCGTCCGATCATAGTGGTGGGTACTTAGGAACCAAAAACTGAATCGCATTTGTACTTCGAATTCTCCCCGAAGCTAGATTTATTTATTAAAAAAAAAACCCTCAATCATGATTTGCGCCTAGATCCTCGGACATTAGATGCTTCTCCTTTAGCTGAATGAATCCAACCCATTGATTTCTCCTATAGACTTGAAGATAACTCAACTAGATCTAGCATAGCCTTAATCGACGATTGCCATTTCTATGTCTCAATGAAATTCACAAATAAGTACATTGGGTAAGAAGAAGAAAACGTAATATAGTATTATGATTAAAATTATTATAATCACCAACTGGCCTTCATGACCTTAGTTATCTATTGGTTAATTATAGTTCAAAGTTATTGGATGTGAATATGATTCATGGTGTTGATGTATATGTAACTTCGGAATGTATTTCACATATATGTATATTGTATTCCTATAGAGATGGTATTATTCCTCTATAAGGAAGTGTCGTCATTTATATTGTAAGTGTCGTAACTTATACTTGATGGGTTAATAGACCACCTTATTTGGGGTCGGCCCTGTATAAGTCATGTGGGTCAAAGGGTTATTAGACCACCCTATTGGGGGTCGGCCATGTGGGTCAAAGGGTTATTAGACCACCCTATTGGGGGTCGGCCCACTCAGCATTATGTTATGTGGTAAAGTTCGAGCCTACATGAGTTAGGTAAAAAGGCAAGTCAAGTCAAGTATAAATAGAGTGCGGGAGGCACTCTATTTACTCACTCACTTCTCACACATGCACTCAAGGAGGAGTGGCGCACTTATGGAGGAGGAGGATCTGCTGCTAGGTTATGGCTATCTCTCTTGGTTGGTTGTATCATTGCTCTATCTATCTCTGAGGAAGTTATTGGGGTTTTTCACCTTTATGGTTTTCCCCAAGTAAATCTTTGTGTCTCTTGTGTGCTTGCATTATTGTCTCCATGATTGATATGTTGTAGATATGCTGTACATGTTGTTCTCTCAGTTAAGATCCTAGATCATATTGAAGTAAATTTCAGAAAATTAACATGGTATCAGAGCTAGCCTGAAAGAAGGCATGATATGGCATATATGACACTTGTTGCACTTACGATGCTTGGGCTTGATATAGCAAAAACCAGTCATCGTAGCACTTTCGCTATAAATCCGTTTTGGTGATGTTTTCGGATCTGAAATTGTTACAGGACGAAGATTAAATCTCCAGGTACCTTGTGTCCAAAGGACAACCTCTAATTCGTTGTACTTTGTGATTTATGATCTGTGCAATATAGGGTTTCTGCCTCTTCCAGATCTGAGTCAAAATCAGGTGACCTTGGGAAAAAGGTCATAACTTGGGCTAGGAAGATCCAAATGAAATTTCGTAAAAAGTGATAGGTATTAAACAGACTTTAATATCGCAGAAAACTTTTTCAGAGGCCGAAGTTGAACCCGTGACACGTGGCACGCTGTACAAGTTCGCTCTCCTGTATTATCCCATAAACAGGTCACGTTGCGACACTTGGAATAACTCTCTCTCAGAGAATCCAATTAAGGTCAGACCTATCAGTATGGAAATATAACAGGCCGAGCTATCTCAGAAAACTTTTTCAGAGGCCGAAGGTCAAACAGTGACACGTGGCACGCCGTACAAGTTCGCTCTCCTGTATTTTCCCAAAACAGGTCACGTTGCGACAATTGGCATAACTCTCTCTCAAAACATCCAATTGAGGTCAGACCTATCAGGATGGAAAGCTAACAGGTCAGGCTATATCAGAAAACGTTTTCAGACCCTGTGGATAAAAAATTGCGGAGGTACACCAGAAACAATCAGGTACATATTTCTGTCAAAATAGAATTATTTTTTGGTACCTTCATTCATGGCTTCCGGAATTTAGGGCTTTGAAGAAAGTTGGAATTTTTGTAATCAGAGACCACGGCTGGATGATACTCATCAAAATAGAAATTTAGAGACCAAGATCAGAATTTTTGGTTGGCAAGAAGGCCGGGCTTGATCAAACCCTAGTTCGGGACTTCGATCAGAAAAGTGGAAAATTAGGGCTTCTGTAAAAATGGGAATTTTTGAAATCTGTGACCATGGCTGGAAGCTCCTCAAAAAAATAGAAGCTTAGAGCTTTGGATCAAACCTTTTGACTGGGTAGAAGAGTGGGCTTCATCAAACCCCAGTTCAGGGTCACGTCCAGTGAATCCAAAAGTCTCAAAGGCAAAATTGAGGAGTGAAACTTTGTAGTTTTCAAATTCTGAATATACCAGCTTGATCAGCTCATCAAGGCGCATATTTCTATCCTTTCAGAAGTTTGAAATTCAAAGTTTGAATTTTTGGGGTTTCTCTGACAAACCCATATCCAGCTCCAGGTCCATTTCTTGCAAATCAAGTGGATTGGGTTAATCCTAGAAGAAGATGGATTGGTCACCTGCATAAGTGAAGGAGTTCCTGTTTCAGAGGGAGATGAGGCTAAGGCTTTACATAAGGAGATTACAAGCGATCTCGACAGGTATGACTCATCGAGGTATGTTTTGAGATTTGTTCATGATTAAGTTTATGGTATGTTTGTCTTCATGTTATTACGGTTAGTACAATCTTGATTTTAGACTTGTCATATCACCTTAATAAAACTATGAATGCACAATAGAAAATATTCATTGATTAGGGTGTTGACACTTATGATTGTACTAATGCATTATGGTGTTGTATGAGGTTTATGTTGTCTGCTAAAATAAGAGGTACACCAAGAAAGACAAATCATGTTCTACTTCAAGAATGTATGATCATGGTGACATGAAGACAAGGATTCATCCATTATCATGGATCACATAGAAGATCTACTCTCGAGGTATGCATAACTTGTTTCTACAATTGTTAACTTATGAGACATGCAGGTTACTAGCACAAGTCACTGAAAGAGAACCAAAAGACATTATACGGGTATGTTAGACATAACTAGCTAGCATGCTAATCCAGGTATGTTTTTCCTATATCAAGCTAGAATCCTACCTTGTGTTAGGATCTTATACTGTTGTTGATAATGATTATTCATGAAGTCATAAGTTTGAATAATCATGGTTGTATGCATATTATGTTTCTTACCATAATTGATGATATGACTAACTAGAAGAATCATGAAGATATAGGTTTGAATAATCACAGGTTTTATGCATAATATATCTCTTATCTTGATTGATGATTCAACTAACCTGAAGAGTCATAGGTTTGAGTAATTACAGGTTTGGACATGTTATGTTTCTTATGATTTGACTAACCTTAAGAATTCTACATAAACCTTGAATGCTAATGCTTATTATTTTCTGGTTGAAATGATCATGACTATACATGCTTGAGATTATTGTGTTTTAATAGTATACTAATGAATGTATGATTTTATATGAGATCACAAGGATAACACAATCATGATACTAATAAGCATGCATAGGAACCAAGGATGAATGTAAGTTCGAGGACAGGTAATCCAGGAAGCAAAGATCAAGAGGGAGTACACTCCAGTGGTTTATGCAAGGATGCAGATATTCAGAGGGAGTTGACCATCTCTCTACATCCCACAACAAAAAGGTGTAGAAGAAGCTACTTCAAATTAGGACTCCAGCAGCTCCTGCAAGGAAGCGAAGACTCAGAGGGAGTCCACCCAACGAACAAACAAAGATAAGTATTTGAATTGTCATTTCTTAAATAATACTGTTCAATAATGTATATACTGATGTTCCTAGAATTAGGTTGTGTATTATGCATATTAGAATAATTGCATTGATGAACAGTATACTCCTAATATGCATGGGTAAGTGGCCTATGGCACTGTACAACATTCCATTGCTACTTATCTAGAATGAAACCTCTTTGCTGACATGTTGGGAGTTGTGCACACTCTTAACAATGTTCTGGTAGAGATTGGAAGGCATCTAGAAAGTTACGGAATATGGATAAATGTTGTATTGAAGCATTGGCTAAGATAATTGCATGACTGTATGGCATATTTCTTTATGTGTAAGAATTTGTTCTGAAAACTATGAGATGTTTTCTAATCATGCAATTTAACTTGTTGTGTAGGAAAGATTGTATGCCATCTCCTACAAAAGAAGAACTACAACATTTGTTCTAGCAACAAAGATATCTATTGAAGATATTGAAGTTCCCAGGATCTGGGATGAAGAAATGGAATGCCATGATTCGTCGATCATGAAGAATGATGTTTGGGATGCGATCCCAAGAGCTAAAGGGAAGTCTGTTGTAACCTCCAAATAGAACTATCAGATCAAGCATGTTGCAGATGGCAGCATTAAGAAATATAAAAGTGATGAAATAGAAGATGCACTAGATGGATTTCAAGACAACATGGTGTAGTCATATATGTGTGCAGAACCTGGTATGGTAGGATAGACAACTTTCTATCTAGTTTGGGCTTTACCAAGAGTAAAGCGGATTCCAACCTTTACTACAAGGTTGAGGAAGGCAATCCAGTGATACTACTTTTGTATGCGGATAACCTGTTCGTTACAGGTGAAAATAGATTGATTGCCAACACGCAGCGGAAGCTTACTACCGAGTTCGAGATGAAGAACTTGGGAATGATGCACTATTTGTTTTTGGCATGGAGGTGTGGCAGAGTGATGGAATCTTCCTTGGACAAGGGAAGTATGCAGTAGAGATCCTGAAGAGGTTCGGGATGATGGACTGCAAGGCTATGGCCACACCTATGGCATCGAATCTGAAGCTTCTATGTGATGCTTCATCTGAGCTGGTTGATGTCTCCATGTATCGTCAGATGATTGGGTCCTTGATGTACCTGATGAACACGAGACCAGATATTTGCTTTGCTGTGAACACATTGAGCCAGTTCCTGACGGATCCGAGGAGTGTTCACCTGGTTGCTGTAAAGCATGTTCTGAGGTACCTGAAGGGTACAGTGGATTATGGGCTCAAGTATGAGGCGAATCAAAAGTTTAACCTGCAGGGTTATGTTGATTCAGATTGGGTTGGCAGTGATGCAGATAGGAAGAGCACATCTGGGTGTTGCTTCAGTATGGGATCAGGTGTGATCTCTTGGTTTAGCAGGAAGCAGTCCTGCGTAGCACTAAGTACAGCTGAGGCAGAGTATGTTGCAGCCTGTTCAACTACTTGTGAGGCAGTATGGCTACAGAAGCTACTGTCTGAGTTATTTGATATCCCGTTGGAGGCTACTGGTATCTTCTGTGATAACCAGAGTTGTGTGAAGCTGTCCGAGAACCCAGTGTTTCATGACAGGTCGAAACACATAGAGATCAAATATCACTATATCATGGATATGGTGCAGAGAGGAGCTGTGAAGCTCCTGTATGTTGCGACGGACGAGCAGATTGTAGATGTGCTGACGAAGCCACTAGCCAGGGTGAAGTTCGAGTACTTCAGAGAGAGGCTTGGCATTCTTCAGATTGAGGACACTTCGAGGAAGAAGTGATGGACACATTTGCTAAAGCCATTCCAAGCATGTTGGAAGGAGGATCCTTCACATGGTTGTGGATGTAAGCGCTGGATGATGAGCATCAGGATGATGTTCTGGTTTCTGCTTGGATATGATCAGTTGGATCATTTTTATGTATGTATGTACACATCATGTGGATGCTGGATATGATCAGTTGGATCATTTTATGTATGTATGTATGCATCATGTTGGATGCTTGGACCATGTATCTGTATATGTATCAGGTGGATACATTGTGTGATCGGGTGGATCATGTATGGTGATATGTATCATGTATTTGTATTTGTATCAGGTGTATACATTGATGATCAGGAGGATCATGTATGATGATATGTATCAAGTAGATACTTGGTATGCATCAGGTAGATGCAGTGATGATCAGGATGATCATAGATGACGAGCTTCAGGATGTTGCTCCAGATGACATGCAGCAGGATGTTGCAGTGATGATCAGGATGATCATAGATGACGAGCTTCAGGATGTTGCTCCAGATGACATGCAGCAGGACGTTGCAGTGATGATGATCAGGATGATCATGGATGCATCAGGATGATGTATGGTGAGTATCAGGATGATACTCTATGGCCATGGATCAGGTTGTGCAGATGAGCATGTAATAGCGCCTTGGGAGATTTGCAGATGGTCTTTCGAGGTTTTGCCTATGGCATGTAATATCGGTGCCCTGGGACATCTGGCAAATGCTCTTTCGAGGTTTTGCTCTGGGAGGACATGTAATAGCGCCCTGGGAGATCTGCAGATAGTCTTTCGAGGTTTTGCCTATGGCATGTAATAGCGCCCTGGGATATCTGGCAGATGCTCTTGCGAGGTTTTGTCCTATGGCATGTAATAGCGCCCTGGGAGATCCGATAGGTTGGGCTGTGTGCCCGTAATCAGTCCTGGGATGCTCTTGCGAGGTTTTGCCATGACCACATGTAATAGCGCCCTGGGAGATTTCAGGTCGGAGTTGTGTACCCGTAACAGCCTGAGATGCTCTTGCGAGGTTTTGTGGTGGGGTCACATGTAATAGCGCCCTGGGAGATCCTATAGGTAGAGCTGTGTGCTCGTAACAGCCTGGGATGCTCTTTCGAGGTTTTGTGAAGCACGTAAAAGTCCTGAGGATTCCACAGTATGGCCAGTGATGACAAAGACCTGCAGGTGGTGGGCCTACATCCAGTATGAAAAAGGACTGGCTCTGTAGAACTTCCTATGACGAGTAGATTCAGAGATTGATTGAGATAGCAGCAACAGTGACGATGATGATGACTCGATGACGATTATCTAGTGATGATGATCCAGAGAAGATGACTTGTGCTAGAAGAACTGTGCTGAGAAATACCTTCCTAGTTAAGAGGGAGTGTTGATGTATATGTAACTTCGGAATGTATTTCACATATATGTATATTGTATTCCTATAGAGATGGTATTATTCCTCTATAAGGAAGTGTCGTCATTTATATTGTAAGTGTCGTAACTTATACTTGATGGGTTATTAGACCACCTTATTTGGGGTCGGCCCTGTATAAGTCATGTGGGTCAAAGGGTTATTAGACCACCCTATTGGGGGTCGGCCATGTGGGTCAAAGGGTTATTAGACCACCCTATTGGGGGTCGGCCCACTCAGCATTATGTTATGTGGTAAAGTTTGAGCCTACATGAGTTAGGTAAAAAGGAAAGTCAAGTCAAGTATAAATAGAGTGCGGGAGGCACTCTATTTACTCACTCACTTCTCACACATGCACTCAAGGAGGAGTGGCGCACTTATGGAGGAGGAGGATCTGCTGCTAGGTTATGGCTATCTCTCTTGGCTGGTTGTATCATTGCTCTATCTATCTCTGAGGAAGTTATTGGGGTTTTTCACCTTTATGGTTTTCCCCAAGTAAATCTTTGTGTCTCTTGTGTGCTTGCATTATTGTCTCCATGATTGATATGTTGTAGATATGCTGTACATGTTGTTCTCTCAGTTAATATCCTAGATCATATTGAAGTAAATTTCAGAAAATTAACACATGGTAATAATATAAGGATGAATCATATTTAATGTTAATCGTTGTAAATAGTAATGTAATGACTAGCTCTAGCTAGATATGGATGTAGTTATAATTAACATCATAGTGACAAACCTATTGTGATTGATGAAAGTGATATTTAAATTACTAGCTATAATTCTCAAAGAAATAATATTATAGTTCACAACTAAGGTATATGAATGTAGTTCATAATTAATATTATTAAATGATATTTAAATTACCTGCTGCAATTCTCAAAGGAAAAATATTATAGTTCATGACTAATGGGGGTGATTATAGATCATAATTAGTGGTGTAGTGTTAATGCTCAAAATAATTGATAGAATTAGAATTGGTTTGGTTGATAATTCATATTAGATTATTAGTTTCTTTTATCCTCAAAAGAAAATTTTGTTACACCTCATATTTTGTGAAATGAAGCAACCTAAATTAATGATTAGGACCATGGTTCGAAAATGGTAAAATATATGCATGGTAGGTAGTGGTATTGTAATGTCCCTTTTTTAATTTTTATTATAATAGTGAAATTTTCAACTTTTTTTCCCTAGTTCGACCTTTGACTAGTTTTGAGGTCTAGGTCTCCAAATGCTCCCAAACATTCAGAGAAGGTGTATGAATGATATTAGGACTTGATTATTATGTTCTAGGATGATTTAGGACCATCAAAATACTTTTGAAAACCCATTTAAGGTTCTGGCGAAGATAGGAGTTTTCACTGGCAATTTTGGGTTCAAATCCCTCAAGGGAAAATGCTTAATATGGCTCTCCAAAGGCTCTCAAACCCTCTCGAATTTATGAACATAGGAAGAGGACATATAAGGGACAATTTTAAGGTCTCATATGCATCTTTATTCATTTTTTTAAGCATGTTACAACCCTCTCCAAACAACTACAAAATTACTAGTTTCGACCTTAGGGGAAATGGCATTAAATCCTCTCCAAATGATATAAAATTGAGCAAGATGACTCCAAAATCTTAAGTACTGAACATGGAACTTGTGAAAATCATTAATAAAATTACATTCATCATAAATACATCAGTGAAACACTCTTCCATTTGAATTCATCAACATTTCGTTGGTATACATCAATATAGTGGGGAAATGGTCACTATTTGCTCATTAATGATCAATTTTACATATATCCACTTGGAATATCATCCTGATAGAGTTATTAAAGTAAAGAATGGAGTATATTTATCTTATTAAAAAATAAATGGGGCATCAGAAGCTCCCCCAAAGAGTACAATAGCTCACCAAAAGCGCCTCTCCTCAAGGATGAAAAATATGCAAAGAAAACTGGAAATGGTTGGAGGAATGAGCTGCACTAGAATAAACCACGAGATGTCCTATAGCTTACACATGCGAATAAAGAATCTATTCAATCTCCCATGAAAGTTATGAATGGAATTTCCACACACCAACTAGGATGGGAATCTTTCACCCTCAAAATTGGCTAAGGCAAGTAGACTAGTATTAGCTCTCTTCACAAATGCAAATTCTCAAAATGATCAAAAGCCATTCTTCTTCTTTGTTATTGTATTTTATAAACTTATAAGGTCCTCCTTGGGTCGAATTCCTTCCAAGGGATTCATGCCAACTCAATTCGGGGAGAGATTCCAATGTGTGCCACTTGTCCCTCCAATTCTAGCCTCCTCTTCCACCAAATTCGAATAGGTGTCTCTTTGGCTTCCCTAACTCCTTTGAGCGCCCTCTTGGAGGATATTTTTATCCTTGAAATGTCATTTATGTCAGATGTTAGCATTCATGTCTGATTTATGTCATAGGTGTCATAGCATCTTCATCAGTGTTGTCATAGAGCTAGGGAATCTAGTCCAAGTGTCCCACTATATCCAAAATGCCTCTTCCTCTTCCATGGGAGTTACTCTTCCACTCCAATTAGACCTACAATGAGTCATGAAAAGTATATTGACCTTCCAACTACCCAAGACCATTAGACTCCACCTTGGATTCGAATGGGTGAGAATAGAATGCCATGTGGCATGAGGAATCTAGCTTGTGTGGGTTCCAAATCCTCCATGTGTCTTCATGATCAATTGCCACTTTGATTTTCTCTTGAATTTATTTATTTAAATCCTTTATTAAATATTTATTCCATTCTAATGTCCAAACACCATTTATTAGCTCCCTTATTGCAAATCCTCATGTCTCCATCCAACCTAGGGAACTAGTAGGATTGATGGAATTTCCCTGTTATGAATTTATTTGAATGGGGACATTACAAGTATGAAGGGATAGACATTTATTAGTGTGAATAAGAAAATACAGGAACCATATAAATATTTACATACGAATAGTAATCAAAAGCAATATATAGAAAAAATAAAAAATAAAAAATAATCATCGTAAGTGACGACCTCTACATTTGGTATCAGAGTCGGTTGAGCCTTGAGGGCACCAGACTCATAATTCTATTATTTAAGTTTATTTTGTTGACATGATATAGTTCATTGTTTCATCGAGACAGGTAATTGTTATTGAATTATGATTTTATTTAAATGAGCAGAATTAATCTAGTTTTTTAATGACTCAATTTCTGGAACAAAATAAAAATAAAAATTAGTCATATTTAAGGAGAGAAATATAAGGTGGATTTTAATGTCTAAATGAATTACTAGATAGACTTTGCATTCAAATATTGGAATCTTGACTTATGGTGATTAAATCAAATTCAAAACTATGTCCTAGAGAATTGAGGGGAAGGAATTTGATATAGGAAGTCAGAAGCATAGTGAATGGATGGTAATGTAAACTTTCGGTCGATATAACCCTTTAGGGAGATAGGATAACCAAAATAGATGCACATGTTTTATTGATACTAATAGAGATGATGCACATGTGTCGCATTCACTTGCTTGACTAACGATTCAAGTGTTACATTGGTTAAACGATTCGGTTGCTCCATTTGTACCTCAATTATACTCTTTGGAATTGTAAAATTTTTATTAAGGAAAATTATACTTGAAACTTAGAGTTGGGAATGAAGTAAAAAGTTAAACTACAAATAGATGAAAATCAAATTTACGCCATTCTGAAGATGATGAGTTGAACTCAATAACATGGATTTTTCATTAAGGACTAAGAACTTGAAATTTAACCATGATATCGAAATGGTCAAATAAGGACTATTTTAATCAAACGAAGTATGTAGACGATCAACACGAAAAGTAAAATACATTGATGCTAACCATTTGACATGGTCGAACCTCGATGGAAGGTCGACTAGCCCTCGATACGGAACGTGATGAGGTTAAGAAGACATGCATAGTGTGACTTGATGAGTCTGTCGAAGTGGTCCTATGACCACAAAAATAATGAAATGAGGTAAGGATGTGATAAGCTCATTAATCTGGACATGATACTGAAGAAAGGACTGGAAGTTAATGTTTAATATGTTCGACTAAACCGATAAGTTCCGGCACTTTGGAATCATATCATATTGGGAATCAAACTTATTAAAATTTATGGAATTGGAGTAATCATATGGGAATCGGTTTTTGGACTATTTGATGGTTTCTCTTGATTCATTTATTCGTATATTGTAGGATGTTTATCTTGTCGCCTTGGAGGAAAGGATAGCCAAATGAATTTGAAACCTTGCTTGGATTTGTTGTGCAAAATGATGATTAGGTAACTATGGTGTGGTTATGGATGCAAGATAACCTGTAGTTAAACTTGGATATCACAGATCTTCGTGTATGAATTGTAGATATGGGAAATCTAGTTGGAACAGACAATTATTGAATGTATTATTGGATTGGCATTACACGAAATTGCGATTGAGTTCCTGGGGGTGTATTGGAACCATGTTGGATGAAATAGAAAACTAATGATTTATGATTATTGAGAAAAATAGAAGAGGATGACAAGAAAATGAAAATAAGAAATTAAAGTAAAGCCTAACAACGAAATTACAAGAACAAATTAACTTCGGGTCGAAGTTCTATATAAGAGGGGGTGTATGTAATGCCCCTAGAATTCCTGTAGACTTTGGAAGCACTTGTCGAGTGACCCGACATAATAAACTTTGATATAGTGGTCCTTTGAGTTTAGATGTGTCTTAACGATTGAGAAACACCTCATGATGTGCATGCCGACAAATTGATAAATGAAAACAATAAATTAAATGGCATTTGTGGAATTGGATACTTTACCTGAAACTGATGGATAAATGTATGCTTGCTTAATGATTAGCTATTTTATGAAATATATGATGTGTATACATGAATATGCTACTTAATAGTTAACTATGTTATGAAATATGTGATGTGAAGAAAATAAATGCATGGTGGCTTAATGATTAGCAGATTGATGAAATATACGATGTATGAGTAAATTATGGTTGCTTAACGATTAGTAGATTACACAGTGAATTATGATAAATGAGAATAGAGCTATTAATGTGTGATTTTGAGCATGTGTATAGAGACAGGTGAAATGGTTCACTGACGGACTCACAAAGGAAATAAACGGGTCATAGAGTACGAATAAATCACACATGGAAGGACGACGACAGTGTCGACTTCCTAAAGAATGCACACACGAGTTCAAAATCCCTTAGCTTCTTACTCGGGAACGTGTAAAGTCATGCGAAGTCGACCATGACAGAATTGGTAACTTATGAAGTTGGGGGGCGCGCAGTAAGAACAGACTTGCTCCTCATTGCCATTAGTCTCCAATAGAGTGTAGACAGAGGATTGAAGGTAATGAACCCTAAATTCATACATGAAGTTCCTACAAATCAGATGCAACACATAAGTATTGACGGAAGGACCCAATGATGTGGTAACTTGTCGATAAATGAAAATGATGGATGAAAGGACCCAACGATGTGGTACCTTGTTGATAAACGAAAATGATGGACGGAAGGGCCCAACGACGTGGTACTTCGTCGATAAATGGAAATGATGGACGAATGGACCCAATGATGTGGTACCATGTTGAAAAAAATAAAATGAGGGACGTATGGACCCGACGATGTGGTACCTAGACCTTAGACGAAAATAATTGATGAACATTATGTATTAAACATGTAAATTGCATTTAGGCCATTTTCACATGAAATGTATTTTAGTAATTAAAATAATGGAGAATATTGTTTTAGGAGCAAGTGGTATACTAAACTCTCGCATTTATTCAATCGCCACTTGCACCCACAAAAATAGAAACTAGATTGAATATTAGGGGGGAACAGGCTTGAGTAAATCTAGGAAGGTAGGTGCACTCTCTTAGAAATCTGACACATGGTTGGGTGAGATAAATTGCAATTGAATAATTAAAAAGTAGGCATTTTTGCATGAAGCGACATGTGTCGTAGCGAATTTTCCTATTTAAGGAAGGCTTGAGTAAGGGGAAAGGGACCCTATGGCTAGATGGTTATCGTAATGTGTGTAAGTCATTGATTTGCTACTATTAGAGTTTTGCAAGAGCTCTTGGTGGGGGGGAATCCCACTTCTGGATCTTTAGTTGTTATTTGTGAGATCTACGACCCCATTGCTCAGGGGTTTGGGAAGAAGAAGAGTACTCCCAGAGTTGGTATGGCGGTCAACTGAGGGGTCTTGTCGATGAATCGTCAAGCTAGGATTGGCCCGGAGTGAACGTTGCCTCAACAATATTGCCACCGTACAATTGATAGTTGAAAACCGGTTTGAATATTTAAAGTTTGATGTCTTTCTATTTTCTGGGGTTATTACGAATGAACTTGTGCTTATTTATGGAAGATCGATTCTATATTTCCCGTATAAACTCTACAAGGTTATAACCGGATGCATTTGCAAAATGTACCTGTGTAATATCTAAATTTTAGAAATCGACTTGTTCCTAAAATTGTAGATCTGAATATTGAAATAATTTATAATTATATTTACTGTACATTCAAAGAAATCTACTTTGCAATACCTTTCAAAGATCGATTTGGTTATAATATGCGTGTGTTCTAGATGTGAATTTAGAAATAATTTATAATTGTATTTACTGTACATTCAAAGAATTCTACTTAGCAATACCTTCCAGAGATCGATTTGGTTATAATATGCGTGTGTTCTAGATCTGAAGATTGAAATAATTTATAGTTATATTTAATGTACATTCAAATAATTCTACTTAGCAATACCTTCCAAAGATCTATTTGGTTATAATATGCGTGTGTTCTAGATCTGAAGTTAGAAATAATTTATAATTGTATTTACTGTACATTCAAAGAATTCTACTTAGAAATACCTTCCAGAGATCGATTTGGTTATAATATGCATGGGCTTTAGATCTGAAGATTGAAATAATTTATAATTTTATTTATTGTACATTCAAAGAATTCTACTTAGAAATACCTTCTAGAGATCGATTTGGTTATAATATGCAAGTGAACTAGATCTGTAATTTACTTCATACCAGTTCTAGATCTTTGGATCTGAGACTGTGTTGTTGTTGAGCACACATTTCCTTTTATCGCTTTAGGTTGTAATTTACACTTTGTGTATGGCGACGAATAATTTCGATCCAGAATCTATTTATTCATTGAACCAGCTATGATCATACTAGATTTGTAAACTTAATTCGTGCAAGTGATGACCCGTAAATTTAATTTAATTGAATCGACGTAAGTGACGACCCATACACCAATTGTTTGAGATAGAGGTGGGTGCGTGATTCACTTTTTTGAGTTTTCACATATATAGTCAAAGTTGTTTTAGTTGGGTCAACAATTTAATGAATCACCACCGAAACATGCATCAAGTGTTCTCAATTAACAGGTCACGGCTTACTTACTGCTAAGCTAATGAACGAAACGTTACTGATAGATAACCCTTGTAGTTTAACCTTCGAATAATCAGATTCATAGGCCTTGGTGGGACTAGCCTTTGGAAATCAAACTTTGTTGGGGAAATAGCCCTGATTAACCTATGCATCAGACCTACCGACGCCCTGGCACCTTACTTAAACTACAATGGACAATGGTTTTTGCATATTAATGTTTTGAGAGTATCATTTAAAGTAAACATTTTTTTTTCTATTATAATATTGTTTTGGGAGTTGGTCAAGAACATGTTCATTAGTCGAGAAAGACAAGAAAGCAAGTAGCTTGGGTATCAATTCTTCTTTGCTCTGAATATGTGAATTAACTAAATTAATGGTAAAGAAAAATTATTATGCATTCTATACTAACTACAAAAATGTATTTGATTTCACAACCAATCATCCTGTAATCATGACACACATTTATTACCTATTATTTTAAACTTTAACAACTTTGTATCCAATACAACTTTGTATTTTTATACCTAGAATCAATCCTCCAGTGTGCGCTCTTGCTTTCGAGAACTATAATGTTGCTTCCGCTTCATCCAATTAAAACAGACGTAGAAAAATTAGCACAAGGAGCCATGGAAACTACCAAGACTTTGGTATCAGTGGCTAGAGTCATGGTCTAATTTTACAGCTATGACCATTGACCCATAAGGAATACCAGTATATTTAGTATAGTAGCTAGGTCAATCATTAGCTACGGTAATCATTTTATATATCTCTAAGCAAGGACTAAGTTGCTTTGCAACTATATATTGTTGTAAAATTTTATTCCTATACTCAAACAATTTAGAAAGAAATATTACAAGCTCACTCTAGTTTTGACAATGTAAAAAGTTATCAAAATTAATATTATAATAAAAGTTGTGAAAATGTAATCTAATATAAATGTAAAATTAATTTGTTATATTTATATTAAATTGTAATGTAATTTATTTTTAATAGAACATAAAAATATTATATCTATCAACAATTTATTATATTAATATTAAATTGTAATATAATTTGCTTTTAAATATTTAATGTCTTTCACAATATCTTAAATTTATATTCAAATTGAAAATATTAGATTAGATTAGATTATATATAATAAATTATATTATATATTTAAAATTATATCAAATATTTATTAGAATATATTTGATTTACCCTGGGTAGGACATAAAAATATTATATTTACTAATAATTTGTTATATTAATATTATATCACAATATTAATATTAATTAATTGCAATGTATTTTGTCTTTAAATATTTAATTTCTTTCACAATATATTGAGTTATTTGTCCTGAAGAAAAAAAACATAGCAATGTTATTCAGTCGAATCAAAAAGTACATGATAGTATGCCTATGATTAGAAAACTTTTTCTAGACATTGTTGTCCAAAAAGTCTTGAAACCATAAGAACTTAACAAAAAAGGATTGCTAAACATCACACAGGAAGTCAGCCAAATCACCGAGTATCAAAAGATCCATAATTTTTCAAAAGACATATAGTTCATTCTTATAAACAACTATTGAACTATTCAAAAAGTTCATATCTCCATGATTCAGAATCTTAGAGTTTAGGGATTCCTCCCAAAACAGAATACCAATGTCACCAGACAGATCTTGCTTTGATAATTTATCCACCAATATGTTATGTTGCCTATAAATATGCTCAAAAGATATTCTCCTGAAATGTTTGATTGCTGCTTTGATCCTTTGGCACCAATGTATGAGTGATAATACTTTAAGATCATAGACACCCTGCGCCCATTTGATTGTAACTTTGGAATCACCAAATATCTTCAAGTCATCTATACCAAAATATTTTGCCACTTTTAAAACACACCACAAGGCAATAAGTTCTGCTTTCATATTGGATCCCATACCACAATTCATTTTTAGTGAGAAAAAATGAGATTCATTTATAAAAATTGCACCTCCCACCGCACAAGTACCATCTGAGCCACTCCATCAAAGAAAAGCACATGCCTATTGAAAATAGGATCAAAGGCGCCAATCCATTTGACAATAACTGGTTTCTTCCCTTTAAAAATAGATTAATAAAGAGAGAGAGCTCGATTAGCCCCAAATTGTACCAAAGGATCAATATCTTCAAAAAATGATTTGTTTCTAATATACCATATTACCCATGCAATAAAAAGTGGTAAAACAGGATGTGTTTTACATTTTCTAAACCACTGTAAGAAAGAGATCTCAAAAGACTCCATTTCCCATTCCAAATGAATATCTAGGCCAGCACATACTTGTTTCCAAATATCCCGATTGTACAAGTAATTTACCAAAATATGCTGAGTGGACTCTGCATCAATTTTGCACAATGAGCATCTATTTGGTCCAGTCCACCCTATTCTAACCAAAGCATCCCATTTTTCAACTTCCCCTTTAGTGCAAACCATCCAAAGCATTTTAGCTTAACAGTTACCTTCCAGCTCCATAAATTCTTGTACCACCATTGTTGGGGACAAAAGTTTCTGTAGGCAATAATAAAATTATATGCAGATTTTACTGTAATCTCACCTGAGATAGGATTGCCAGCCCATTTCAAAACATCATGATGATAGGAGAGCCTGTAGCCTATGGAATCTAGCCGAGAGAAATAGTCATCCCATTCTCTTACAAAATGACCCAAAAGGCCCAAGTCTGCACTTTTTATCCAGTAGAAGAACCATTCAATGAAACATAGTTTCTCATACGATCCAATGTAGTAAAATTCCTATCTCTGAGATATTCCAGAATTTCAGCCAAGAATATGTAATCCTCATCCAGACCCAAAATTGGATCTACCCCAACCTGAATTAGCCGACCCGATCCCACTTGCCAAGACAAATCATTGCCCATCCAATTAAAAACATTCATAAAACCTTTCCAAATGATAGAGGAATTTCTTATCTTTTTATCTGGAATTCTGATCCATGTCAAGATATCATGCTTAATATACTTCACATTTAAAACTTTGGACCACAGAGTACATCCAAAAAGGCATCTCTAGAAGCTCTTTAGACGGAGTGCCTTACCAAATATATCCAAAAATTTTAGCCCCCAACCGCCATATTTTTCAGGTGTAGTGATAGCTTCCCATTTCGCCATTATTAATCCTTTTCGATTCAAGCCACTTGACCAAAGAAAATTTGAAAAAATCCTTTTCAAATTCTGCAAGACCGATTTGGGAACTTTAGACAAAGATAACCAATAAACCGGTATGCTGGTAAGAACAGCTTTGACCAGTATAAGGTGGCCTCCAACAGAAAGAAGTCTGTTAGTCCAACATTTAATTATATTCTCCATCTTCTTAAACAACCAAGAGCAATCCTTTACTCTATAATTGTTTGGCTTTAAAAAATAGCCCAAATACTGAAACCCATCATCTAAAGTCTGGATCTTATAAGGAAGAACATTCTGTAGCTCTAGTATTTGTGCATCATCCAAATTATGCTGAAACCAGATGGATTTCCTATCACTCACTTTCATACCAGATGCACAGCAGAAGAGGGATATATTATCTCTGTAACACTTCCACTCGCGAATGGAATTTAGACCAGCAAGAAGTACATCATCGACAAATAGGAGGTGAGAGATAGATATCTCTTTGGAAAATTTTATCCCCTTAATAAGACATTCAGATTTTGCTTTAAGAATTAGCCTACTGAAGCCATCAATTATCATCACAAAGAGAAGTGGCGATAGAGGGAATCCCTGTCAGATACCACGAGAGCATTTAAAGAAACCTGATGGAACCCCATTGACCAGAACAACAATATTTGTTGTAGTTACACATGACATAATCCATTTTAGCATCAAAGGAGACAATCCAATTTGTATTAGAATAAATTTGAGATAACACCAGTCCACCCGGTCATAGGCCTTTTCAGGATCCATTTTGAGCAAAAAATATTTGGATTTCCGAATTTTAATAGCATGGATTATCTCCTGGGTGATACCCACTGCATCCAAAATCTTCTCGTCATATAGAAACCCAAACTAAGTCGATGAAATAAACTTTGACAAGCCAGGTTTAATTCTCACAGCTATAATCTTTGAGATAAGTTTGTAAATCAAATTACATAAAGCAATGGGCCTATATTCCCCAAACGTTGAGGGCTTGTTGCACTTTGGGATTAATGTCAGAAAAGTAGAATTCAATTCCCCTGATATAAATCCATTTATTCTAGAGTATTCAACCATTGCCACTAAATCATCTCCCATTATATCAAAGAAGTGAAGAAACAACTCCACTATCCAGCCATCCGGCCCAGGACTTCTTTCTTTTGCAAACAGTTTTAATGTATCTTCAATTTATTTTAAGGTAACTACCTGTTCCAATTCTAGAGCTTCCTGAGGACTGGATAAAGCAGGGAATAGACGTGCAATCTCCAATTGCTTCATCAAATCACTGTTTCTCGAATCAATAAAGATGTTACCAAAAAAATTGGCTGCAACACTCTGAAGATGAGTTTGACCATTTATGAATGACCCATCATCACCCTTCAAATCCCAAATTGCTTTTTGTTCCTTCGATAAGAGGCAAAAGCATGAAAAAACTTAGTATTTCTGTCCCCAAGTTCCAGCCCCGCTTCTTCTTATTTTAGAATAGTCTCCTTTTTATCATTAAGTAATTTAAGTAGAAATTGATCCTATGCATCATCCATAAGATAAAACTTCTTCTGGAGCACAATTTGAATTTGTGCCTGCAAACAAACAGAAAGAAACCATGGTAATTATACTACATAAAAATATTCAATAATTTGTAATAGTTTTTTGAGTTTTCTTTATTATGAAACGTTTTATATTAAAAAGATGAGGATAAAAAATTGTGAATACAATTTCAATATAGATTTATCTTAATTTTAATTTTATTAATTATAAAAAAAATCAAATATATGAATAGAAAAGAAAATTAAATAATTTTTTTTAAAACAAAATTTTATTTTTTTCAAGTCATAATAGGTTTAATCCCTCTACGCTTTTATTATTTTGAAATTCTGAAAATCCTATTTATCTACGATATGATTTGCTGTGTAGTTGGTGGCGTCAGCCTCAAACTTTGTAGCCTGAGTGTTGGAAGTTGGGTGACGAGTGTTGTTTGTGTCCAACTTTCAATGTGGGCAGCAGGTGTTTAATACCCTAGAGTAAATGCGATTGGGTGCATAGGATTTTGTGTTGTTTTTTGGATTGTTCTCCCCTATGGTGGTGTAATTGTGAATCCGTTTGGATTTCTCTTTTGTTTTTTGGATTGTTCTATCTGGTAGTGGGGTGGAAGCGAACTGGTTCATGGGTCTGTGTCTTGTTTTCTATATTTTTCTATCCTATAGTGGTGTGAATGTGAACCGATCCGCAGGTCTATATGTTGTTTTCTAGATTGTTCTACCCATGTTTTGTGGATTGTAACTTGTGCTTTTCTCTAGAGCGGTGTTGTCTCATCTGTTTGTTTGGTGGTGTTGCAATTTCTTAGTTTTAATTGCTAGTTTCAATTATTGAATGCAGGGTGGTGTGTGGTGGCATTGCTACCTTGCTTCTTTTTTTTTCAATCAGAAAAAACACTATACTTTATTAACAAGTATATGAAAGTTGGATCCAATTACACCTCCCAACCTGGGAAGAAGCCCATGGAGAACTTTGCACCAAGAAAATTATAAATGCTCACCATCTGAGCCCAAACACACATGCCCAACAAGGAACCAGCTGCCCCCAACCAAAAGAAAAGAAAAACTCAAACCATTGAGACAAATGCATCACCCACAAAAGATACATCACCAAATAGAGCCAAACCAAAAGAACTATTGCAATATAACTACAATAAGATCAAAACAGAATATAGCTTCCCACCTCCCAGAGGTTATCACCAGCCTAATGCTCAAAATGAAGTGTACCATTTAAAGAGTCAAGAGCATGTTTCGAGAGTGAGTCAACTTGATCATTATCAACACGAGGAATATGCAAAAACTGGGCAGCAGGAAAATGAGAAAGTAGGGAACGAATCAGCTGCTTCCACGGAGAGAGAGCCAAGATGTTTATTTGCCCCACTAGGTTAATCCAATTGATGACCACCTAAGAATCTCTAGCTATCTTCCTTAGATCTAGATTCCGAACATTCGCAAAATGCAGGATGAGCCAAAGGGCACAAAGTTCCGCTTTACTATTAGTCCCTGCTCCAAAATTCATCCACAATTTAAAATAATATCCATGGTTTAATGTGATGATCCCTCCCGCACCACACCGCATGCTGGACCCCTGAGAGGCCCCATCAAAAAGACCAAAAAAAGCCGAAAACAAAATGGAAGGATCCCTACAAATGTGTTGATACTTAACCACATCTTCAGCCACTAAAACCCCCATCTTTGCCTGTGCAAGAAAAGCCTTCCTTGCCACCCAACTTGGCTGCAAATGAATGTCCTCAAATATTGAAAGGTTCCTGGCCTTCCAAAGCCCGCAAAGCACATAGCAAAAAAGTTAAATTGAATATCTATTGCATTTATAGCATCTCAGCAGCACATCGGAGGGGGTACGAGCATCCCAAGTGGGGAAAGAAACCTCCGCTTGTCAGATCAACGCCCATACCTGTGTGCTATAATAACATTCAAAAAAGATATGTTTTGCCCCATCCTCTCCTTGTAAGCATAAGCCACAGGCACTAGGGCCAATAAACCCTCGTTTTTGCAAGTTGAACCAAAATAATAATTTACCTTCTAACAGTAGCCACATAAAGATTTTTATTTTCATTTGTAAATTCCAATGCCATAACTTACCATGCCACCAACAGGTCGATGACCCTTCATAAAAGAATGTTTCATACGCTAATTTAGCAGTTAACACCCCAGTTGCCGAATTTCGAGACCAAACAAGGTAATCCTCGCCCACACCAAGATTGATACTACCGTTTTGCAGGTCCCGAACATACCTTGCCCACTCAGCCGCCAACGTTCCCTGCAGGCCGAGTTGACCAGCGGTGATCCATGATTGGAATGGCCCTGTTGAGACGTTGAAAGTAGCCGCATGATATAATGAAAAGTAACCCCGTGTTTGTAGAGTGGCCAGAAGTGCACGAGTAAGTCTGTAGATGGATGGGACCCCAATAACAGGGTCTGTGCCCAAGCGAATCTGCCTACCATTGCCCGGATACCAACCAATCCAATCCACCATAATTGGAACCACCGACGCCAGCCCAACCCAAAAATTTGAAACGCCCTTCAGTATGATATTCCCAACTATTATCCAATTCAAAATTGAAGAGCCATTTATATATTTGTCAGTGATCACTACTCCCCAAGGCGCCTCGACCATCAGAGCCCTCCAAAGACTCTTTGCTAATAATGCTGAAGAGAAAAAATTTATATTTTTCAAGGACCATCCACCTAGCCAGTAAGGAGAAGCCATCAACCTCCAGTCCACCAAATGGAACTTCTTCTTTTTCTGACCTGACCATATGAAATTATGCATCTTCCTCCTCATAGTTGACAGGATTGTTTTCGGGACCTTGCACAATGAAAGCCAAAAAACACCCAAATTCTGCAGAACCGATTTCACCAAGATTAACCTCCCACCAATAGAAAGCCATCTCCAGCACCAGTTCAGAATCCTTTGATCAAAACGCTTTAGAAGCCAGAGCCAGTCCTGTTTGTTGTATGCATTTGGTTTTAAGAAGTAACCCAGATACACTGTGCCATCCACCAATGCTTTGATTTTATAATTAAAAAGTGCATTGATCTCCAACCTTAAATTTTGATCCCTTCGATGTTCCAGGATGGCAGTTTTATGATCATTGATAACCATACCTGTGGTGGCCTGAAATAGATCCAGTATTAACTTAATAGCCTCCCACTCAGCTCTACAAACTTTACCAAATAACAGCACGTCATCAACAAAAAACTGGTGTGTTATATGGATATTTTTAGAGATCTTCACACCATTAATCTGGCTCTCTACTTTTGCCTTGTGAAATAGCATTCTCAAACCCTCAATCACAATTAGGAATAGTAAAGGTGATAATGGGAAGCCCTGCCTGAGCCCCCTCAAGGCAGAGAAAAATTTGGTCGGACTACCATTAACTAGAACAGAATAGTGCACTGAGGACACACATCCCACAATTGATTTCATAGCCTGCCATGGAATAACAATTTGAATCAGGGCTAAACGCAAGAAGTCCCAATTAACCTTATCGTAGGCCCTGGTAAGATCCATCTGCATTATCAACGCTTCCTTGTTTATGGTTTTGATACTGTGGAAATTTTCTTGAGCCAGTCCGATAGCATCTAGGATTTGTCGATTCTCCAAAAACCTAAATTTCTCTTTTGAAATATTCCTGGAGAGAACCGGTCTTATCTTGTTAGCAATGATCTTCGCCACAATTTTGTAGACTAGGTTGCATAGAGATATCGTCCTGAAGTCTTCATAGGAAACCTGCAGTGAAGATTTGGGGATCAGAGCTATAAACGCAGAATTTAATGACACAGGAATGTTACCTGACAGCCCCGAGTCTTCCACCATAGCGAGTAATTCTGGCCCCATTAAGTCAAAGAACTCAGTAAATAGTTCAACAGTCCAGCCATCAGGGCCTGGGCTTTTGGCTCTTGCAAATTTTTGTATGACCAATTTAATTTCTGATAGGGTGACAGGGGCAAAGACATCGATCCCCTCCTACTTCGAGAAAAATGTGGATATTCACGAATAACTTTTATCTGCTCACAGATTTTGCTCCTACCCGAATTAGCAAAGTATTCCTCAAAATGTTCCCGAGCCTCCAGGAGTAGAGCCGACTGAGTACAAATAGTAACACCATTCTTAGCTTGTAGAGACCATATTGAATTATGAACATGACGCCGATCAGCAAACTTTTGGAAAATTTTAGTATTTTTATCGCCCAGTGAAATCTAAGTTGCCCTGGTTTTCAGCCGCCATGACTCCTCATCCCTCAAAAGTAGTAAGTTTTTACGCTATTCCTACTCCCTAAGAGATGGAGGAATGGGAAAATTGATAGCTCCCAATTTGTGAATGTCCTGGAGTTCATCGATGGCAGCCTCAATAGATACAAGCTCCATAGTAAGAGCCTTTTTCCTCATCCTTTCCCATTTAATAGTGCATGATTTAAGATATCCCAGTTTCTTCATAATATGGTAGGAGGGAGAGTCCCTCGGATCTCTAGAATACTCAGTCCATGATTTTTTTACCAACTCCACAAACCCTGAATCTTGTATCCAAGTGTGATTAAACTTAAAAGGGTAGTTTTGTGGATTTGGCACAAAATTGATCTCTAGAATGATTGCCAAATAATCTGATATCTTTGTAGAATCAATCCAGGACCGGAACCCATGGGAATGCTCCAATAGAGAGTCTTCTACCCAATATCTATCCAATATTTTTTCTACACTATCGGGACCACTCCGGCCATTTCTCCAGGTCAGATTGAGTGGATGCGGCTCCAGGTCATTTAGATTTAATGCAGAAAAGTAATTTTGAAAAAAAAAAGATAGTGGATCCAGTCGGCCAGAAACACCCCATACCTCAGCATCAGATAGGGTGAGATTAAAATCGTCGGCCATCAAAATATTGGGGAGAGCCAAAATCTCCATATGTAGAGCCGATTCCCAGAATGACTTGCAATCGGAATATGGAGCATAAACATTTATGATATTAATTACTCTAGAGAAATTAACTAGAGTACCTTGCAGCAGAATGCCCCAGTGAGTGTTGAAAGCCATAAGTTGAGCCACCCGAGGGTTCCAAGCAGATAACAAACCACCATATTGACCCAACGAAACCACCGAAGCCACCACCCAGCCTGGTTTGAGCAGTTGAAAAATTTTCCTCGCCTTCTCGGCTGAGACCATCGTTTCTTGAAGTAGTACAAGGTCCTAAGACTCCTTCTCCAAAAGACGTTTGAGGGACAATCTTTTCTGAGATCCCCCAAACCCTCTAATGTTCAAAGAGATCATTTTCATCTCTTCACCCGTGTCTGGGATTTTAAATCTCTATGTTCTCGTTTTGAGTTGGAATATTGTGAAACCGAGTCCAGGGTAGCCCCAATCTCAGCAGAAGAGGAAATAGCAAGAGTGGGATGGCCCTTACGACCACTTCGAGTATGGAGGGGAGACAGATCTTTCGCCAATCCACCCCGGACCATTCCTTTTGTTTTGTGAATACATGAAAGACACAAACCCTCAAGGATATCATCTCCCGGAACAACCACAGTCGGGCTATCCCCGACATATGTAATTAATGGAGACAGTGTGTTTAGGATGGACCTGGTAGGTGGTATATCCATCCCACTCTCAACCTGGAGACCCACAGGATTTAAAGGGTTATGTGATGAAGGAATTGATTCAAGAGGTCCCACCGCATCCACCCCCAAGCACGAATCATGTAATGGAAAAATGGAGCTCAAGGTATCATGGTCCAATGCAGCCGGAGACTTCGATAATAGAGGAGCAGGTAGAGGGTTGTCCCCTCCCAATGTAGATGCAGGAATACCTAAAGGATCTATCCCTGGATCCACCTTAGACCCAAGATCAATACCCTGATAGAAATATGCCCCCCCGTCAATGATGTTGTCCCCCAGGCAACTCCCCTTCTCCTCCAGAGAGGTAATAAATACTTTATCCTCATCATTGAGTGATTGAGTAAAGGATGGATCAAGCGAAACCAATTTACTTAAAAGAGAATTAGTCACCTACATATTGGAACCATTCGGCTCAAGAAGAGCATTTTCTTCTCATACCCTGCTAGGAGCAAAGTCATCAGAATCCACACCATTATCCGTCGACCATGCAATGACATCTTCCGAGAAGTCTTCCTCCTCCTCAGAGCCGGAGAAATATTTCTCACAATCTTTCCAAATGTGGCCCACATTCTTGCATCTAGAGCATCTAAAGGGTAGACCCCACCTTGCTTCTAGAGGTGGGTTCTTGCTTCCATTGTTATGCTATGCATCCTTGTTTCTAGTGGTTGTTGGCATTGGTTTTCAGTTTTAACGACATGTATGTTGATCATTTTGAGGCAAATTGTACTTTGCATGTAACTTTTCTCTAGTGGATGGAGTTATAGCTAGGGTTATATATATATATATATATATAATCGTCATTATAATCATAACATGACAAGATCTATTTATTTAAATCACTAATACGCCATCTCATAGGTTATTGATAATCTTGGACAAGTTGTCATCCATCCATTGAAAGTGAAATAAAGTTTACTATTGGAGTTTGTGTTTAATCATTAGTGTGACATATATAAGTTAATTTGGCTTACTTCTCAACCATAGCAAGAGAAACATTGCTCCTCATGCTACCTGTTGCATAATTTGATGGATTCATATTATAAAAACATCATTTTCTTCTTTCCCTTGTTAGTAAGCGACATAGATTATTTTCTAATCTATGTTACAAAACTTAAACACTAAACAATAATATTATTAAGAATCAAAGTGTAAAATTACACCATATTCTAAACAAGTTTTTAATATATACTTCAAATTATAAACTTATAGCCTTTTACTAGGCCTATAACAAGTTTGAATATTATATTCAGCATAACAAGTTTGAATATTATATTTATCCTATCATTCTTATTGTAATGAGTATTTAAACATTGTTTTTTATCAAGTCAAAAACCATTATTACAGGCAAAACCAATGCTAATAAAATAGCTCGAAGGAATGAAAGTGTTTTATGCCCAATTTATGTTTTAATAATGGACTCACGACTTAGCATGGTCGAGTCCTTACAATTTATATGAGGTATGATATGCCAATGTTGAAAGGTTTAAGCCAAGAGACTAATGTTAAGACCATGGTAATGTATCTAGGCCTCAAGTTGCACTGTAACATGGTCATCAGTTTGTTGTGGCATGAAAACATATGGTCGATGACCCTTATTTTTCTCACCTACTAGTTTAAATGACTTGGATGGCACTTGTTGCATGACCAACACTTGAGTTTAACATATAGTATATGGTACAAGGTTATTTAGAGGTTGTACACCTCCATTAAATTAGACTTTGACTTGAATTTTACTCCAATGTTCTAGCTCTTTCATCTTATTTAGAGCATTTGTAAGATCAGGCTTATCCCTACTCTACAAGGATTTTGATGTTCAATTCGTTTGTACTGTGGATTCGATAATTTCCAGATCTCGACTCTTTCGTTTTTTGTAAGGGAGTGATTGTAGTTTCAATTTGTTCTCGAGGAGGACCTTATGGATCAGCCTTACCTTTCTCTCTTGGCATCGACATTGGATGAAGGCCATTTGAATCACCCCCCATTCATGAAAAGGTATATGTTTTGAATACTTGCATTACAATTTCTCTTTTATTATTATTACAAAATGTTTGTATGGTAATACTTGTTACTTTACTTGTAGGTGTTGAGCATTGCTTACGCGAGGTGGAGGGTACTCTCTGATCAACTCCCACACAATTGTAGTCATGGATTTGGGTAACATTACCAAGTATGCCAAAATATTGGTTGCTCCATGAGAAGGGGAAACTTATTCCCTACGCTTTCCCAAGATTTCTTTGAGGGAAAGACATTGATATGGATTGGTCACTCAACTAGTTACTGTAAAATCCTTAAGGAGATATGTTTTGTTTGTGCATAGGGTAGAACATGAAGATTCACCGTTATTTCTATACGGGTTCTGAAGACTATGACGAGAATAAGAAAAAAGTTCCAAAAATAGTTGGAAACCACAACCATATCGGGTCCTCTCTTGTAGCTATTTAAAGAGAAAAATGCAAGCGGTGAAGGGAGGATGATGAAGAAGAGGAAAGAGAATGAAGGTGGAAGCGAGTAGAGGAATGATCATTAGATTCTCCACAATAGATAAATTTTGGTTTATTTAATCAGGTCATGGGATTGTGGGTTTTTATTATGTACTTAGATATATGATGCATCATTATGCAGACTAATAAGTAAGGATATAGATCTAGTTGCATGCATTGTACCATAGATCCATGAATGAATATGAATGAATAGTATTGGTCCCCTTAATTTTTTTTATCTATGCTATGAATGTTATCTCTATTATTTTCTTTATACTTGTTTCATATTTCCGTTATGACTATCTCGATGTAGTGGAATCAAAGGGATTTAGCAACATTGCATCGAATAGATACTCCGCTAACTAGGGCTATTAATTTTTTAGTAGAGAACACTTTGACATGATATATTGTGGAATTTGCATATGAAAATAGCCAATTTGTATGTAGAGCTAAGGAAGATCTCAACAAGGGAGAAGGAGGTAGGCTACTGAAGGAAGTTCCGTTGTGGATAAAAACTTGGATGGTTGAATACATATTTTTCTAATGAAACTTATTAGAAAGGAGGCCTAAAACCCTCATGCCATTAGGTGAGTGATGGAGGTGATGTTGTCGAGTTGCAGAAAGCAGGGACTCCATGTAATGTGGGGGGATGTATTAGTGAATACAAGACTTAACGTGTGGCAAGAAGGGATAAAATATGTGAAAAGTGGTGAAATACATGGATGAGAAATGCAAAGAAGAGAAACGCACAACTAGAAGAGGAGTTGGGAAATGGAGGGTATAATGATGAGAAAGAAAGAGAGTTGCAGAAGGTCAAGCAGAGAAAAGAATTGGCTAGTTCTTGATTAAGAGGAATAGGAATAGAAGTGTAGGATGTCATAGTATGTAGGATCTAGGGAGAAGGTATAGGTAAGAAAAGAGACTGCAAAATTTAGTTACCAAGTAGTAGATTTCCAAATTTGTCAACTAAGACGATCCTGGAAAAAGTTGCAACTGAATGAGAGAACCATAAACCCATATGATTCTAATTGTAAGATGATGAGATAAATTCAAGCACATGAGAAACAACCCATCTAAGGGGCATGGAGGTCTCCCCTCCATTACTCCAATGGAACCCATCAATAATAGTTATGGGTCCAAGGTACAGGGTCCCTCTAGTTCTACTTCTATCCTATGGAATGGATGTGTTGATGTTGATAAAGGGAGACCTGCTACCAACAAGGAAAATATGTTTCCTTGAAGGGATCATGAGGGATATGACCAAAGAATATATATAGATGAATAATGGACTGAGACACCAATGGGGAAAGGGATATGAGGGTAACTAAGTGGGGGAATCAAACTTCCTTTATTCAGAGCATGAAGGAAGGGCTGACCTAGTAGCATGTTTGGGATTCATGAAAATATCATGGGGAGACACAACTAGGGTACAAGGAGACATAACTGCAATGGGGAAGGGGACTCATAGAGAGGAAAATATGTGGGTATTGATGTTGAATCTATGATAGAATGGCTTCGGTATGACTCCATGGGTGACTCATCGTAGAATGTTCTAACCAAAGGAAACCAAGGATGCCTCTATAGAATGAGACTATACACGATCTATAGGAGTGCTAACAAGCACTATTTTGAATCATTTCCTCAATGTATGGACATCAAATAGGTAGTAAAAAAGAGCAATCAAATGTAATAGATTCCCATATGTGTGAACATTTGATAAAATGAGGTGCTTAAAAGCACCATTATATAATGGTTTCTTAGGTGGGGTGGCCACCTTAGGGAGATAAAGAGGAAAGGAAAGTAGATAAGTGTCAAATGATTGACCAAATTAATTGATGGATGGATGATAGCAGATGGAACTGATAGGGGGTAGGAAACTCATGGTAATATCCTTGAGGTATGATGAATGGTGGAAAAATAACATAACTTGTGCAATATGGATGGTGTTGGGGGATCATAAGTGTGCAACATGAAACATCAAAATGCCATAAAGGCCATAAGTCTAGGATACCATAGGTAGGCTAGTGTGTGGTGATGATAGAGTAATGTGTGGATTAGTGAAAGATAACAAACTAGATGGACTCCCAATTCTATGGAAAGAATAACGAAATGGTGTCGACTGGAAAGGGGCACTAGAAGATCCTGTCGTTTGGACACAATGAACAAGATGGAGTGTCGATGCCATCTTGAAGAAACTTCATTGAGACATAGACCATATACTGATTGGAGTATTGGATGATGGGTCGTGGAACCTAGATAATGTGATCATCATTGTGTTCTACTAGGAACCCTCTAAGTGGTGCTTGATGATGTGTCATAGTGGTGGCTACCCAAGAAATATGAGGCCTGATGCGGGGAGATGTTCCCCACATAAGAGATGATAGTGATGACAAGGCATATGAGGAATCGGGTTATTCTTATGAATAGTTGGAATCTTGTAGGGATTTCCGCCATGTATTGGACATGGAGTTTTCAAACTGATGTATCATTTTTACAAAGCTATTGGGGCTCCTTTCTATAAACACTTTTATATTTTTGATATATATATATATATATGGACATGTATGTAGATTTTTATTTACATGATCCATTCACTATGACGATGGCGACAATTATGTACATATGGAATGAAAAATGGTTATGAATTTATATGAATGGTCCATTTTTTTGTTATTGATGATTAATATGCCAATCTAGAGTGTCGTTAGCCATATGGTCTTCCACATGGATGAGACTCTTGGGAACAATAATGAATATAATGGATCCAAACTATCTAACTAGTTGTGTAGTGCATATGAAATTTCTAAAAACGAAAGGATCACATACTCAACAACATTTATTCAATTGTTCAATAATGTTATATGCTTATGGGGGAATAATATGGGCTACCTAAGGGGGTAATTAATATAATGTGGCCATTAATAATGGAATATGGTCCACTTGGTGGTTGGGGATTAGTTAGAATAAATAATATAACAATAAGGCATAGATCCGTAAGCAACTCATGAGAAGGTATAAATAGAGATGAGTATCACTATATTAGTCATGTTGGAGATTATGATTGTACAGGCATGGATTGTGGAGTGATTCCTTACTGAAGGAGTATTTGATGGTGTTACCCTACCTTAAGGGTTTCTCTATATCTTAGTGTTATTCTGATGGTAAATTTCCTTTGGTTATTTATGAAGTTTAAGTGTTCTATATATTTTTTGTGATTCAATTTATATGTTAAAGATCACTACAAGTGGTATCAAATCTCTTTCCTTGGCACAAAGTGGAGATTTTTTTTCTTCTTTTTGACAAAAAAATAGCAAAAAAATGGGTGATGACTTTCAGATCAATTTTTGAACATTTTTGTGCAGATTCAGAAGAAACAAATTGCAGATATGAATTGCTCTCGCAACAATACACTATTTTAAAAAAAATCATCTCATTTAGATATAGAAAAGTGGAGATATCACCAATTTAAAATCCGTTAATTTTCATAATTTCGGTGATGGATGAGAAGATTGCAAAGAAAACATCTTTCTATGGGGGTTCTAGATTTCTATTCTACTTTCCTGAATAGATGTAGAGAGATCATTCTAGTGATAGAAACAAGTTATATAATAGAAATTTTGAACAGAAGTGACCAAGTTATGGTCATTTAAAATTTTTTGGCTCAATACCCTAGTTGCAACAAGAAGTAAGTGAATTGTTTCAAACCCTAGTTCTACTTTTGAGGATATGGAAAACATAAGTTATTTCACAGGAAAATATTATGGTTTTGGTATTGAAGAACTCTTGAAAGGATACAAAACAAGATGGAGAAACTTGTGGAGAATTTGTATAGACTCTTATTTCAAAAATGATGCTATGGTATGTTGGTTTTCACTAGATTGTGCTAAGACGAAAGCACTTTCTAATGAAGACCTTGAACAATTCCTTTTAGACAAGTGGTATCATGCCAAGAAAAAATATCAAGTGGGACATAAGGGTCTATTTTCTATATTGAAAGTTCATGGATGTATTCAAGAGGAGAATATTCTTGTTGCTATTAGCCCTAGTTGAAAGCATAATTTCATCCATGTTAATTTGTCCAAAAAATTGCAAGCTCCTACCCAACATATTCAAAGTGCACAAGTTGATGGTGAAACTTTTCAAATTTTTAAAGATTTGAATATTACCATGGATAAATATGTGTTGCATTCATATTTTTATGCTTTAAATATGGATAATGTGGATGTTATTTTGGGATATCCTTGAATGCAATCAGTGAGTACAATTAATATTAATGTAGAAAATAAGTTTCTAAAGCTTTGGTATAAGAAAAATAAAATTACCATTAGGGGAGTTTTGAGGTCTAAAATGGGCCTCTCTAAGGGAAATAATAAAATAAGAGTTATAATAATAAAATAAGAGTTCTAAATTTTAGAGGGGAAAAAGAAAAACTACCATTTCTTATTGTATTTTTGACATATCTCCTTATCAATTTACCCAAATTTAATGTTTGGGCACTCATTGGAAGCGGAATTTAATTCCACATCCAACCCATACCCACACTGCATACTTCTGAGGAACCCATGGTATGAAAAAATAAAAAATTCAATAAAATAACGTATTTTAATATTAAAATACATTTTTTATTCAATTTTTTTTTTTCATGTTGTGGGTGCCTCCTAAGTATGCAGTGTGGGTATGGGTTGGATGCATAATTAAATTATGCATCCAATGAGTTCCAAAACTTGAAATTTGGGTAAACCATTAAGAATATATGTCAAACATATGATAAGAAAAAGTAGTTTTATTTTTCCCTCCAATTGTTTTTACAGATTTTAACCTAATGGTTGACATCATCATCTTGAATCCTATTGTTTCTTATAAAGTGAATTTTGATGGTACATTTTTTAGGCCCGTTTTTTACCTCAAAAATCCCCTAATGATTGCAGGATAAATGTCTTACAAAAAAAAAAGAGACCCAAAGGGCAAATGATGAAGTCTATGTAGGGGAACTAGTTGTAGTAGTGAATGACACATCAGATGAAGAGTTTGTGGTGGAATTAGAAGAAGATGCTATAGAACACTATGAATAAAATGCCCAGGAAGGGAATATACAAGAAGAATAATCTAAGGAGCTACATGATTCCAAGTTATCACATGTTATAAACTTAGAGAAAGAGGTACCCATCATTCAGGTCACTGCATATTGCGACCCACACCACTTTGAGAAGCAACAATAATCCAGACAAGTTGGGAGCACCAACAAACCAACTAAGAACAATAATGGAACGAACAAAGAAAGCAATATGGATATGCATGGATATCTACAAGAAATACAAGGAGATACTGAAGAAGTGCATCAACATATTGGAACCACCTGAACAATAATCAAGATCAAGGAAGCCAAGAAGTAGTTATATTACATATTCACATTCCACTAGGATGGATTGCTCATGCTTGGTATCAATTCACTAACTTTATTAGTTGACATTATTATATAAATTCCTCTTATGTTTCTAGATTGATACATTTTTAAGGGGGATGTAATGTTATATTCCTAGGGGGGAATAATATGGGGTACCTAGGCAGTGATCTAAGGGGAATAAATAATGTAATAGTTACTCAAAATGGAACAAACTATCTAATGTGTACCCAATGGGGGTAATTAATAGAATGTAGACATTAATAATGGAATATGGTCCACTTGGCGGTTGGGGGTTAGTTAGAAAAAATAATATAATAATAAGGCATAGACCCCTAAGTATACAAATGAGAAAGTATTAATAGAGATGAGTATCATTGTATTAGTCATGTTGGAGATTATTATTATACAAGCATGGCTTGTGGAGTGATTCCTTCCTTAAGGAGTATTTGATGGTGTTACCCTACCTTAAGGGTTTCTCTATATCTTGGTTTTATTCTTATGGTGAATGTAATTTTGTTATTTCTGAAGTTAAGTGTTCTAACAAACAAGTACAAGAGAATCTGCATATACACAAAGTTGAAAATGCACTTATGGAGAGCATTGGCCAAGATGCCAATAATGACATCGTATTCCACTTGGTTATTTGTGGTGGTACCAATACACACTCCCTTGATATGGGTCAAGTAATGTGATGAGAAATAGAGGACCCATGGAGCATCATTGGCATAACTGATGTAGAATTTAGGATGATGATTCATCTGATAAGAACAAATAAACAAACCATGAGGCCCACTTCAAAAAGGGAAAAAATTGAAAGAAAATTATGATACAGCAAGCAAGGGTTTGGCCAATTTACACATAGAATTTATTGAGGTACAACCTATTGTGAGGGTTTGTCGAGAGTTGGACATCCAAACTGGTGAGCAGGATTCCCCCTTATCAAGGCAATATTTCATGTCACAGGGTTCCTTCCACATAGACTTGAACTTTCCTTTTCCAGGTTTATCATGGGCTTGGTCATAGAAAAGGAAAAGGTCACCTTCCTATAATGTATGTGGGTGGACATGGGTGTACTTGTAGTGTGCCTTCAAGAACTACTTGGAAGCTACGATTGTTTGGGGTTTCACATGATGATCCTCGTCTTCTTGTTCAATAGTGATCAAGTATTGCTCCATAGTATAGGTCTCTGGTAGTGGTAGAAGTTCGACAACAAGGTACAATGAATGGATTTGACACTTGATAGGGAGAATGTACTCCAATCCATGTATGAGATGGAATGGACTAAACCTAGTTGTGGTTTTGGTTGATGTTTGATACACCTAGAGGGACAAAAAGAGCATATGGTGTCAGTGGGACTTGTGCTTATTCACCATCCATCGAAGCATGGTTTTGAGGATTTTTTTAATGACCCCAACTTGGCCATTGCTATTAGGGTAATAAGCAAAGGAAAAATTGTTTCCAAATATGTACAAGTTCTTTCTAAATGGTCTCCTCAAAGTGATAATAGTGATTGTAATCCAATTGGATAGGGATGCCAAATCAAGCGATAACATGATTGAAAAAGAAATGAACCACACTCAATTCAATAATAATAGTTAAAGGTCGCAATAGCTTCAACCCATTTGGTGAAATATTCAACACCCACAATGATGTACTCATGGACATCGACCAACATAGGATTTCATTCCATAAATTCGATGGCCCACTTGTAAAAGGTACCAATAGTAACGATCAAATGTAATGGTGTTGGAGGAGTTCTCACCTTTGGAGCGAAAATATGAAAACTATGACAGTTTTTGGTTTCTGCAATGCTATTGGAAAAGAGGGACAGATAGAAATAACTGACACAAATGATATTTTGGAAAGTAACCATTCCCAAGAGATGGATACAATAGGATTTTATATGGCAGTCATTTAATACTCGTTCAACCTCATCATGTGTAAGACATTGTCGCAAGATGGTGTCAATGCCTCATCGATAAGGAGGTATCGGGGAGCTTGGTGGAATATATGATAACGACCATAATGGTTAAGTTTAGGATCAAACTTTTGGGTGTGTAAGAACACAAGTATGTCCCAAACCAAGGATCATTAGAACAGATAGTGAACAAATGTTTGTCCAAAAGGTGATCAGTAATAGGGAATGGGGAAAAATTCGATGGTAAATTTGTGATGAGCTTATCCATAGCCAAATACTTTTTTCTCTTGGCGGTCAGGAAATCAAGGCCATACTCTTGTAAGATAACAATATGTTTGGAAACTCTACCTTGGATAGTTCATCAATTCAAGATATATAACATGGGGTTCGAGTGTGCAACGAATTTGGTCATACTTATGAGTATGTAATGACATATATTCTAGATGGAAAATATAACGAGGTCAAATTATCCTCATGGTGGTAAGACAGAGGTGGAGCGAACAAATTCTTACTCACATAATATATGACATTCTCTTTATGATCAATATTCTCTTCGACTATCACTCTAGCAATGGCATAATCGGATGTCAAGATGCAAAGTATGAAATCATTTGTAAATTCTGGAGGGAAAATCAAGGGGGTGAAAGTAAGGGCCTATTCAAGGAATCAAAATATGCTTGTGTTGTTTGTCCCAAATGAAAGGAACATTAGAACAAATAAATTGGAAGAATCCATGAACTGTTGCGGCATAATTCTGTATGAAGCAATGTAAGAAGTTTTCCTTTCCATGAAAAAATTGCAATTGGAACAAGGTCCTCATAAAGGGAAGGTCAATGATGGCTTGAATATTCAAAAGGATTAATGGTGAACCATTTTGGGGAAATGATGAATCCTGGAAATCAATCAACAGGAATGAAAAAGGCACACTTGAAAAGGTTCAAGTAGATGTTATATTTATGACATTAGAGGAACACTTATCAAAGGTCCTCATGACGATTCTATTGGCATTTATTGGAATGTGTCATGAGGTTGTTCAAGTATTTGAGGATAATGTGGAACATATCATGAAAAAAATATGACATGGCGCACTAGAAAGTTACTCTAGCATTCTTTATCCTGAAAGGAATGACTTTGTAAGAAAATGTCCCATGGGGTGGTGAAGGAAGTTTTATATTGGTGCTATTGGATTATTTGAATCTAGTTATATCAAGAGAATCCATCCACAACGGAAAGAACCTCATCCCCAACACATGCATCGATGGCCTGATCGATGAAGTTGGTGGGATAATGTGTTTGGGATATGCCTGATTCAAATCCTAAAAGTCAATACAAACATGTATGGTTCATTGTTTTTTGTTGACTGGAACATGAATGGATACCCATGTGGTGTACACAATTGAATAAATGAATATGAATTTATGCAACTTATCAATCTCAGCTTTAACAACCAGTGCTTTTGAATGGTGAATAACTCTATGATTTTTACACCATAGTGTGACATCAAGCTATGTATCAATATGGTGTTATACAATGGAGAGGTTGAGATCAATAATTTTTGGCATATAACCAAGTGAAAACATCATGAATCCCTTGAAAAACTTCTTTTATAGGAGGTGATCGCTTTAGGAGTACAAGAGGCACCTAAGGGAATGTTCTCGATGACACTTAGTTTGACTAAAATGCTCACATGAATGGTGGGATATATTTGGCCATATTACCTTCTCCAAAGGTGTCCAAGGTAGGGATCATATTTTTAAACCAATCAGAATTACAATAAGAGGTAAATATTTCAACTAAATAGAGAATTAATCTAAAGATGGAGAAGGAAGAGTATGTTCCTCTAGAATGAAGTATGCATGATGGTGCATGTCATTCCAAGGGAATTGCAGTTATATAAGGGCTTCAAGAATTTATTCTTCAATTCAAAAGGATCGAACATATAGATTGGAGGGATCTGTGTCTTCCAATACAATCATAGTGGGATTGGATGAGGAGGAACCCTATCTAGATGAAGAAATGTAATAGATGTTGGTCCTCTCATCGGATAATTATGTAGGAGTGTATACTTCCTTGATAGTGGCGGAGAGACTCAAGTGAGAGTCTTTGTGTCTCTAATATCCCTAGGGAATCATCTTTGGGTGACTCCATATCCCATTTTCCAGGAAATGATAATTTCAAGCATGTCACACTTGTGGTTTTGGAGGGTCAAGTTGTGCTTTGTGTGACTTTTATTGCTTGTGAAATATTCCAATTGTTAGATGTATTACCTCAATAAAATAATATAGTGTTAGGAGAACATTAAAATCCATCAATCTCCCACCTTGGTCAGTATACTCTTAACACACCTCAATTTCCCCTAGGGTAGTGAAATTGATCATTTAATCCTAGCACTATCACTCTAAATCACTAAGACTAATTATATTACTAAGAATTCCTTGAATGATATTGTATTAAAATTGTAAACAAAGCCCCACCAATCCACATAATCTCAATCAGTTAATATTATAGTTCTAGGGTTTTCAATCTCAGGGTATATAGATTTTGAAATAATTTATCCTATAATGGTAGCATGTAGTGTTTTAGTTTTGGACTTTCGGGTCAAACTTGGGTATCCCCCATAGCCATCACGATTCATTGGTCTATATATTAGATAGCTTAAAGAGACAAGAATCCTACTCGATGTGACAACCATAACATCATTGTAGGTAGGGTCCTTGAAGGTCACAACTTTAGGAAACTTTCTTCTATGTCGTCTTGGATAGGATCTATAATCTTGGGTTACTATAAGAATTGTGATGACATGTACATTCTGTAGAAGACCATGTGGTTGAACAACACAACCATCATAGGCGCGCAATGTCATAAGGGATGCCACAAGTTCAAGAGAACCTATCTTCTTCCAAACATGGGTATACATGACGTAGGTGGAGGCACCTTCATTGATAATGCAATGATGAATAACCAAGTTCTCCATGGTTATAGGAATATGAAAGTCTACTAAAAAGGGCATATGAGACTTTGCTTGATAAAGATCAAATGTCAATAAGTGAGTATCAAATGGAAACAAGTGAGTATCAGAAGGATAAATTGCATCTAGGGTGGACAATAGAGATTTCCACTACATAGGATAGCTTTGAAGAACCTCTAACATAGACGTGGTAGCAGGGGACTATTCCAAGTCATCCACAAAGCTACAGTTAGGAGTCGAACAAGAATTGGGGTTATTCACTACATGATGCAAAGGGATCTTTGGAATCTTATGAATGTCATGCACAACAAGACAAGGTAGTTGCAAAAGTTATTTGGGTTGTGTAGATTATTTCCCTTTACTAGTATCAGAGGTATCAGTAGCTAAACCATAATGGTTATGTATAGTCTGGAAATTTATATTAGCATACATCATGAGAATATTTTTGATAGAAGGATCATGATGATGACCAAAAGATGATGGTAAAGATGGATACGGTGCCATAGGTTGTGTTGTGACTACCCCTTGCAAAGGGAAGGGATTTTGTAGTACCATTGGTTGCAATTGGGTCAAATGAGGGGAAGGTGTATTGGGTTTCATTTCCAGGGCATTAGCCAATTCACATTGGTTCGCCTCATTCCACAATTGGTGAGACTTAGCTAGATGGGGGAAATAGTGAGTGTAATGTCGATAAAAAATGAAAAAGGAACAAAAATGATTAGTCTGTAACTGAATATTTTTACCTTACTTGGGAGGTTAATTGGGATCCTAATTTATGAGGTTTTTATTGCCTCTAGTGTTTTTAGGAGGGTTAGGGGGTTGGGACCCACCTTCCCAATGTTTCTTATTTTCTTTGTTCTTCCCCTTCTGCTTCTTCTTGGAATTCCTTGACTCTTGTTGTTGGTTCTTTGGCATAGGTTGGGTGGGTGTATTATGTTGAGTTTAAACTTGCCCGTGAGGAAAAGGGGGAGTTGTAGGGTGTGAATAGACTGGAAGGACTAGTGATGGTATATGAAAAGGATAATAAATGTTTATGGATGGAGGAGGAACATAACTAGTAGAATCACCACCACAAATGGTGCCACTAAATGAGGATCCATAAACATGGAGGGGAAAAGGAGGATTTGAGTAGGAGGTACTCATTTGTACATGTGAGGATGAGTGAGAGGGATTAGGAGGATACTAGGATGCAGGTGCAGGGCCCTGATGAAGGTGCTTGACACTTAGGGTATTACAATATGCATAACCACTCAAAGGGGGAGGGTAAGGTGGGTAGGGATTTGGATGGGATGCAACAGAACTGGTAACACTATCTGCATCATGGGATTCCCACAGAGGATCCTTCTGAGAGGAGTGACCTCTAGGAGCATCACTAATGATTGTATATAGATAACTATATTGTGCATATATAATATTGTACTGTTGAGGATGAAGAATGGATTCTTCTTCGATTCGTGTGTACTCATAGGCCAAGTCCTTGTATATAGTGGGGATAAGAGATTTAAGGAACTAGTTTAAGAAGATATCGTCATCGAGATTAATTTTACAAATACCCTTCATCGATGCCACTCATGGATATGATCCATGATATGGGTAGAATAGGTTTGACAACATGAAAACATAATATTGACTCCCTTGTCATAACAAATAGGGAACTAGAAAAATTTATGGGTTTGTCATTGTAAGGTTCTCATGGTGAGATATATTTCTTATGGTCATATGAGGTATAAGGAATTAAATGAGGATGCTTTAAATGCCAATGTTCTTATGGGTCATGGTAAAGTTAGACAGAGGTTATGAAAATTTTGCACATGAGAAGCAAGATAAGTATTTTAAAAGGCTTATTGTACCTGTTTTTTTGCACTAATTGTAGGGTGCATGATCAGTGGTACCCAACACCACAACATTTATGGTTCTTGGTTAGAATGTAATTTCCCTAGGTGCTAGAAGCACAAGTATCCCTCTTATGCAAAGAGAAGGGATGTTGCATCAAGTGTGGAATGAACCACTGGGTAGGTACGAGGGTGGTAGGTGTACTCGTATGCTAACTTGATCTGGAATCAGAGAAGGTGAATCTTCAATTGTAAAGGGGGAATGTGAGATGGTTTTATCTCATTGTTGGGACCAATATTGATGAACCATGTATGCAAAGAGAATTCCTATAGAACTGGCGGTTATAGCGGCTTAGGCCCCCCATGTAATCTGGTAGATGGATTCTTCTTTATATGGACGTCAATGACATGATTAGATGTAGGTACAAAAGGAGCATGGAATAAAATGAGCAAGCATATGAGCAAGAAAAGCATGAAAAAGCGAGAGGTTGAAGCAACGGATTGTGATGGTGTAGTCACCATGAAGACGCATGAAAAAAATAATTTAAAAGTGGAGTAGTTTGCATGTAAAAGGGCATATGGCTGTAAGACCTAGTAAGGCATGCATACCCCTAGTAACTGACCGGTAAAGTCGGGAGAAAGACCTAGGTGATAGGGGGGTGTATGTGAGATTCCTCGGTTAAAAATTTGAGGGGGGTTGGTGATTACTCCAAGTCAATTTTAAAGGGGGAAATTGTTAAGGTTAACCTTGACTCGAGAATGAGTCAAATTTGGTTAGGTCCAGCACATGTTTTGGGCACATGGTTTGTTGTAGCCCATGGTATTGGCCCAAGGTATTGCACGTAATAAAGCCTATAAAAGGTTTGAGGAGGCTCCATTGTAAAGTGGACTGGAGGTGAGCGGTGGCTATCTCACTTGGCCTGGATGGCGGTTTAGACATGTAATGAAGATCTTCATTGGGTGCTGGTTTTCCCTGCATGGGCTTTCTAGGGTAGATTATGTGTCTATTATGTGATTGCTTGTTTCTGTTTATTTCTCTCAAAAGTTAAAATATGTATGTTCGTGTAATTACTAACATGGGAGGCCATGAAGGATCATGTCAAATAGGATCATTGGTTATCCTTTCTAAACCCATAAGGTTGATACTAGTCATGAATGGAATACTCACAATAGGATATGAGGTAGAGGGACCAACAATAGTGTTGGTTGTAGATCTACCGGTGGGACCAACACTGATGGTTCCTCCACCAAAGAGGGGGATGTTTCCACCATCAGAAATAGGAAGGCCACTTTAAATAGGAATACTACCTACCATGGTTCTAGAAGAATGGGGAGGAAAAGGTGATATGGGCTATGATAAGCCAGAATCTGATGACTCGGAAGAATAATCACGTAAAGGTGATGGGTGTCGAATTGGAATGTGGCTTGAAGAGCCAATGGGGTGACATAAGAAACCATATAAAGGGGGTTGTCACCAAAATCTATGAGAGTGCCTCGAGGGATCGATGGTGACAAGATCCAAAATAACCAATCCAACTATTCATATCTATAGACAAGGCTCAAGGAATGCACCCTGAAATCACGAAATGTGCCACCAAATCTAGGAATCCAACTTAGGGTTGGCTTAGATGGTCAATTTGGATGGAGTCAAGTCAAGTTATAGGTATCTAGGTAGATTTTTATTTTCTCAAGCATTACTACCCTAAGTGGACATATCTCCCTACATGCTAGGACCAACTGACTACAACTGATAGAAGGCACAAACATCTAATTAAAGGAACATTCAATCTACTAAAGGAACATGCATGGGCAATGCACATATTTGAGAAAACAATATACATCCAAGAGATGTATAAATTGCAATGGGGCTATATATAGCAATGTAAGCCCCTAGAATCTTACGAGGAAGGTCCAAGGTGACTCTAAAGGAGAAATTGGATGCAATTTGGACCTATATACTCATGAGATCATAGAATAAATCCCAAGGTAGGAGAATAAAGCTATGTAGAGGTTTATTATTATTTAACTAATAGGTGTAATGCACCTGAAATCCTCAGTGTTTTTTTTCCAAGAAATGGGGCATAAATTTGTTCCTTTTGAATACCCAACAAACAAATACGTCAGTATATTAATACCACTCATCATAATTAGATGTCACCCTTTATGCATATAGATTTATTCAACTTGGGTGTGAAGAACCTGCAACAATTAATTAATGAAAATACATGAGATAGCATAAATAATAGAACTTAGGATTGTTTTTATTGATCATAGGCCACTTCAAGGGGGCAACCTCCTTTGAGCAAGCTCAATACAAATAACTTCACGGTACCTTCATTGGTCTCAACACAAACTTATTTACTAAGTCTAGGTGCCAATACCATGGGTCAATACCATGTGTCACTACAAACCATGGGCCAATACAAATTATGGATCAACAAATACTATGGGACGACTTACAAAGCATATGCGTCCAACAACAATAAGACAAACTATGGACCAACAAATACTACATGACGACTTACAAAGCATATGTGTCCAACAAAAATATATTAACAAAGTAAATAGAAGGGTTGACATGGGTTCCTAACATCCCCTCTCCCTTAGAAAAAGCTTTGTCCTCAAAGCTTTAGATGTGGAAATTGATGCAGAATCTGAAGGAGTGGTTCCCCTGTACCATCCTTGGGTTGCATTCCGAGCCACTGAAACATTTTGAGTTTTAGGGAGGGTTTCTTGGAAGGCTATCGACGAAGAAGAAACATATCAGCTGTGTGAAAAGTGCGCTCAAAACAGTGCTGATTGGCTTGTTGTTTTAGTCGAATTCTTGCCATGTGAAGATTGTCCTACAGAATGAGAAGAATCTGTTCACAGTTTCAAAGAACTGAGTCAATTTCCTGAACTGGGGAGTTGCTGAGGGTGTATGGAAGAAGAATTGGTGGTGCCTATCCATAGACTGCTTCATATGGTGTCCTTTTAGATGTGGTATTGTACCACTAGAGCGCTTCTAGGAAATCCATAGAAATAGTTGTCCAAATCTATGTAGAGAGGGGCAATGGTTCGAGCAGTCCCAAAAGGAGTGTCGTTTCATGCTTGTTGACCTGGAAAGTATCACAGTCAGCCACCATCTGCTCAATTGTCATTTTCAGTCCCTGCCAAAAGAAGTTACATTGTTCTGGGTCATACATTTTGAGGAACCGAGAGTGCCCAACTTATGAAGAAGCATGGAGTTCATAGAAGAGATAGCCCTATTGAACAGATTGCAACCAATTTGGAACAAGCAGAGAAATAGCTGTAAGAGAACTTGGGTCATCAAATGTGCGAGAAGGAGCATCTGCCACCATATTTTCCTTACCCTTCTTGTAAGTGATTGCATAGGCATAACCCATGAGTTGGATAACCCATTTCAGGTGTGTTGGGGAGGAGACCCATTGTTCCAGGAAATTTTCTAGACTTTGGATATCAGTCTTGATGCATAAATAGTTCCCTAATAGGTATGGCTTCCACTTTTGTACTACATGCAAAATAGCCATAATTTCTTGTTGAGATGTAGATGTCGATAAATTCTTATCAGAAAGGTCTCTTGAAGGCGACAAGCCCATTACTTTAGCAAGGAAACCTACATATCTATCGAAGGAAGTAGGGGAGACTGTTGATGGGTGCATCTGAATGGAATGGAGTTGAGCGATGACACCATGTGAATTCTTCTTAAGGATATGTTCCATGCGATGTGAACTGATGATGCAGAGAGACCCTTGTTGTAAGACCTTAAATTTGTGTTGTTTCCCATTGACTGAAAACTGCATCCAAAGTTCAGCAAAATCCCATAAGATGGGGCCAAGTGTGCGTAACCATTGAACACCCAAAACCACATCACATCTTCCTAGGGACAAGGAAAACATGTCAGAGCGCAGGTTATAATCTTCCACAGAGATACGCACAATGTGACACTTCCCCTTGCAAGGTAAGGTGCCCCCATTGGAAACCATGAATTCAAAGTTGGAGCAAGGATGGAAAAAACAATCAGCATGTTTGGCGAACCGAGGGTCAATGAAGTTATGAGTGCTACTAGAATCAATGAGTATTGTAAGAGGAAACTTCTTGAAATAACCCCTGACCCACATTATTTGGGGGGTGGTGATGCTGGATAAAGCATGGAGAGATATCTCTGGTTGTTCATCCTGAGATGGGGGGTCAATAGGCAGCTCCTGAATGTCGACCTGATCATCCATTGTATTTGGAGCTTCTTCACCAATTTTAGAGGCAGGAGGAGAATCCATATCCAAGAGATAGAGATTTTGTTGAACACATCTATGTCCCTGAGTGAATTTCTCATCATAATTATAACAAAGCCCTTTTTCTCTGCATGCCTCCATCTCCGTTTCAGACAAATGTTTGATAGGAGTTGGTCGAGGAGCCAGCGGGACGGGAGGTTGTTGAGAACCCATATTTTGGAAGGGAACAAAAGTGGGTTTGGAGCGTTGTTAAGCTGCAATCTTGTCTTCTGCCAACTTACCCAACCCTAGGACTTCCATCATTGTGTTGGGACATAACATTTTAACCTCTGACCGGATTTCATCCTTAATACCACTGATAACACAACTCCTGTAGAATTCATCAGACAATCCTTCTGTGTGATTGGCTAGTTTCTCAAAATTTGTTTGATACTCTCTCACAGTGCCACTTTGACGAAGTTTAGTGAGTGCTCTGGTGAAGTCATCAAAAGCACTAGGACCAAATCGTTGCAAAAGGAGTTGGCAAAAATCTTTCCATTTTGGCTCGTCATGAGCCTTGATGTACCAACAGTACCATTGAAGGGCTTCCTGTTCCAAATCAAAGGATGCAAGTGGAACATTTTGGAAATCAAAAGTATTATGTAGACTGAAATATTGCTCTGCACGATAGATCCATCCAGTCGGATCAGTACCATTGAAGCAAGGAAATTCAAGCTTCGTGTTAAATTTTGAGCATTAATTCACAATAATCATGGATCTTTACTAAGAGAATAACATATACAGTATATCAATGCATAACAATCACAATAAGCATGACAAGCACACAAGAATCAAAAGCATGAGAGACAAGAGACACAGAGTTTCCATGGGGAAAACCCTAAGGTGAAAAACCCCACAACTTCCTCAGAGATAGAGAGAGCAATGGCTCAACCAAAGTACAACCAAAATACACTTGAGATAGTCTCCTAGAGCAGATGATCCTCCTCCTCACTAGTGCGCCACTTTTTGAGTGAGAGAAGTGTGACTTTCCGAATGATGCAAATAGAGATCTCCTGATCTCTATTTATACTTAACCTATTTGCCCAGTTACACTATGGGGACGACTTGTCTATCTAGATACATCCACAATATAATATATATTTCAGGGCCGACCCCACACATGGTGGTCTAATAACCCATCGGCAAGTACAGACACTTACGACACTTGTCAATCCACATGAAAACACTTCCTTATAGAGGAATAACACATCTCTAATAAAGGTACAATAAATATATATGAAATACATAGATGAAATACATTCCGAAGTTACATATACATCAACACTCCCTCTTAACTAGGAAGGTATTTCTCGACACAAATCTGCTAGACAAGTCTTCTTCTCGGGATCATCATCATCGATGCATTGTCATCATCATCGTCACTGCTACTGCTATCTCAACCAATCTCTGACTCTACTCATCATAGGAAGTTCTACGGAGCTAGTCCTTTTTCATACTGGATGTAGGCCCACCACCTGCAGTTCTTCGTCATCACTGGCCATACTATGGAATCCTCATGACTTATTATGTGCATCACAAAACCTCAAAAGAGCATCCTAGGCTGTTACAAGCACACAGCTCTACCTATAGGATCTTCCAGGGCCATATTATATGTGACCTCACCATAAAACCTCGCAAGAGCATCCCAGACTGTTACGAGCACACAACTCTACCTATAGGATCTCCCAGGGACAAATTATATGTGGTAATGGCAAAACCTTGGAAGAGAATCCCAGGACTTATTACGAGCACACAACTCAACCTATCGGATCTCCTAGGGACATATTATATTCCATAAGACAAAACTTCGAAAGAGCATCTGCCAGATATCCCAGCGACAGATTATATGCCATAGGCAAAACCTCGAAAGACTATCTGCAGATCTCCCAGGGCCAAATTATATGTCCTCCCAGAGCAAAACCTCAAAAGAGCATTTGCCAGATATCCCAGGGCCAAATTATATGCCATAGAAAAAACCTCGAAATACTATCTGCAAATCTCCCAGGGCCAAATTATATGCTCATCTGCACAACCTGATCCACGGCCATAGAGTATCAACCTAATACTCACCATACATCATCCTGATGTACACATGATAATCCTGATCATCATCACTGCAACATCCTACTGCATGTCATCTGGAGAAACATCCTGAAGCTCGTCATCCATGATCATCCTGATCATACAATGCATCTACCTGATGCATACCAAGTATCTACCTAATACATATCATCATACATGATCCACCTGATCATACAGTGTATCCACCTGATACAAATACAAAAACAAATACAAGATACATATCACCATACATGATCCACTAGATTATACAATGTATCCACCTGATACATATACATATACATGGTCTAAGCATCCAACATGATGCATATACAAAATACATACAAATGATCCTACTGATCATATCCGACATCCAACATGATGCGTACATACATATAAATGATCCAACTGATCATATCCAGCATCCAACATGATGCATACATACATATAAATGATCCAACTGATCATATCCAGCATCCAACATGATGCATACATACATACAAATGATCCAACTGATCATATCCAGCATCCAACATGATGCATACATACATATAAATGATCCAACTGTTCATATCCAGCATCCAACATGATGCATACATATAAATGATCCAACTGATCATATCAAAGCAGAAACCAGAACATCATCCTGATGCTCATCATCCAGAGCTTACATCCACAGCCATGTAAAGGATTCTACTTCCAACATGCTTGGAATGGCTTCAGCAAATGTGTCCATGACTTCTTCCTCGAAGTGTCATCGATCTGAAGAACACCAAGCCTCTCCCTGAAGTACTCGAACTTCACCCTAGCTAGTGGCTTCGTCAGCACATCTGCAATCTGCTCATCCATCGCAACATACAGGAGCTTCACAGCTCCTCTCTGCACCATATCCCTGATATAGTGATATTTGATCTCTATGCGTTTCAACCTGTCATGAAACAATGGGTTCTCGGACAGCTTCACACAACTCTGGTTATCACAAAATATACCAGTAGCATCCAACGGGAGATCAAATAACTCAGACAGTAGCTTTCGTAGCCATACTGCCTCACAACTAGTTGAACATGCTGCAACATACTCTGCCTCAGTTGTACTCAGTGCTACGCAGGACTACTTCCTGCTAAACCAAGAGATCACACCTGATCCCATACTAAAGCAACACCCAGATGTGCTCTTCCTATCTGCAGCACTACCAGCCCAATCTGAATCAACATAACCCTGCAAGTTAAACTTTTGATTCACCTCATACTTGAGCCCATAATCCACTGCACCCTTCAGGTACCTTAGAACATGCTTTACAGCAACCAGGTGAACACTCCTTGGATCTGTCAAGAACTAACTCAATGTGCTCACAACAAAGCAAATATCTGGTCTCGTGTTCGTCAGGTGCATAAAAGACCCAATCATATGACGATACATAGAGACATCAACCGGCTCAGATGAAGCATCACATAAAGCTTCAGATTCGATGCCATAGGTGTGGCCATGGCTTTGCAATCCATCATCCCAAATCTCTTCAAGATATCTACTGTGTACTTCCCTTGACCAAGGAAGATCCCACCTGCACTCTGCCACACCCCCATACTTAGGAAATAATGCATCATTCCCAAATCTTTCATATCGAACTCGGCAGAAAGCTTCCTCTTAGTATCTGTAATCAGTCTATCATCTCCTGTTACAAATAAGTCATCCACATATAGGAGTAGAATCATAGGATTCCCTTCCTCAACCTTGTAGTAGAGGTTGGAATCCGCTTTACTCTTGGTAAAGCCCAAACTAGATAGGAAACTATCCATCCTACCATACTAGGTTCTGGGATCTTGTTTCAAGCCATACAAGGCTTTCTTCAATCTGCACACATGTGACTCCCTGTCAGGTCTTGGGACTACATCCCAAACATCTTCTTCATGATCGACAGATCATGGCATTCCATTTCTTCATCCCAGATCCTGGGAACTTCAATATCTTCAATAGATATCTTTAATGCTGGAACAAATGTTGTAGTCCTTCTTTTGTAGGTGAAGATATACGCTCTTTCCTACAAAACAAGTTAAATTGCATGATTAGAAACATCTCATAATTTTCAGAACAAATTCTTTACACATAAAGAAATATGTCATGCAATCATGCAATTATCTTAGCCAATGCTTCAATACAACATTTATCCATGTTCCACAACTTTTTTAGATGCCTTCCAGTCTCTACCAGAACATTGTTAAGAGTTTGCACTACTCCCAACATGTCAGCAAAGAGGTTTCATTCTAGATAAGTAGCACTGGAATGTTGTACAATGCCATAGGCCACTTACCCATCACATGCATATTAGTAGTATACTGTTCATTAATGCAATCATTCTAATATGCACAGTACATCTCCTAAGTATAGGAACATAAGCATAATATTATTTAAACAATATAGGCAAGAAATGATAATTGAAATACTTGTCTTTGTTTGTTTGTTGGGTGGACTCCCTCTGAGTCTTTGCTTCCTGGCAGGAGCTGCTGAATTAGCTTCTTCTACACCTTTCTGTTGTGGAATGTAGGAAGATGGTCAACTCCCTTTGAAAATCTGCATCCTTGCAGGAGCTGCTGGAGTGTGCTCCCTCTTGATCTTTGCTTCCTGGATTACCTGTCCTTGAACTTATATTCATCCTTGCTGACATCAATCTTCTTGAACCCTGGAAAGTATAATCTGTAAGCCTTCGAGTTTTCACTGTAACCCACAAAGATACCCTTCTTTCCTGAAGGATCTATTTTAGTCCTCTTTTCCTTTGGGACATGAGTGTATACTGGACAACCAAATATTCTGAGATGGCTGACTTCAGGTTTCTTACCAGAAAGGACCTCTTCTGGTATCTTGATGTCCAATATCTTGTGGGGTGTTCTGTTATGCACATATATAGTTGTTCTGGCTGCTTCTGCCCATAGATGCATAGGTAGATCCTGGTCATGCAGCATTGCCCTTGCTGCTTCCATGATAGTTATGTTCTTCCTTTCTGCAACTCCATTCTGTTGAGGATTATAAGGAGCAGTCAACTCCCTCTTAATCCCTGAATCACTACAAAGCTTCTTGAAGTCACCTGAGGTGAATTCTCCACCATTGTCGTATCTGAATGTTTTGATCTTCTTGTCAGTTTGATTCTCTATCAAGGTTTTGAATTCCTTGAACTTATCAAACACCTCATCTTTGTTCTTCAAGAAGTATACCCAAGTCTTCCTGGAGAAGTCATCAATAAATGAGACATAGTAAACATACCCACTAAGAGAACTGGATGACATAGGACCACATATATCTGAGTGGATGATTTCCAGGATATTCTTTGCCTTGCTTTTACTGCTTGGGAAATCCTTCTTAATGTTCTTACCTTTTGCACATCCTTTGCAAACACCTTCATCTTTGGTCTTGATTTCAGGAAGACCCTCTATAGCCTTGCTTGCAATTAGAAGTGCCCTATAGTGCATATGAGCAAGTCTTCTATGCCAAAGTTCACTTGGCTCCATGGTTTCATGCACCATGGCATGTTCAGGTTGTCCCTTGAATTTATACAAACCTCCCTCTTGCTCTCCAATCACTACTGCATCATCTATGGTCTTTCCCTTTGGCCACATTAGGACTTGGCCATCCACAAATGCAACCCTCATACCTTTTGCATCCAATGCAAAGATGGAGAGTAAGTTCTTCTTGAGCCCAGGTACATAAAAGACTTCTTTCATCTTCAAAGATTTTCCATAATCTAGGTTGTAGGAGGCTTCACCACTTCCTTTGATTGGGTATTGATAATCATCCCCAAGTTTCACCTTATGGGGTGATTCATGTTCAGATAGGTTCACAAAAGATTCCTTAAACCTAGTCATGTGTTTGGAAGCACCACTGTCAATTAACCAATCATTACAACCATGGGAGATAGTACCTATGAGAGCAGAGATTAGAACATACTCTTCTTCACTTGATGAGTCATCATCACTATCATCACTTTCTGCCCTAGCCTTCTTCTTTGGAGGTTCATCATCCTCGACAGCATGAGCATGGAACTTTCTTTTTCTGCCCTTCTTCTTCTTGCTGGAGTTGTTGTTATTATCCCTTTTGTTCTTGGGAAAATCTGAAGCAAAGTGACCCTTCTCATTACATGTGAAGAATCTTAGATCCTTCGTATTCTTTTGATAGGATCTCTTGTCGCGAGAGTGCTCCTTCTTGGGCTTACTTCCTTTGGTGTGAGCTGCAAGAGCTTGATCTTCACCTCCCATCTTTTCCTCACGAGCTACAAGTCTAGCTTCTTCTTGAGAGCATTCCTCCCACAGTTTACTAAAAGAGATCAATTTCTTTCTTACATAGATTCCTTGAATAAAGGAGTCACATGACCTAGGTAGGCCATTCTGGGTTGTCATAACAACTTCACCATTGTCCACTACTTCATCCACAGCTTCAAGTTGCTCCTTGATCTGAGAGACCTTGGAGAAGTAAGATTGAATGGTTTCTCCATTCAACATCTTGACCCCTTTCAATTGATTCCGCAGAGTCATCTTCTGATTTATGTTCTTCCCTTCAAATAGTTTGGTCAGAGAGTCAAACATTTCCTTGGGTGTCTTTAGATAAGACACATGGGGTATGAGATGGTCTTTAATAGAATCAACAATGATTCTATTTTCCTTGACCAATTTCTTCTTATGCAATACCTTGGCCTCTTCATCCTTCGGGATAGGGATGTCTTCTTTTATATATGAGTCCAACTCATTCTCTTCCAGGATTAACCCAATCCTATACTTCCAAGCTCAGAAGCTATCAGCCCCTTCAAGCTTATCCTCAAGCTTGGTGTGGTGAGACATCTTAAATAGTACTTCAAATGGAAAATATAAAAGATTTAGGTCTTACCACTTGAAATGCTGAAAATCGGATCTGGTCCTAGATTAGGGTTTGTCGAAAAACCCTAAAAATTCAAAATGTGAATTTCAACTTTCTGAAAGGATAGAAAGATGCATCTTGATGAGCTGATCAGCCTGGTGCATTTAGAATTTGAGATCAGCAAAGTTTTACCCTTTAGATTTGCCTTTTTGTCCTCCCGGGTTCACTAGGGAGAGCCCTGAATTAGGGTTTGAGTTTCCCGGAGATCTACCCAGCCAAAAATCTCAATACAAAGCTCTAAACTTCGATTTTTGCAAGGAGATTCCAGCTATGTCTTCAGATTCCAAAAATTCCTATTTTTGTGGAAACCCTAATTTTTAGGGCCAAATCTGAAAATGCTCAGAATTGAATTCTGATTGGACAGATGGATTCGCCTTGATGAGTAGAGTCAATCTACTATACTGCTTTTCCAAAATTGGTGGAGAGAAACCCAATAAACAAGAAACTCAAGTTTTCGTCACTGCAAAATGTCTTCTTCTCAAGTTAGCTCTGATACCATGTTAAATTTTGAGCATTAATTCACAATACTCATGGATCTTTACTGAGAGAATAAAATATACAGTATAACAATCATAATAAGCATGACAAGCATCACAAGAATCAAAAGCATGAGAGACAAGAGACACAGAGTTTCTGTGGGGAAAATCGTAAGGTGAAAAACCCCACAACTTCCTCAGAGATGGAGAAAGCAATGGTTCAACCAAAGTACAACCAAAATACACTTGAGATAGTCTCCTAGATCAGATGATCCTCCTCCTCACTAGTGCGCCACTTTCTGAGTGAGAGAAGTGTGACTTTCTGAATGATGCAAATAGAGATCTCTTGATCTTTATTTATACTTAACCTGTTTGCCCAGTTACACTATGGGGCCGACTTGTCTATCTAGATACATCCACAATATAATATATATTTTAGGGCCAACCCCACCAATGGTGGTCTAATAGCCCATTGGCAAGTACACACACTTGCGACACTTGTCAATCCACATGACGACACTTCCTTATAGAGAAATAACACATCTCTAATAAGGGTACAATAAATATATATGAAATACATAGATGAAATACATTTCGAAATTACATATACATCAACACTTCAGACCACAGAAATTGTTGGAAGAAGAGAACCCGTTGACTACAGAAGATTCTTGTTGTCGGTTGTTGTTCATGGCTGAATGTTGAAGATGGAGGCTAATAATTTTTTCGTCCAGATCTTCGAGTTTGGTTTGGATGGCTGCAAGTGCTTCCTCCATGGTTTTCGCTCCTGCGCGGGTGACAACCATAACCAATATTTTTTTTTTTTTGGGAATGGATAGAAATACACAAACAAAAGCTTATTTAATAAAGGGAAATTTGGATTTGGGAAAAACTCGGATGGGTAATTGGGGTTTGACTAGGTTTTGGGCACTTTTTGATGGACATGGAAGCAAAAAATGGGGATTTCAGAAGCGGGGTGAAAGAATAAGAAAATTTGTTAAAGAGGGACAAAGAAGTAGAAATAGGGAATGAACACAGTGGAAAAATTTGGAGGCGAGTGGGAGAAAATTGAAGAAGTTATGGAAAACCCTAAAAATAGACAAATGTGAGATTTCTGGCTTTGGGAAGTAGAATTTGGGATAGGGTCCTCAGGAATGAAATATGCAGAATGGGATTGCGGGGGTGTCCGAGAAGTTTCAAGGGAAACGAAGTTAAAACAAGGGAGATATGGCAAAAAAATGGATTTTTTCTTTCTTTCCAAAAATGGATCTACAACAGCGCAGAAGGGATCAGAACAATTGGATCTGAAACGACGGGGAAGGGATCAGAACAATTGGATCTGAAACAACGTGGAAGGGATTAGAACAATTGGATCTTAAACAGTGCGGAAGGGATCAGAAGATTTGGATCTGAAATGGCGCAGAAGTGATTGGAAACAGTTCAACTAAAAATAGATATGGACCCCAGGTATGTTCGGCTTCCTAACAGTTCATGGGTTTCACTCGGCCACCAATGCTATTTGATGGCTTGTGTATTGGGGCAGTACCACTCACTCCATGGCTCAGGTAAAACTGATAACCGCTTTGCCACAAATGATAGCTCTTGGTTTACTTCAAGGGTGGGAACTAGTCAATAAGGTAGGGGTCGTTGCCCTTTTCGCTGGCAGGTCCTCTCAATGGGGCCAGCTACTTTGGGGTTCATGTGGTACTACTCACAATGAGTTTTAGGGATTATGCCCAAGTACTTCCCACAATTAAGCGGATAGGGATTATTCCTAGATCCGAACTTACAACAGATGCGAAAAAAAAAATTGGCATAAATTCCACGCAACGAACCCAAGAAAGTGCTCTGATACCAGATGTGAATAACTTGCAACAATTAATTAATGAAAAGACACGAGATAGCAGGAATAATAGAACTCAGAATCGCTTTTATTGAATGTAGGCCACTTCGAGGGGGCAACCTCCTTTGAGCAAGCTCAATACAAATAACTTCACGGTACCTTCATTGGTGTCAACACAAACTTATATACTAAGTCTAGGCGCCAATACCATGGGTCAATACCATGTGTCACTACAAACCATGGGCCAATACAAACTATGGATCAACAAATACTACAGGATGACTTACAAAGCATATGCATCCAACAACAATAAGACAAACTATGGATCAACAAATACTACATGACAACTTACAAAACATTTGTGTCCAACAACAATATACTAACAAAGTAAATAGAAGGGTTGACATGGGTTCCTAACATTGGGATTCACCGTAAATCTATAGTCTCACTCAATATAAAACATACTTAATTACTAGATTATATGAATATATAACCCAACAAGATGCTTGTATTCCTTTAACCATAATTAATGACATGAGGAAAGAAAAGGTAATTACCTTCTAAGTCAACCCTCAGGAAAACATAGGAGCAACATTTATATAGTCTGTTACTTCACAAAATAAACCATTCATCATGGATATCTTTATAACTTATTATTCCTCCATGCATCTCTCTATTCTTACCATGCAATAATCAATTTCTATATTAGTACTCTATCATAGCAATTTATATAGCACTAGTCAACATAGTCTATTATTTTTACATGATAACCTTTTTGCTATCACCCAAGTTTCAACATAATAATGATCATCTCAATGTACTACATTTATCTATGTTTATTTCTTATACATGGATTTCCATTTATAAAAGTATAACACATACATTCAATACATCAATCATCATGATATACTATATACATCTTTTATCAGATAGAATACATTATTATTATTACCCATCTCATAAGCCAACTTGAAAAAACCATAAACACCAATTATCATTATGATCAATATACCATAACATCAATGTATATGAGAACAATCGACCTACAAGGGAAAATCCATGACAATATACATTTATAATTTGACATCTCCAAATAATAATACAATAATGAGAGTCTCTATACATTGAATCAAAATTGTCTAACAAGGAAACTCAGGATAAAAGGTACATATTCATTCACTCACAATATTATAAAGCAATACAATAATTAAGAGGTACTTATCTGGTCGAATAGACTCATGTGATTGAAGGTTTGACTGCAACTTTCCTCCCAACCAATTGGCTCTTTGTCCAGAGTATATTTTTGTCACTATGAGGCCACCCTTGAGTTGGGCCAAGAATCCACTAAGGTAGAGTTTATACTGTTAACGACTTCCTTTTTTTCTCGTATGATATAAGATACTAAATTGATCCTAACCCTTGCATCAACGAGCCGTCGATTATGACTCTGTTTATGAAGCTCTTTATTTTGTTTCGGTCGATATAGTAGGTAGTATAGTATAGGGTAGCTAACTGTTGTAGAAACCATCCCCTATGGTTGGACTCACTCCTCTGAGATGACCCACTAGGAGGAAACCCATTACTATAGGAGGGGAGAGCCAACTAATCCAACTAAGCCCACTAGGTTATAGCCCACACTTTAATAAATGTATATTCTATCGTAGGACTTGGTTAATGCTCATGCGCCCCTAAACTGCTATAGCTACTATACTAAGGAAGGTTAAGGTGGGAACCTGGATAGGCAGATACGTTGAATGAAGGAATCTATCGAGGGCTAAACTAACGACCGGTAATCTATGGCTTTCAACTAACCAAGCCTCAACTGATCAATGCGTATCTATGTCTATATACGATGCAGTCTCCTCGATTTGGATAGTGACGCAGAGTGAATTCCAATTAAATAACATATAGGGTACCTTATGTAAGAGCTAGTTTTAAATCCATAAGCAAAGGCATGCGCAAATCCAATTGATCGAGATATATATCCAATATTTCTCAAGCATATTATGATCAACCCCTTTCTCCATCACTTACACCCAATAAGTACATAACTTTTAAGATTTGAGCTAAGGGAATCATCCCTTTTAATCTTAGAAATATAACTAAAATATATTTATATGTATATTCCACTAGATCTTACAAGGAATCTAGTCAAAGGGTTGCGCCCTCGTGGATCTAGTTCAAGCAAATAGATTATATAATATATCTAACAATACAATATAGAATTTTCAAGCCAACACTACACCTTAATTTCTGGTCTATAATAGAGAGGAATTCAGTTCCTCTTTTCCTCAACTCCCCAGCTCACAGTAACACTCTCAAACTATACTATTTAAAACACAAAGTATGCACCCTTCTTCCATTTATAACATGGTCTCAAAAGCATATTGCTCCTATACTACGATTTAAGACGAAACACATACAATATATATTATTTAAATGCAGAGTAAGCATTCAGGCATAGGTTAGACAATTATATATTAAACGAACAGATATCAACATTCCTGTCGATGGTTAACACCGTAAGGACCTTCTAACACAGAGGCCATATGTATAATAACTCATTCAATAAAGTCAACATAACAAAAAATATTATGTTGTGGAGATAATAACTCTATCAATATTGCAAGGATCATATAACAGAGATTTCACCTTTATGATAACTCAAATTAAAATTTAACACATGAAAGATCTTCAATTGCAGAGATAAATAACTCTATCAATACCATGGATATTTTATACATAGAGTTCACCTATGTGATAACTCGAGTTGATAATTTAACACACGGAAGATCTCCAATTGTAGAGATAATTAACTTTGTTACGCAATGGGCAGAGGAATAAATTAAACTGTATAAAATACACATTCATAAATAAAAATTGTGATGAGACATGGGATCAGGATCCTATAGGGCCTTCTCCTCCCATGAAATCTCTCAACTCACAATTTCTATCACAATAACAAAGGTATTCCGACATTGCTAAACTTAAACAACAATAATATCGATCCAACAGGTTACCGTCTAGCGAGTGTTTTCTCTCCTCCACCCTTTCCTCATGTGACCTCTTGTAAATATCTCATTTATTTCTTTGTGGAATCCACTTAATTTTGGGAGATTCCCGCCATGTGGAGGTTGAGCTTATTGAAATTTAGGAGTAACCTTTTCCATGTGGCATGTAAAGGACTTCGGTCACTGTGGCTCGAATTCTTTTTTAATGAGAGAGAGGTCAACTAGAATCCCCTGAAATCAGGCTAGTGCTTTCTCATAGATTGTATTGTGGTAAACTGTCTCTTTCCCAAGTTAGGATGCATGTGGAGCTCGGCAGAGGGCCCAGTGTTCATCGCCTACAAAGTCTTCTGGGCCCAAAATTACAAGAGGGATTACAAGCTTATTTGCGAGGAGTTCATCATGCCTCTTTATCAATTAATATTTAATGAAGAACCCAACTGCCTGTCTAAGAACGCCATGGAATCTTTGGAGAAATATGGTGATTTCTATTTTTCTCCAGAAGGTACCTACATAAGGATGTACAGGGGATCTAAAACCCCGTATATTCTTCCAAGATACGCTACGGATTATATAGTCCACAAGGAGATGGTAAGGCAGGTATTCATTGATGGAATGGGTAATACTCTATATAAGGCCAATAAAGCTACTTTTCCACCCTTACCCTTCTATGTCGGGGCCTACAAGTTTTCAAGAATTGCAACCGTGAAAGAGTTCGTTGCAGAATTGGGGAGCTTTCATTTTGGAGAAAGGATTTTTCATAGGAATGAACGACAGGGCAAAATTGCACAACATTGCAAAGAACTCTCCACTCCCTGTGAGTATGCCAACTTCTTTGATCCACAAGAGGAAGCATATAGGGGAATCAACAATATGACTGAGCTACAGATTTTCCAAATGGGAAAAGAAGGGGCCAACTCGAGCTCTAATGTTGTGGGGAAAACAGGTTCACAGAAAGAAAAAGATGTCGCGGAAGAACAAAGGCTCCTGGAACAGGCAAAGAAAATTGAAGAAGATAAACGTATAGAAGAGGATAATTTGAGAATCCAAGCAACCGAAGTTGAGGCAAGGAGGCAAGAAGAGCAAGAGAGAATTAGAGTGGAAAAGATTGCGGAGCAAGAACGACGTGATGCATTAAGAAGGGAGTAGGAGGAAGAGGCACGAAAGAAAGAGGAGGAAGAAAAGAATTCTCAAGAGGATAGTGATCCCAAAATCCCAGACCCACAAAATTTAAATATGGGCCCCCCCATAAGAGATTTCCCCATTGTCCCTTTTACGCCCTACAAAGGCAGTACAGTTTCTAATTGGGTGAATTTCGCTTACAACAAGAAGAGGAAAACCATTGTCACAGAGACAGGTTCCAAATTGAAAAGACCTTTTCGACCAGACATCATCACTACACACGAGACTACAGTCATGCGGAACACAGAAGAAGCTGCTAAATTCTTCGCATCCATCTCCGTAGCCGCTGTTATAGCAACTGTAGATAATGTCAACACACTAGGGGATGAATTGAGTGAAGAAAAGGAGAAAGCACATCAACTGCAGGAAGCTTTAGTTAAAGAACAGAACTATACAAATTTGATGGTCGAGAAGAATGATGCCCTCACATCTCAGAAGGAAGAGTTAAAAGAAATTCTCCAACAATTGGAAGCTAACAGGAGAGCTCTGGAAATACAAGTAAGGATGTTAGAAAAAGAAAAGGGAGAGCTTGAAGGAAAAAATCTGAGGCTTGAATCAGAGAAGTTTGACAACATTCAAGAGATTGTTGACCTGAAAGAACACAATGAATTGTTGGAACAACAATTGAAGGTGGAACGCAGCAAAATGGGAGACATTAGTCCCTTCCACGAGCAAGCATGTGAAATTCTAAGAGAGACCTACAGCATACAAGAACTTCTCTCAGAGGAAATATACAGGTTAAAAGCAATAATGGCCCAGGTTAAGGAAATCAATGTTGAAGCCACTCAGGTCAGGAAGAAGCACACACGCATCAGGGGAGAGATTAAAAAACACATTGAATGGAGGGGAGGTGGGTTAGAATTCCCGGCAAATCTTCCCCTGAAGCCTGTTGTTGAGTACAGAGCAGATATACGCACCCTAGATTATTCTAAGGATTGCGAAGTAAAGTTGGCCGCTGTGACCTCAACTACTTATGAGCAGTGCAAGAATTTTTATTCCCAAATATGGGCTACACAAGAAAGCTGTCATATCGCCATGCCTCCAAATTTAGAAGAATTCCCGGAGAAAGCACAACGTTTATCTAAGCTAAGTGAAGAGCTCAAGGCTGAAAATGATTATGTGTAGAAGCTAGATGTCTTGATTTCAGAAGACCTACACCAATTTATCAGCGAAGCAGCTGTTCATAAGCACCGCTTGGAAGAAAGTCTCAAGGCTACAATGGCAGAAATAGCCGTGTTAGTAGAAGAACTCGCAAAGCAAAGAGTGTCCCTCAGATTTATGATTCCCCTAGTTGGAATGAATATAGTAAAAGAAACAAATTAGTGGGGAAATTATATTGCAGAAGTGGACATAACGTTGGCAACCAGTCAAGTTCCCACATCAGAAAGTGGTCCAACTGTTGCAGTAGTGATGGAAGAAGCCCCAGCAGTCCCAGAAACACCTAAGTCACCCAACGTGCCAGCTCAAGGATAGCCTTCCTTCATCAACGTGTCTCTTGGGAAAATAGTTTATGCATATATCTTTGTAATATTAAAGGGACTTGTGCTCCTTTTTTTTGTAAAGTTATTTGAGATATTCCTATTTTTGTAATGTCACCACTACAAGACAAATTAGAAGAATAGAAATAGTTAGGGTATAGGTGGCAACTTTTGGCCCATTTTGTAAAGCTATATAAAGCTGATTAGGGGAGGGTAGAAGGGACTTTTTTGCAGGTGAACGTTTTTTTTTTTTCTTTTGTCCGTCCTATAAAGGAACTATTTCTGCTACATGAATAGATAAATCGATTTGGCCTGTGGAAGCTGACACAACTTTTTGCTTGGAGTTTTGTTGATTAACTGCTGAACTATTTCTGCATTTTCATACATTTCCTGTGATATCTTTCCTGGCTCTTATGAATTAATTCTTTGCTGTGAATGGTTTCATGTTCTTTGCAAAATTTATGGGTTAAATGGGTAATTGAATGCTTATATTAATCTGAGCTATCTTGGATAATCTTTATTTCTGTTGTAAATGCTCCTTTCAATTTAGCAGCTATCTGTGGAATTATTGGTGTGTTTTCTAGTTTATTACTCATTCTTTAAATCTGCTCCTTATAAGGATAGGATAATTTATATTAAATTATATTAGCATAGATTTGCTTCCCACATGCATTTAATTAGGTCACGTGCATATCATATTAAAATACAAAATATATAACCGGTAGATCGGGCCGCAACCGGTAAAGCAAGCAAATCTTTAAAAAAACCACGGTAGCCGGAACCGTTAACCGGATGGATTTCCCACTCCAAACGGTGACTGATTTAGTTGGGATCGCTTACTGGGGAGAATCCCTTGCTGATTGATGCAACAATATTCGAGGCATCAACAAAACTTTCACCTTTATGCTATATAATAATGTTTGCTTTATCACCTTTGTGCTATATAATAAAGTTTGCTTTATGGTGCAGGAAATATGTAGGCATACCTATATATAATATGTAAAGGCCCTTGGTATTATTAATAATTTTTCATTTGGTAAGTTAGTAATAAGGATCGTTCTCTTTTATAGGGTGTCAGTGGATAGTCTCATAATAGTAGGTAACCTTCTTTTGATTACTTATGCCTCTAACTTAATTATCTTCTCTTCTCTTTAGATTCATAGGAATCAGATGACATTTTGTCATCTTTAAATAGGTTCTCAAGGATTTATTAGCCAAACACCTTTTCCCTCATAGTGGATTTTTTTTCCATTGTTTAGTTGTGTCAATAACCTTCAATATCCTAGGTATTTTATAAACCATTAAGACTTAGGAAATGAATAAAATACTTGCAATGTTTACTGGTGGGGCCTTGGCCTTAAGCTGCTCACTAGAAACTTGTATATAGTTACATTTTTAATTACAAGGAATAGGGGTAAAAGAAGGACGCTACAGTAGGAAAGGGCCAAGGGAATCATTGGAAGTCTAAGAAGGGAAGATCCGGATCCAGACTAGGGAAGTTGCAGTGATGGCATTGCAGAAAGAAAAGACACCTGGAGAAAGAGTGCATGTCTCTAAAAGGAAAACAAGGAGATGGAAAGCATGAGAATAACTACAAAGAAAATGTAACATGTGATGAATTGCATGACTCTTAAATCATTTAATTAGATAATATTATTAACTCTTGGGTAGGCTTAGGGTTTAATTTCATGCCACACCCCATAGGAAATATTTTCAAGACTATGTTTAAGGTGATTTTGGAGAGGTTTATTTGGGTGATGATGATCCATGTAAAATTTTTGGAAAGTGCATGAGATAGTTAAAGTTAAAGAATGGAAAATGGTTGTTGATAGAGGTAAGTAACATTCTTGATTTGAGAATAAATCTAATTTTAACATAGCAGTTGGGAAATGAAGGTTGTACATCTACATTTACAAAAACATCATGGAAGGTCCCTAGAGGATCACTAGTAAGAGTGAAAGGAGAGAAGGTAGGTACATTGTATTTATGTATTTGTAATGATGAATCTTCTATTTCCTTAGATTCTAGAGGAGTAGATACAACATTATGGTATCATAGGATTGGGAACATGAGTGAGAGGTGGATGCAGATTCTCCACTTAAGGAATTTATTTCCATATTTTTTAAGCAAGTTGATTTAGGTTTATGTGAGCATTCCATTGATGGAAAAAAAGGGAAGAGTCACATTTCTCAGAGTTGGGAAGAAAAATAAAATTGAAAAGTTATAACTCATGCATGTAGATGTATGGGGACCGACTCAAGTATCATCTCTTAGTGGATCTCATTATTATGTTACTTTTATTTGATGATGCAACTAGTAAAAATTGGGTTCATTAAAAAAAATAATGTTTTTATACTTTTAAGAAATGGAAACTGTTGGTTGAGAATGAGACAAGAAAATGGTTGAAGTGTCTCATATTAGATAAGCGAGGTGAATACTATGTCAACGAGTTTGATAGTTATTTTTCATACCTTGGGATTCATAGAGAGAATATGGTTCCATGAACACCAAAAGGACATGGCGTGTCGGAAAGGATGAACAAGACAATCATGGAGTATGGAAGGAGTATAATTCTACATATAGTATTTCCCTTAGATTTTTGGATAGATGGCATGGATACTATTGTTTACCTCATAAATAGAGGGCCTTCAAGCTCCTTGGATGGTGGAATTCCATAGGAGGCATGGACATGTTAAAAGGTAAGCTACTCATTTTGAAGACTTTCAATTGTGAAGCATTTTTCCATATTTATAGAGAAAATAGAACAACTTAGCTTGATACAATATCCAAGAAGTGTACTTTTTTTGGATATGAAGTTAATGATTTTGGTTATTTCTTATGCAATCATGAAAACCAAAAAATCATTCATATTAGAGTTGTGGTATTCAATGAGAAGGTCATGTACAAAGATCACTTGCAAGGAACGAGATAGAAAATACAAACACTAAGCACATAGTGCTTGATGATCAACATTAAAATTAAATACCAAAGGTGCCAAAAAATCAAAATGTACAACAAAAAGAAAAGCAATAGGTACCTCAAACTCTTGCAAGTGTTGTTAGAAAATATACCAAGTTAAGTAGACCCCCTGAATGATACACTCCTTCACTATATATTTATTATTGATTTATTTTTGTGAACCACAAAGTTATGAACATGCAATACATGTATAAACTAGAAAGAAGTGGGAGAAATGAATGAAAGAGAAGATGTACTGCTTTGGAAGAAACCATACTTGGGACCTGGTTTGATTGATTACAAGAAAAAAAACATTGCAGAATAAATGGGTTTGTAGGTTGAAGAAATAAGATAGAAGAAAAAATAGGTACAAGGGAAGACTTGTTGTAAAGAGGTTTGCATAGAATAAAGGTATAGACTTTGATGAACTATTATCTCTTGTTGTTAAAATGACTTTTATTATGACTATTTTAACTAGTCTATTGTATATAGACGATTTGCATCTTGAACATATAGATGTGAAAACAGATTTCGTCCATGGGAATGTGAAGGAAGAGATTTATATGTAGCATCCATAGGGTAATGAGGTCAAATGGATGGAAAATTTAGTATATATGTTGAATAAGAGCTTGTATTTCCTAAAGCAAGCTCTAAGGTAGTGGAATTTGAAATTTGACATGTTTATGATAGAATAAGTTTATATTAGATGTCATTCTAACCATTGTGTTTATTCTAAGAGGCTAGATAATGACATCTATATTATATTGTTATTATATGTAGATGACATGCTTGTTGCAGGATATAAATGTATTCAAAATAAAATTAGATATTTCATTTGGGATGAAGGATTTGCGTGCTCCAAAACAAATCCTTGGCATGAGAATAACAAGATATAGGAAAAATTGCAAATTGACATTTATCTAAAAGCGAGTACATAAAGAAAGTGTTGGAAAAATTTAGAATGCAGGATGAAAAACCCGTTAGTGCACCTTTGACCATCCATTTCAAATCGACTAAGAAGATGTGTCCCAAAACAAAGGAGTAGATAGAATACATGTTCAAGGTTAAATACTCATCAGTAGTGGGTAGCTTGATGTAACATGCGATGATATGCACAAATATTGCACATGGAGTGCGATTTGTGAGCAATTATATGAACAATCTAGGTAAAGAGAATTGGGAGGTAGTAAAGTGGATTCTTTGGTATTTGAGAGGTAACACTACTCATGCAATATATTTTGGAGGTTCAAACACTATTCTACATGGATATGTTGATCCAGATATGGAAAATGATAAAATAGTAGGCGAAGCACTAGAAGGTATTTTGTTACCGTAGGTGGAAGAGCAGTAAGTTGGATTTCAAAACTGCAAAAGGTCGTTGCACTTTCAACAATAGAAACCTAGTATATTTCTACTACATAGGGTCATAAAGAGATGATTTAGGTATAGATGTAATTGTACTAAGTGTATTCCATTTCAGCTCTTATTTCTCAGAAATAGGGAGCTAATCATTTGTGGATCTTTAAGAACATTTTGAAGGACCAAAAACCTAAACCTAATCATGAGTTGGGGCATGCAAAAACCCTAAAATTAACCCTAGACAACTATTAGGCTATGCTAAATACTACATCACAAGGAGAAGAAGTGGTGCCATTCTTTTGATCTATTGTATTGTTCCATAGTTGATCAACACATGATCAGATGATAGAGTAGAACAAAGGAGATAGAAGATCCCGTAATAGCCGTTTTAGTTGTAGAATCATAGGTAACTCTATAGAGAGTACCATCTCCTTTGTATTTTCAATTTGACATAAAGAGCAAGGCATAACCCTCATTTGTAGCAACATTTTCATGGTAGTGGGTTCTCCAATGGTATATCGTTGTGGCATTGTGTGTATTTTGTACTTATTTTATTTAGTTATTCTTTTTTTAGTTCCAGTTATTTGGAATTCAATAAAAATAAGCTAATAAAGAAAATAACTAAGTTGTCAGAACTGTTGTGACAAACTGTTCCAATCGATTATCCACAACAATTTATAGATAACTATCTTCCTCTGTTTGAATGGTGGTATAATGCAACTTATCATCGTGCTTTATCTATTTGAATATTGTAATAGAGATCTACCCAATTGAATGGTCTCCCTACTATAAGAGGCATTTGAACATTCTTCCCATTAAACAAATCCCTTTTATGCCATATTCCAGTATTATTGTGTTATGTTTTTGGTTTTGTGTTGCTTATTTTTGTTTATTTCAGACTAATATTGTTAGATACTATGTGGTTCTCAAGTTACAGAGATAAGGAACACCACAATCATGATTCCAAAAATTATGTAGAATCTACTAAATTGAAAGTCATCCTTATAGAGTGTTGGTCTCCAAACAGTCGTGGAGAAAATCTCAACTATGAAAAGCATATTTTTATGGATCTCATTTCACATACATATGGAGAGCATAGAACAAGGTAGATTCTCTTTCCAAAGTTTGGTGCCATTAAAGGTTAGGATGGTAAAGAAAAGGAATATTCATTTTTGCTCATCCTTTCTTATTTCTATTATTTGTAACTAGTTTACTTAATATTGTATATATTTCTATCTCATTTCTAGAGATTTTGGACCTCAATGGGATATCTTTTGTTCTTATAGTTGTTAGGACAGACTTTGGATGAAGTTATATAATGACTTACACACTAGCCTATGTTGGCAAGTTTATTTTTGGCAATGTATAAATTAGATTGAAAAAAGTGACTTAATTAAAAATGAAAAAACAAAGTGAAATGAAAACATTTTTTAAATACGAATTTTAAGAAAATATTTGTAACTCAACAAATTTGAGAGGGATTCACAAGTATCCAAAATTTAAAATGGATCTATGCTAGGTTTATTCAAATACACAATGTTTATCTTTATTTATGGTTATATATGCTACTTAAAATTAAACATTTTTAATATTTATTTCAATTTACCTTAATTGAAAGTCATATATCTTAAATGAATTATTTTTTAATTTTCATTTCAGTTTAACTTTTTGCACTTCCTTGAGTAGATCAATAGGATTAACCTGAGTGTAAGAAGTGTATAGTGGAGACTCATTTCTTAGTGGAGATTCATTTCATGGTTGTTGTATCTTGTTATGCTCAAATGCATATTTATTAAGATTTAAATAAGTTTCAGATAATAAGTGGATAAGAAAAAGGGTATGTTTATTAAATAGCATTTGTTTTTATGTTTATAAATTAATTAGTTTAATCTTTAGCTTTTGTTTAAAATTTAGCTATCTCCACAAGATTAAATGGTTGGCTACACCTATTGGTATTCACCGACCAGGACCACTTTACTTGTGGCTGTGCTAATTAAATAGTTTCCAAAAATTAATGAAAATAATGTTGAAAAAAGTTCATATACATAACCATTTTATTTATAAATATTTAATTTGATAAAAGGTAGCATCATAATATTTAAATATAATTAGATTCTTTTATTTTTTGTTTTTAAATAAAAACCTATCAAAACCTTGTCAAATTGACAATTTAGAGTAAGGAGAGCCATCACCCACAACAAATGTGAAATGATGTTAACCTGAGGCAATTTAACTGTCAAATTGACAATTTAGAGTAAGGAGAGCCATCACCCACAACAAATGTGAAATGATGTTAACCTGAGGCAATTTAACTTGTTTTGTTTGAAAAAAAGACAAACTCTTAGGTGTTACTCAAAACCCTAGCACACAACCCAAATTATCTTTGTTATAATTATTATTAAGTTTTTAATATATACGATTATTACTTTAAGTAACGTTTATGATAAAAGAACCGAAGTGATATTTTAATAAGTAACGGAACTAATAATTAAGTATCCATACGAGAAACCCAACGAAGCCCACTGAAGAATGTGAAGAATCACCATTAAGTATAAAAGAAAACTGAGGAACTTAGGGTTTGATGCAGAGGTAAGGTAAAGTGGGGAACTTAGGGTTTGATCCACCGTCCAGGAACGACCTTGTTATTTCATATATGATCTATAGACATGGAGGTGGGAACGTGTTGTGCTCTAAGCGACCGATGCTTTGGCGACCTTAACTACCTGTGGTCCGTTATCCGTCGTTTGTATTTTGAGTTTTTTCCCACAGTTGCATTTACTGAATTCGACCCTGAAAAGAGCGCATCAGAAAAAAGATCATGGATGTTACAGACACTGGCCAAGGAAGCATGGACGCCATTGCCACTTGCGGATGACAATAGCCAAAATATTAATCAGGAGCCTGAGCCTGAGCTGCAAAATTTGGTTTCCATTCTGAGGAATGAGGCCGACCCTAACCGTAAATTCCCCAAAATGTTCGTAATGCTGCCTTTCATAGAATTCCCGGAAGGGCAGCGAAGGTATTCTCTCCCCACCGAAAACAACAATCCGGCTGTAGTTCGTTACATCTGCATTGACCTCGACGCAGCTTCAAAAATGGACATTAAGGAGTTCGAGAGAGCGGTGAATAATGCCACATTGGACGGGTTCGGAATCTATAAACATAACCTCGCCACCCCCGACACTGAAGATCAAATGGCGAAATACCATTGTTGGAAAACGGAATCTTCAGAAAGATCGATAGATTCCACGAAAAAACCTTCATCATCCTCGGAATGATGTTCCTCATTCCCGCTCTTTCGTAGATTAGTCATCCATTCGATCCATATTCCAATTAATATTTTGACGGTGTTCTCCCATTTTATCTTTCCTTTTTAAGTTTTCAATAAAATATTATCTATTATTTCCACTGTTTTGCTCTATAAAATTCTCCAATGAATTTATTTGTTTCTCTTTGTAGGTAAAACTATTTTCCATTATTTTGTTTTCAATTTAATATGTATTTAATAATAAGAGACGTTTCGATACACATTACCAGATTTTTATTATATTTATTATTTTCATTGTTTTGAATTAAGTTTTTTAATATTATACATTTTCATTGATCAGGTGAAATTTAAATCGTTTCTTTTCACATGTAAATCTATCTATATTTTTTTTTGGTTAAAGAATAAAATATGAGATGATAATTTTTTTAAATATCTAATGTCTTCCACAATATTGAGTTTCCGGTAAGATTGCGAATGAAAAAATCCTTGATAATTATGCAACATAAATATTATATTTATCAGTAATTTGTTATATTAATTAATATTTTATTGTTAAATTGTAATGTAATTTATTTTTATATAGTTAATGTTTTTTACGCTTGGTTTAGTTTCCATTCAAGTTGCAAATGAAAAAAACTTAATAATTATAGAACATAAAAATATTCTATTCATAGCGTAATTTGTTTTTAAATATTTAATGTAGTTTACAAATGAAAAAAAAATAGTAATTGTAGAACATAAAAATAGTATATATTTATTGTTAATTTGTTATATTATTTTTCAGTTTTTTATTTTTAATTTTGTTAAACATAAACTATAAAAAAAATTAAATATATATGTAAGTAAAACTTTTTGGAAAAATGAAACTTTAAAAAAATGAATCTTAATAAATTTCTTCTTTTAATAAATCTTAAATTAAAATCAAATTTAAAAATGCATGTATTATTAATATTTTTTTAAAATATTACTTATCAATTTTACATTAAACATTGAATTAATAAAATTAAACACTGAATTTCAACTTTCATATGGGCGGTCAAAATTGCTACACACGACATGTTATTTTAATAGATCTTCTATGATAGCTACGGATGAAAGGGTAAATGACATCGTTGAATTTGAAAGAAATCATGAAAATAAATATTATTAGATAGTTTTTCTTCTATTAATTTGTTTTTTTTTAGCTTTTCTATTACTTAAAGAAAAGTAATGAAATGTGAAATGATATTACTTTAATACATTTTATAATAGCTACGAATGGAAAGGTGGATGACATGGATGAATTAAAAAGTAAAAGGAAAATATATATTATTTAGATATTAATTTGTTAGGTTTTTCACTTTTCAAGTGTGAGACGAATTTAATAAACTCTAAAAAGAATATTTTAGAATATTATAAACAAATATGTTAATATAATAAAAGGAAATAATATTAATAAAAAAATTAAAGATTTTAGGTTTTCTCGGTGGGTTTCCGGATCATCTATCGTCTGCACGTTTCGAATCCGGGTAGATAAGTTGTTGTTCAGATGTATAAATAGATAGTAGAGATGCCCAATCCTTTCTCCTTTCGACTTGTTCTTCATCTTCATCTTCATCTTCTAACGATTCTCCAACAATTAATAAATTAATCAAAAAACCCTCAATGATTTCAAAGTCATAATCTTAAGATTAATAAAGATAATCATAAAAACCTTAGTTAATGATTATTACCAAAAATCCTATAAAATAAAGGAAATCCTTGTTAGAAATTAAGCATTTATATTTATTTAAGATAATATCAAGTTTAGCAATTATATTTATTTGAGTAACAATAAAGGAAAACCTTGTTTAAACCAACTCCATATATGAAAGGAAAAGATGCATTAAGTTGCAAATATAATTATTCAACATATAAATAATTATGACTACAATTAAAAAATGAACATTTATTAATGAACTACTAATAATTATTACTGCAATGCAAACAAGCTTAATAATTATAATTATAATGAGAATAACCCTTTAACATACATATTAGTCAAAATATTTTATTAATACGATTATTAATAAGTATTCATAAAAATTGCTTAATAATCATACAATTATTACTATCATCAATAATTCTCAAGACAATTATTAATGGTATTCATTATAAAAACATTATGAATAATTATTGGTAGTAAGAATTATTAGTAATAAGAATTGAAACAAATAAACTAGTAGGATTGCATAATATACTTAGTTTTTTTTATTCATTACCTTATTTATTGATTAAAGGTAGCCATCTCGCGTTTATTGATTAGAGGTAGCCATCTCTCGCTTATTTCAAGTTCCCCATCTCTACTCAGATTGTTTGGGTGCTTTATGATTTCCAAAACCTCTCTCACCCTTCCTTTGTAGTAGTAATCTTCAACCGTGAGCAATTCTATGTTCTCGAAAAACATGATACGAGCTGTTTTAAAAAAATTGTCTATAACGATGATACGAGTTGTTTTAAACTCAAAGAAACTCGCACCTAAATTTCCTTTCTTAAGTCGATTTCAAAAAATAAATTATGACTAATGTCTTATCTAAGGCTATGATCTAGTTTTCGGTTATTAAAGACTTTGGATTTCCTATGTCGGTTTCAAAGTGAAAGTAAACCATTGATCTCCACCACATGAATTAAGACGACTCTCCTTGCTTATAATGGGGATAAATCTTGAAATACAATTTTGATGGCTTCAATAACAAGGGAAGTTGCAATGTGGACTTCTGATTCTGTTAACTTTCCCTCTTTATGATAACTTCTGCAGGGGAAACGACCTACTTGTTTGAGGAGTGCCTGAAAGTCCTACAACTACATCTAAAAGTAGAAACATTGTGTCACTAGCAAGTCTTTGTTTTATGGATTTGTTGTTTTGCAATGAGAACTATTCAAAGGGAACTATTCAAAGGGTTTGTAGTTTTGAGCTAAAATCTAAATCTATCAAGTATCACAAGGGATTTATTTCATAGGTGTTTTTTATAATCTTAATCTCAAAAAATTTGAGTCTTCTTTTACTTGATAAATTCAGGTTTAAGTTTTAATTTTTAATTTTAAACATTTTTTTTTTTTTAATTTTACAAATCTACATAAATTTTTTTATTTACTTTTCATAATTTTTCATTTGAATAACCAACATAAATTTTTTTATTATAGTAAAGTTACATTACATTACAACTCGCTCCTCTCGTTGTTCCATAATAAAACTTTGATAATGTTTGCATTAAAAAAATAGGTTGCTTTCTTTTCAAGGCTATGAATTTGAGTATGGCCTGAAATGCCCATAAATTGAAGCTAATTGAACCTGTTTGAATCATCCTTAGAAATTGTGAGAGCGTCGCATTGATTCAGATGCCATAAGTTTAAAATGTTATAGCTTACAAGTCACAACCTTTAGTCTACTTGCATGCTTTTTCACTTCAAATTGATCAGAGTTTTGAGTATTGGTTTTGTTAGAAATGTGTGACCAACAGATTTTTTTTTGGTGATTATGTAATTATTTAACTGAGTAACTAAGGTTGGTCAGTTATGAGTAACCGTGTATGAAATATATATATTTTTTTGTATTCTTGTAAGAGATGTGTAGATTGAGTTGAGAGTTGTTGTAATCTTCATTTACTGAATAATAAGAAGACCGAACTGATACCATTGCTCAGTAAATGTTTCACTTTCAAAAGTTTTATGTGTGTCATTATTTACTTTCCCATTTTAATTTCTTCAAATGCTTGATCCAATAAGTGTTATCAAAACCAGATTGGTGGCCACAGAAATTTCGTTGCTTTGAAGCTTGGTTTGAAGCTCTGGAATGCCCGGAATTGCTAGTTTGAAGCTGGGGCAAAAATATTGAATTTTCGCAGGTCTAACCTATAGAGAACTGCGAAAATTTTGTGGCTAATATTTTCGCGGCCATCACTTAAGGAGAAAAGCGAAAATATGTTTTATGTTGAAGGCTCGATTTTGGTAAAGCGTGAAAACTTTATTTTGGTAAAGCGTGGAAATTTCATGTTATAGAGTATTACTTTGGTAAAGCGTGAAAAGGTGGATCTTGTAGAGGTGTGGCATAATTATAAAAAGTTGGCTCTTGTTTTTTAAAATAAATTAAAAAGTGGATAAAGGTGGGAGTTATAAGGTGAAGGTTACATATATATATATATTATTTGAAAACCTTTATTTTATTATTTTGTTTTTGGAATTTTAAAGTATTGATTCATAATTTTGAGAAGGGCTTGTTGTTTATTTAACATATTGATCTTTTATAAATATTTGATTTGGTTTTTTTGAGAAAATGGTGAAAACACAGAGTGTTAAATTTGAAATTGAGAAGTTCAATGGGAGTAATGATTTCGAGTTATGGAAGGTCAATATGTAGGATATGCTCGTGCAACAAGGAGTGGAAAAGGCACTGGAAGGAAAGATAAAGAAACCCCTAGATATATCAAATGAAGACTGGGAGGAAATGGATGGCAGAGCTCTTAGTGCTATTCGTCTGTGCTTGGTTGACGATGTTTTATTTAACATCGTGTCTGAAATTACAACAGCAGGTCTCTGGAAAAAATTGGAAAGTCTGTACATGACTAAATTCTTGACGAATAAAATCCTCCTGAAGTGGTAGTTATTTACCTTACGTATGAAAGAATGTACAAAAATTTCAGATCATTTGAATGCATTCAATGCTCTTATTTTTTAGTTGGCTAGCTTGGATGATAAAATTCAATCTGAAGACAAGGCGATTTTACTATTGTGCTCTCTGCCTGAGTCTTGGGCACATTTTGTAACCTCTATCTGTTTAAGTTCTACTGAGTCTATTACCTTCGATGATGTTGTGGGAGCCTTGATTTGTGAGGAAACTCGAAAGAAGTCTAGTCTTGAAACCTTGACATCAGAAGTAAGGGTGGCCAAAGGAAGAACCAATGAAATAGGACAACATTCAAGAGGCACATCAAGATCAAATTCGAAGGGAAAAAAGAGTAAATTGAAGTGCTAGTTTTGCAATAAAACCTGACACCTTAAGAAAGACTGCTGGAAACGAAAGCAAGCTTCTAAGGAGGAGGACTCTACAAAGGAGAAAAACATAACTAAGAAAGGTTCATGTATGATCGATGAGGTATTATCTACATCTACTGTCTCACAATTCCATTATGACTGGTTAATTGATTCTAGAGCATCCCATCACATGTGTCTTCATAGAAATTGGTATTCCACGTACCAATCTATAGATGACAGGGTAGTTTATATGGGAAATAATGTTTCATGTAAAATTGTTGGGATAGGGAGTATCAGAATAAAAATGTATGATGGGATTGTTAGGACTCTAACAGATGTGAGGCATGTACTTGAACTGAGGAAGAACTTGATATCAATGGGAGTTCTAGATGATGTCGGTTACAAATTTAGATTTCAAGGTGGATTTATGAAGATATCGAAAGGTATCTTGGTTGTCATGAAGAAAAACAGAGTCGAGAACCTGTATAAACTTGAAGGGAGGAAAAAAATCGATCATGCGACAGTAGCATCGGTTGGTGCAACAGACTTCACTTGGTTATGGCATCAACTGTTAGGCCATATGAGCGAAAAAAGAATGAAGGTACTTGCTGATCGAAAGTTGCTTCCTTGTTTAAAATCTGTAGATTTGAAGTTTTGTGAGCATTGTATTTATGGTAAATAAGCTAGAAAAAAGTTTAAATTTGGAAAACACACTAGTAAAGGTATCCTAGACTATATTCATTCTAATCTATGGGGTCCATCTCCTAAAATTTCTTATGGGGGATCATCATATTTCATCATTTTTATAGATGATTACTCGAGGAAAGTATAGATCTATTTGTTAAATAGAAAAGATGATGTTTTCGATATATTTAAATAGTTTAGAGCTTTGGTTGAAAAGAGCACTGGCAAGTTCATTAAATGTCTTAGAACAGATAATGGAACCAAATTTACTTATAAGGAGTTTGATAATTATTGCAAGAAGAATGGGATCGAGAGACATAAAATGACTGTTTACACTCCCCAGCAAAACGGTGTTGTTGAACGCATGAACAAGGCTCTTCTTGAAAGAGTAAAGAGTATGCTCAGTAATGCAAAGTTGCAGTAGGAATTGTGGGGAGAGGCATTGCTTATAGCCTGTTACTTGGTCAACCGATCACCATCAACAACAATTGTCTGCAAAATTCCAGAAGAGGTATGGACATGTCAACGATGTGATTATTATAACCTTAGAATATTTGGTTGTGAAGCCTATGCACTTATTTCGAAAAATCAGAGTTCCAAACAAGATCCGAAATCAACAAAATTGATCTTTTTTGGATATGGTGATGGTGTTAAGGTATATAGATTATGGAATCCTACTATCCACAAAATCATCACAAATAGAGAGGTAATATTTGATGCATTTTCTTTGTCGAATTTAGATGTAAGTAATGATTTGAAATAGACTAATGTACCATAGTTACAACAAATTCAGTTTGATGCTCAGTCATCTATGGGGAGGAATCATCAGGATGTCCATGAGGAGGATATTAATGAGGATACTCCTCAGGAGGATGAGCAGACAGAAACAGAGGAAATACCACAACAAACTCTATAAAGATTTAAACGGGACAAAACTTTTCCAAAGAGGTATGATGATTTTCTCACATCTGTTGCATTAATTTCTAATGAAGGAGAACCTGATAGTTATCAGGAAGCATTAGAAGTGTCTGACAGTGACAAATGGAAACTTGCAATGAAAGAATAAATGGATTCTTTGGCAAAGAACAAAACATGGGATCTTATGGAACTTCCTGAGAGTAGGAAAGTGGTTGGCTGCAAATGGGTGTACAAACTGAAGAAAGGAGCTGATGACACTGTTCTGAAGTACAAATCTAAGCTGGTTGCAAAAGGGTTTTATCAGAAAGTAGGTATTGACTTTCATGAGATTTTTTCACCAGTTGTGAAACTTGTTTCTATCATAACTTTGTTAGCACTAGTTGCCTTATATGATTTGGAGTTAGAGAAGCTAGATGTTAAGACAGCTTTCTTACATGGAGATTTAGATGAGAAAATTTTCATGGAACAACAAGAAGGGTTTTTTCATAATCGCAACAAGAGGTTTGTTTGCAAGCTTAGAAAATCATTGTATGGCCTGAAGGAGTCTCTCAGGTAATGGTACAAGAAGTTTGATTATTTTATGGTGAGGCAGAATTTTACTAGAAGTGAGTATGATCATTGTGTGTACTTTAAGAAGTTTGAAAATGACATGTTCATTATTTTGGTATTATATGTTTATAATATGCTTGTCGCAAGCAAGAGCATGTTTGAAATGAGTAGGTTAAAGGCTCAGTTGGCTAGGACGTTTGATATGAAGTATCTAGGAACAACAAATCAAATCTTGGGCATGCAGATACACAGAGACAGGAAAAATGACAAGCTGTGGTTGTCACAAAAGAAGTATGTGGAGAAAATACTTCAGAGATTCGATATGAATAATGTGAAACCCGTTAATATCCCTTTAGCTTCTCATTTCAAGATTTCTTCAAGTTTGAGTCCTAATAGTGATGAAGAAAAGAAGTATATGTCTTGTGTACCATATTCTAATGTAGTATGAATTTTGATGTATGCGCTGATAAGTACAAGACCATATATTTCACATGCAGTTGGTGTTGTCAGTAGATACATGGAAAATCTAGGAAAAGAGCATTGGGTAGCAGTGAAATGGGTGCTTCGGTATCTTACAAGCACAAGCGATTATTGTATCACTTTTGATGGTTGTAGTGATGAAGTCTGTGGTTATGTTGATTCTGACTTTGCAGGTGATTTGGACAGGAGGAGGTCCACTTCAGGTTATGTATTTACTCTTGCAGGTGGATCTATTAGTTGGATGGCAAAGCTTTAGAATATTGTTGCTTTATCCACTACAGAGGTAGAATATATAGCTACTTCACATGCTTGCAAAGAGGAAATCCGGTTAAAAGGTTTGTTGGGTGAGTTAGGAAAGGTTCAGAACACTATTAAAGTTTTCTGTGATAGTCAAAGTGCTATTCATTTGGCTAAAAATCCAGCTTATCATTGTAAGACAAAACATATTCCTATAAAATACCATTTTGTAAGACATGTTATTGATGAAGGTGGAGTGGTTCTTGAAAAGGTCCACACTCAAAAGAAGAGTGCAGACATGTTCACGAAACCAGTTACTTTAGAGAAGGTACGGTGGTGTTTAGCTTCTTTAGGCTTGCGTGAAAGGTGATGAATAAAGCAATTAGCAATGTATCAGGTAATTTTTTGTCAAGGTGGAGATTGTTGGAAACAGGTGACAACGGGCTCTCTTGGTGACTATGTAACTGTCTAACTGAGTAACTAAGTTTGGTCAGTTATGATTAACCGTGTAAGAAATATATTTATTTCTTGTATTCTCGTAGGAGATGTGTAGATTGAGTTGAGAGATGTTGTAATCTTCATTTACTAAATAATAAGAGGACCAATACCATTGCTCCATGGATGTTTCCCTCTCGATAGTTTTACCACGTAAATCTCTGCGTATATTTTATGTGTGCCATTATTTTCTTTCACGTTTTAATTTCTTCCGCTTCTTGATCCAACAGGGTTGGTAATAGTGAAAATGTGTTTTTGTTTTCATATTTTTACGCAGTTGGTATCAAATTGCCTAGTTTCGCTCACTATTTTTATTGTGGAATTTTTGGACTTAAAGTCCAAGTCTACGTGTGTTTGCACTTCATGATAGCAGTATGCGTTTCCATGTCCAATTTCAAGCATTCTTTGTATATATTTCGAATCACAAGACTTAATTTTTATTTCAATTCCAATATTAATGGTGATTTATATTTTCTCTATAGTCACTCATTTTCGATCCATCATTTATATCTAGTTTTTTCAAGCCTTAAACAATTTGATAAGGATTCTATAATGGTTGTACATTGATCTTCGACTATCCAAATGTTCAAGAAGTTTTCGATATAGTGCCTAGCTTATACTTTTTGATGGTATAATTAATTATTGTCCTAGGATTTCCAATAGTGTTACACTATGCAAAGTAGGATATTTTGATATTCCACAAGTATTTTCCTTTTTTTTGGGGATGACCTATTTAGATCATGTAGTCTCAACTCACGGTTTATATCAGTTTACCTTGTTTAATTTACAGTCTCTCTTTATGAGCGTTTGTTTAGGCTCATCAATTATGTTATTGCCGATAAAGTATATTTATAAATTAAGTGGAGTAGATATATAAATATATGAGAATAATAATTGTTCTTAAAATCCATTCAAAGTTTAATTTTTAATGTGTTTATGAGGCTTAATGTTTTTATGTAACACTACATTGGATTTTTTCTCTAAGGTTTTCGGTTATATTTTTGTTATTCAGTTTCACCTACACTGTTAGGATTATTATTATCTCATTCATGTCTAATTTCACTAACACTTATTTTTTATCTATACTCTTTATGTATGAAAGTTGTTTTATTTCTCTATAAAGAGTTCTACGTAATTGGGACCGAAGAAACCTAAGAACTAAAAGCATGTAGAGTCATGAGACTCTGACAAAATGAGGCTTCCAGTAGGAATAAAACATTAGTATAAGAAACCCAAGGATACTATCCACAAGGCTTTTGGTAAGACCAGAGTTCCTTAGCGGGAAAAAAACCCATCAATGTCCATCAAAAACTTATTATTTGAGAGATGTCAATAAACAAAAAGATGAAAAAGGGAAATTGCACTCCATTCAATTGTGAGGGGTTCCTCTTATGGGATTTGGGTGGGGAGTTATCCATTAAGGAAGTTTGAATATTTTTACCATTTCCCTTTCTTAATTTCCTAACCTGGGAAAACGTTCATTCTTTCAAATTTGTTTAATTGGCTTGAATTTTATGCATTCCAGCTCAACCTATCTAGTTTCATGTGAAATAATGATCTTGATCAAAGAATTGTATTTAACAATATATTTGCAAAAAAAAAATGCAATAAAACATCCATCTTTGAGTTTTGAGATGATATATCAAAAAAATATTAAATATCAAGCCTACCACCAAAAATTGAGACTACTTAAGATGGGATTCCAGACAATGCAGGATGCAATTACACTTACACACTTGTAGTTGGATTACTAGTGGATTGTTGACTACCAAAATAAGGACAATAAAATAAATTGCTACCTTCAAAACCTTCCCATACTTTCCAAATAACTCTTTCCCTTCAAGAAAATAGAAAGAGGCAATTCATTTAGTCAAATTTTCACATGTCTCACAATATACAAGGAAATATATAAAGCACTTACAAGATTTAATTTAAAATAGAGTGTGAGTATGGCTATATCACATATTATTTTCAACAACATAAATAGGAAATATCAAGTTCACCATAAGATGCATGAGTTGTATGTGCCAAAAAACTAGAAAAGGAACTACTGATTTTACTTTTTAACTATAAAAGATCATGTTCTCTTTTCTTTTATAATGCAGGATTGATTGCATACCTCTTCATTTTCTAAACTTAGAGGTATTCCCACTCTGTAAACAAGGTTCCACCTGATGACTCACACATTACTGAGATGTATGCACATCTCATATGTTTTTGTTTCTGATTTTTGGGACTTTTTCCTTTTACCATAATTTGTATCTTTCATCATGTAAGGCATAGTAGAAAGTGAAAGACAACAAATGGATAAATACCAGAAATTTTCTAGAAGTAAAACAATATAATCGAATTTTTTCTCTAACTACATAATACCTTTAATACTGTTAATACCAAATTTTGGTCAATACTTTAACTGATTGATAGAACAGTTGAGCTCGACCTTAATTGATAAAATGAACTAACCATTTCTCTTTTAGCTTGAACCTTCCATTTCTTCAATTCCATGTTTTCCTTATGTTCCCTCTATATAGTAAAATTACATCACAAGGCTAACCAAAGGTAGTTTTCCCCTAAGTAGAAACACATATAAGATAAAACCAACAAATTAACTTTATGTGCATATAGTGAATGAATCAAATTGCATTGTACAATTACAACATAACCTATTATACCTATAAATGTGTATATATGGACATACAAGATCTTGTAAGCTCATTAGTAGCTTGATTAATAGTGTTGTAATATTCTTATTTTGACAATAAATGTTTCAAATAACTGATTATTCTATTACATTCCAACCCATAAATGAGTTGTGAACACCATTATATTACATTTGGGAAAAATTGTGATCCTTTGGAGGCATTAGAATGAGCTACAAGTGGCTATCTTACATTGTACCTCAATCCCCCCTAGGTTGACTAATAGTCTCCCAAATCACCTCAAACGGTTGCGAATATCCAATCTGAACATGGCATGGCATGGAAGGACATTAATGATGGAAGCACAGTAGTAGTGGAAGAAGTGGTGGAGGGTAGGTGGACTAGGATAGGCCAAAAATGCCAAGGAGGAGGAAAAATGATCACATTCAGTGCATGGACACCTCAATTCAAACTCATATCCACAAAACATAGGATAATGGCATGCCCCAGGTAAGTAGTGGTAATAAATGAGGGTGGTGGCCATAAATGAGGTCTCCTTAATCACTATTTGACTAAAAATGGGCGCCAAGGTAGTGGAATTGGTCATTAATTTCCTAACAACCTTCGATAATTATCATTAACATTTTCTTAAACAAACAAACAATCATTAATTTATAATCATTAGAGTATGGTCCTAGGTGTAATAATGTTCTAACAATGTCCCTTTCCTTTCCCTCCTTGAAACTTTTCATGAAATATATTGATGGATTTCACATCCATCTTCAAATTGTCAAGTGGTCTACCCGGTGGGAGACCTTCCAATCCATTCTCATGCATTCATAGAAAACATCCAATGTATCGAAAATGATAAGAGATGTTCATGGGTGTTCCTTGAATGGTGATGAGGCACTTTGTAGCCCTCGCAATGTACTCATACCTCATAAAATATCTCAAGTTAGAAACTTGGTAGTGCAAAGTAGGCTCACCAATGGATAGCATCCATTGAACTCCAAAATTTCTACAAGATACACCCACCAAAATGGTGAATGGAAATACTTCATTGTTGGGAGATCCAATGATCATGCATGCATCTACTCTATTCATTTGCAGATCTGAAATCTCCTCATGCATATGCCATACATGTGGATTTTATTGTTCACTAAGTGGCTCTTTGAGAGACATGCCAATTTTCCTTCTTCCAAAGTATGCAATTCTAATGCACCCTTGGATCACCATTTCCACTATGTATTTATATATCCAATCCTAGTACAAACAAGTTCCTTTGCTTGTAGATATGAATGGTATGTACTCCTTTGGAATCAAGACAAGTGCTTGTTCCACATCCCCCATGTCATATCTCTCGTCATACTCAAGCAACTCTAGATATCCTTCATGTAGATGCATATTTTCATGCTCCATCAACTCAAGAAGCTCAGGTTCTTCTCCTCAAGGATGCATTCAGCCATGTTCTCATGCTCATGCTCCATGCAAGATAGGAAATGTGATATACTCAACTCCTCATGAAGTTAAACTTCCTCCTCCAAATCTAATGGCACCATGAATTGATTAGAAGAATAACAATGCTCTTATTCTTTTGAGTCCATCATAAGATTCAAAGTGGTTTCATAAGGTTCTACCTCCTCTCGTTGGCCATCAAATAGGAACGAATCTAGTGGTATGGACTCTTCTTAGGAACAATATGACTTAATAGAACCTTCTTCTTGCTCAAGTGAATATGCTTTCTTTCTATCTCCCATCATGCAGCTTGAAATCTCTCCACCTTGTGTAGTATAGTAATTTTCATTATGAGTGGACTGATTTAAAGGTTGTTGTGATTGTAGTTGTCCTCTTCCTTGAAAAATATTCTTCACAAGATTTTTTGTTACCCTTGGTTGTAAACTGTCTCATGAAATTCCCATATATAGATGGTTTTTTCTTCTTGAGAGAATTTGAATTTTGATCAAACCTTCTTGATTCAAACTTGTCTTGCAAAACACAATAATCTATGAAGGACAATTCCTTTCTGCAATCAAAACTCAAATCCATGTAGTCATTAAACCTTTTCATAGATTTGATCATCTCATCTCTATTCCTCCTATTAGAAAACCCAAGGAAATACATGATGGTGATTTCTTCAATAAAGCAAACATGCTTGGCCTTGCTGCAAAGATTAACCCAAGCAGGTGCTAGTATCATGGCTGAAAATGATTCAAATTGAAAGCTTAATTTCCACGGGAGTAGAGGAAATTGATCTAATACAACTGTAATGTACCAATATGATTTGATTGTACACTAGCTGACTCTCCTACAAGACTTAAGGAAAAACAGTGAACACTAGTGACTTGATTGGCTGTAGGAAGGCAATTTAAAACAACTTTGGAATAAATTAGGATCATGCTAGATGAGAGATAATTTGCACAATTTAATGGGACCATTAATGTTTCAAAGATCAGCTAGGATGAATTCTACCCAAGGCTCTTGGGAACCCCAGCATATGCAAACTAGAACTTCAACTTGGCACTACTTGAGAACCAACGGTGAAGGATTTCGATTAAGGAAAGCTTAAAAAAATCAATCGACTGTAAAATTATTAGTTTGGGTTCACTCCAACAAGTTTAAGTTTTGGTGTTATTTACAAAGCAAACAAGCAATATTGTCTCCCGGGACTACACAACTAGTTCAACTCCAGTATTTACCCAATAGGGGAAGAAGGCTATGAATTATTGGTTTTATACATGGAATGAGTTTTTTGACATGTTAAGTGACAAAATCAACTGAAATAAATCAATTTGGAGTTGTACAAGTTCATCAATTACTCAAATAATGAAAACTAGTTAGTTTTCATGGCAATCCATACTAGGTGCAAGAAAATGATATGAAAATCAGACTTCTCTTTATTAAATATGCAGAATGGACTTCATAGGTTCAACATTAGATTAATTAAATCCATCAAAATATTAAATTCATATCATAGAAGTATCAGGAAATAAATACATAAGAAGACAAATTCTCCAAGATAGAAAGACTAGGAATCATCATGATCTTGAATGGGAGGCTTCTCAATCTTTGCAAGCAAGTTTGAAATTCACTGGATCATACTTCAGGACCTGAAATAAACTCAATTATGAATATTGGATGTCATCATCCTCTCAGAAGAAGCAGGGGCACATCTACCAGCTTAGACTAGGGGCACATCTCCCAAGTCAAAGAGGAAAAATAGCTCTCAATCAATTCTCAAATTTTCAAAAGATGGGAAAGTGGTGCACACTCCTTATTTTATATATTTAAGGTCACTTGTGGAGCAAGTCAACTAGGATAAATCACCTTCATGGAGTGGATAATGATATCTTGCTTTCAATCTTTTCTTTTTTTCTTTGCTTTTTGCCTTTGCTTTAGCCTTTTTTGCTTTTCTATCCTCCTTTTGATTTATGCTTTTTCTTTTGCCTTTTCTTTTCTACCCTGCCTTTTAATTTTGACTTCTTTTTCCTGCTTTTTTCCCTTATCCTGATTTTTCCTGCTTTTTAGCATTATCCTTATTTATGCTTTTGTCTTCTTTTCTGCTTTATTATGGTTTTCCTAAGCTTTACTACTTTTTTTCCCTTGTGCCAGCTTTTCCTAGATTTAACTACTTTCAGCTTTTCCTAGATTTAACTACTTTCATCTTTTCTTCTTGTGCAAGCTATCTCTTAGTCAAATATTATCCTCTAATGCGTCCTTGTGGATCATTATCCACCTTATTTCATTAATATAAATATTTATTAATGAAAAAAACCTTTTGTCAAGTGCATCTCAAACGTAAGGAAGTAAAATTAAATACTTTGGAAATTAATGCCTCAAAACTTAACCGCTCATTAATTAATTAATTCCATACTATCACTAGGACCCATTGATTTGAATTGGTAATGGTATACCATGGTGTATCAAAAAATGTGGACATTACAATCTCTATAAACCCCTAACCCCCAACCTCTCTCTCTCTCTCTCTCAATCCTTAAGCCACAATCTCTCTCTATCCCTCTCTCTCTCTCTCTCTAAACCTCTATCCCTCTCTCTCTTTCTCAATATTTCTCTCTCTCTATCACCCTAACCCACAATCTCCCACTCTCAAGATCTCTATAAACCCCTAACCCCCAACCTCTTTCTCTCTCTATCAATCCCTAAGCCACAATCTCTCTCTTTCTCTCTCTCTCTAAACCCTGAACCCCCAATATGTCTCTCTCTATTTCTCTCTCTCTAGATATCTAACCCCCCCTCTCTCTCTAAACCCCTAACCCTCACTATATTTCTCAATATTTATCTCTCTCTATCTCCCTAACCCACAATATCTCTGTCTCTAGATATCTCTAAGCCCCTGAACCCCAACCTTTCTCTCTCTCTCAACCCCTAATCCACAATATCTCTCTCTCTCTCTAAACCCCTAACCCTCTCTCTCTTTCTCAATCTTCTCTCTCTCTATCTCCCTAACTCGCAATCTCCCACTCTCTAGATCTCTCTAAACCCCTAACCCCCTACCTCTTTCTCTCTCTCTCAACCCCTAAGCCACAATCTCTCTCTCTCTCTAAAACCTTCAATACTTCACACCCTATCTCTCTCTCTAAACCCATAAACCCCAATATCTCTCTCTCTCTAAACCCTAACCCCCAATATCTCCCTCTCTCTCTCTATAAACCCCTAACCCCCAATATCTCTCTCTCTCTCCCTCTAAATCCCTAACCCAATCTCTCTCTGTCTCTCTAAATCCCTAACCCCCAATCTCTCTCTTTCTTTTTCTCTCTCTAAACCATTAACCCCCTATACCTAAGACCCTTTCACATTTTATACTCTCTCTCTCTCTCTCTAGGGATTCCAAAAGTTAATAGTATATATTGGTAAGGTTTTGCATCTTTTCCTCCAAGACCTCACACTCTTTCACATGTAATACTCCCCCTCTCCCTCACTATAAACACCTAAACTGCAATATTGCTCTCCCCCAACCCCTAACAAGCATCCAAAATTCCATAGTAGATATTGGCCAACTTCTGCATCTTTTCGTTTAATACTTCACGCTCTTTCGCATCCGATGTAATATCTCTATATCCCCCAATGCCAAACCCCTAGTCTCTCTTGCTCTCTAAACCCCTAAGTCAAAATCTCTCTCTCTCTCTCTCTCTCTCTCTCTAAATTTCTAACCCATGATATCTCTCTCCCTCCATGTCTCTAAATCCCTAACCCCCAATCTCTCTCTTTCTTTTTCTCTCTCTAAACCCCTAACCCCCAATCCCCGAGACCCTTTCATGTTTGATAAGCTATCTCTCTCTCTCTCTCTCTCTGCTGGGCATCCAAAACTTAATAGTAGATATTGGTTAGCTTCTACATCTTTTTATTCAATACTTCATGTTGGATGGGGTCCAAGTTGGGATTTTGCACAAGTACTGAAAAGTGTCCATTGCACGCAGTTGCAAGCTACATACAGTTTTTGAGAAATTGCGCATGTTGCGCAACGGCAGTGTTCAAGGCATTGTTGCATAGTAGGTTGGTACACAGAACTGTGCATGAGTTATTTTTGGTACACAATACAGGTAAAGGTCAGATGAGGATATGACCTATTTTGGGTAAGGAACAGATGGAAGGCAGAGGAAAGCGACCTGTTCGAGCAAGTGGAGGCAAGCAGTTGAGAAGCTAGGCCACTACGATGATGGCGACAGGAAGGCCGAAGGAGTGGAAAGGGACATGCCATGATGCAGTTATAATCGTTTTGAGGACTGCGGCTGTCTAAGGCGCGTGTGAACCACGAATGGCCCAGCTGGAGCAGGCGGAGTAGGTTGTCGACGACGACAGTTAGGCTGGTAGTTAGCAACGCCAATTTTGGAAACCTTAGGGTTTTGGCCCATCGATTATAAAGACACAACCCATGGGCATGATCTATAAATAAGGGCATTTTGTATGGAAAAAGGTTAATCTCTTGTAGAGCTAGTTATTGTTGAGCATTGTTAGCATCTTTTGAGTCTTGAAGCTATTGTAAAGGCTCTGCAGCTGAGTGTGCAGAGACCTATTTGAGAGAGAAGAAGAGTCTGCAGCTCAGTGCGCAGACCAAGAACGGTTGTACCCTTCCCATAAAGATCAATATTAACAACCGTTCTTGTGGACATAGCCTCCATCCGAGGGGTGAACCACATTAAATTATGTGTTATGTGATTATTGTGTGTTTACGATTGTTCGTTTGCTTTGTATGAATGTTTAATACTGTAGTTGTCTGTTATGTGATTGCTTTTATATGTATTCATGTGAAAATCCTCACATAAGATCCAAAGAGATGATGTAAACCTCACAATGAAAGAATTTAGAAATAATGGAAGAAGAGAGAAGCAATAGAACATAGATACAAAGGAGCTTTGATAGAGGCAGAATAATTACACATGTTACATTAATCTGAATAGTAAACTGGTAAATATACAATGCTGAGGATGAGGATTCGAATTCACTAGGTGTAATTCGAATTAGCCTTCATGCACAGATCCATAATTAGTGGATATTCATCAAAACATAACTAAGAGTCCACCTTCTCATCAGTGAAGTCAGCAATGCACAAGTAATAGTCAACCGGGAGTCAAACTGAGTCCAGTAGAGGTCCATCGGAGTGATAAGGTCAGTTAGGAGTCAGTTAATCCTTAAATCAAGGAAATAACTGAAGATAACTGAACTAAACTGGAATGGTAGGTGAAGAAAGGTTCCCTTCTCATGCAGGAGGTGAAAGGAGGGAGCACTAAGCTCTAGGAGAGCTAAAACTGATCTGAAGGAAGCTCCAGGGGCTAGTTTACTGAGGGCTAGGTGCTGGTACTGATGACTAGGATGCATGCAAACCCTAATTTTGCATGCATGACTGAAAATGAAAATGACAGAAATGCTAGAAGGACTAGGATGGAGTATAGGAATATCCTAACACCCCCCCTTAATCCATCCCAGGCCCTGGTAACTAGGACCAAAGGTCACCCATATAATCAAAGAAATGATAGAAGAAATAAAGAACTTTCCATAAACCAAGGAAATGGGGAAAACCTCATGGGAATAATACCCCCCCTCAAAAGAACAGTTAATAACTCAAAGAACCATCATACTATGCAGAAAAGAAAGAATCTTTCATTAGTGAAAATTTTTGCAAAAGACTTGGCAAGTTGATCCCCTGTAGGAAGCCAAAGTAGGAGCTAGATCTGGATCTGGTCTCTTGATATGCCTCCCACTGTGTAGAGAATGTGTTGGACGAAGAAAGTCTTTCAGGAACTCTTTCTGTAACTGGAGCGAATGGAGCATGAGGAGTCTTTCCAAGAAATGGAAGAGAGAACCATCATCATGCTGCATCTCTCATTGAGAGGTGGATGGCATAATGCAAGGTTTGCATGATGGTGAAGTCTAGTAGTTCTGTGAACAGATAAGTTATCAATTGTGTTCTTAGTAGTAGCAAAGACTGTGTGAGCCCATATTGACCTCGAATTTGGACTAAGAATAGGTGTTGGTTTTGGATCTGAATCTTCTTGAACCATGATCTCAACATCAAAATCTTGATCTTCTTCTTCATTAGAGGAGGAGTCACTGTGATCTTCATCAGAATCTGAAGGAATAATTGGAGAGAAAGTCATGAAGTGTGAGAACTCATATGCCTTTGAGGCATTATTAGCAATCCCATTCACTATAACCTTTCCAGTGGAGATTTCTATAATCTCTACTGTGTTTGGACCAAAAATTACTTGCTTTGGTGATCCTATATGAGTAATTTGATATACTAACAACAAATTAGCTGTTAGAGAAGGAACAAATAAAACATTTTTGAACTTACAATGCTCCATATGAACTATATCCAATCCTTTGGCAGAAATATGAGAGTTGTCTCCCATGTGAATGGTAGGCCCATTTTGGAGATCCAAAGAGGAAAAGGATTCTTCCGAGGAAACCATGTGGTTGGAGGCTCCAGAATCTATGAGGAGGGATTTTGACTTTTAAAAACCAACCATCAATGCATGGGAATTATCAGATCCACTTCCAGAATCAGACATCTTTGTTTCTTTTGGAACAACAATTTTGTTTTGTTCAAGAAGCTTGGTTAGAAGATCAATTTTCTTGTGCATGCAAGCTTTCTCCGGATGGTTTCCTCTCTTGCAGTAGGAACAATTTGGTCTCTTTTGTTTGTCATTCTTGGATTTTGATGGCTTCTTGTCTTTGTATTTTTGCCTTTCTTTTGCATTCGCTCCACTTGCTTCACTAGCTAGAAGAGCTAGATCTTTGGAGGTCTTTATGGCACCCATTTGAAACAATTTGTCCTCTTCTTGAATGAGGGCTTGAATGAAGACTTCTAAGGTAGGAAACTTCCATTCAGGGATTGACATTCGCCCAGAATGGAAAGTAGATACAAAGACAGAAAATTGAGATCCAAGTTTGCTCAAAATGGAGAGAACCAATTGCTCATCACTTTTAGTGATTCCATAATGCTTGCATTGTAAAACCAAATTCTTAAATTTTGAGAAGAATGCTTGAATGCTCTCGAAATTGCTAGGTTGTAGGGCAACCAATTCATTTTCAAGAATATGGCCTCTTAACCCATCTTGTTTGCCAAAATGACTCTCCAATTTAGTCCATAACTCACTTGGAGACTTCAATCCTTCAATATGAAACAAAATATCTTTAGACATGTGAAGACATATTAAACCAAAAGCTTCATCCATTTTATTTAGATGCTTGATTCTTTCTACAGTTGTATTTGGTATGGCATCTTTTTCAAATACCATTCTATTTAGTTGTCTATTCCACAAGTGTAATCTCATATCACTCTTCCATTCGAAGTAATTGAAGGGAGTGAGGATCATAGGATAAAGAGAAGAAGAAGCATTCGAATTGCTCACCTTTGACTACTGGAACAAGTGCAAATAGAAACTGTTGCTGCAACTACTGGAACTTCGAAATACCTACAAAAAACTCTCAAGAATGGAGGTAGAATATTCTCTCAAATGGATCTGATACCATGTGAAAATCCTCACATAAGATCCAAAGAGATGATGTAAACCTCACAATGAAAGAATTTAGGAATAATAGAAGAAGAGAGAAGTAATAGAACATAGATCCAAAAGAGCTATGATAGAGGCAGAATAATTACACATGTTACATTAATCTGAATAGTAAACTGGTAAATATACAATGCTGAGGATGAGGATTCGAATTCACTAGGTGTAATTCGAATTAGCCTTCATGCACAGATCCATAATCAGTGGAGAGTCATCAAAACATAACTAAGAGTCCACCTTCTCATTAGTGAAGTCATCAATGCACAAGTAATGGTCAACTGGGAGTCAAAATGAGTCTAATTGAGTGTGGTTGGTGTAACGGGCACATGGAAGCACTGATGTAGTGAAGGAGGCTCAGTGGAGGGTGCAGATGGAGCTAACCGGAGTCAGAATAGGCTATCTAGTCACACTGGAGGTCCATCGGAGTGATAAGGTCAGTTAGGAGTCAATTAATCCTTAAATCAAGGAAAGAACTGAAGATAACTGAACTAAACTGGACTGGTAGGTGAAGAAAGGCGCCCTTCTCATGTAGTAGGTGAAAGGAGGGTGCACTAAGCTCTAGAAGAGCTAAAATTGATTTGAAGGAAGCTCCAGGGGCTAGTTTACTAAGGGCTAGGTGCTGGTACTGATGACTAGGATGCATGCAAACCCTAATTTTGCATGCATGACTGGAAATGAAAATGACAGAAATGCTAGAAGGACTAGGATGGAGTATAGGAATATCCTAACAATTCACCGCAAGAGAATGGGAATAATATGTTAAGTAATATGTGTGTGGATGAATGTTAATTATTCAACACTTATAAGTCCGTGAATGTAAGAATCTGCCGATTCGTCACATAGTTGAACATTGAATTTAAGCGCAGCGTAGGAAAGTGCAGTATTGTATGTTTATTCAATTGCATGCAACATAACGATAAGAACCTGGATGTGTTGAATGGATAAAGAATGCTAAGTAAGATTGGTTAGAGTTACTCAAGTCTTGGAATAGACGTGCGGTCTAGCTGACGCGCTGAACCATTGAGATTTGCCACGAGGTAAGCTGTTGATATCTTATTGTTGTGATGCAAGAAGAATCCCATACCGCGCAACCCTCGGAAGCTCTAGTTGCGCAAGCGCCTCCACTTTCCGAAGTATCCGACGCGAAGTAGAGACTTCACGCCGTTGTCTACCCATAGTAGCCCTTGTGATATCGCACTACTTATCAGTCTTCCTACACTTGCATCACTAGGTTGTGGAAACTTGATTTCACAACCACACCCTCAACTTTGCCTCGGGTGAGACGTCAGGCTACGGGTAGCCTGTTGCCGAAAGGTCCGGTGAATAGGGGTTTTGTTGGTTCCTTGAACCGCGAAGTACCTGGTTCTACATTGGAAACCTATAGCTCAGTTATATACGCCAACAAATGGTTTCGTTACTCGGCTAAGACTAGTGATTCCATAGTGTGTTTGGAAAGTAATGTGTGAAGAAGAATACTAGTTTCCATTGGGTTCAGAAAATTGGCATCCTAAGAAGAAAGAGATCTGGGACTGGTGTGACATAATAGAAAGAGATTTTGCAAAGAAAGAGAACAGAGACCCACGTGTCTCTGATGTCCAGTGGTTGAACAGATATATGTGGAGAGAGATTCACGAGATTTTCTGGGCTTCGTTTGGAAATGAGCTACACGCGTGGATATCACGACTTGCAGAAAAGAAAACCTATTTTCAAGGAGGAGTACCTACAGAGTGGACTCCAGAGCTCACAGAACAGCTCAAAGTAATAGACAGCCCACTGACGCGAGTAGTCGGCTTCTGGGTTGATAGCATACTTGAAGGATTTGTGACAGAATTTACTGTAGACACGTTGAAGTCCTATAGTCAAGCAGAAGCATACTTTTTCGAAGGATTCAGAGGTAACTTACTGAACAATGTAAGTCTATACATTAAAATGATTTTAGCTGAGAAAGGCGTTTTAAGAATGCAGTGATATTTTTGCATCTGTCATGGTCAATAGATTTTTTAGTGATTCTGATGCACAAACACATAATCTGAGAAGTCGAAAGAGATATAATTTTAATAAAGAAAAGAATCCAGGAGGACCTGGACTTCGCATCGATATCAAAATCCCATGTGACCTTAACAATCAGATCGCACCGTCATCAGCCACCATCCACCCTATCACACCTCAGAATCGGCCAGTTGCAGAAACTGCACCACCCCTAGATAAGAACCCACCCGCTGCAAGGGTAGCGCATCCCATCCTATAGAACGTTAATACTAGTGACACCACATGAGTAGGTGCTCAGGCCATTCCAGTTCAGAATACCTGACCTTAGAATATTCCGCAGAGTAGTATTCCTAGCACCATCCCGAGCACCACATTTATTCTTTCTACTCATAACTCCGTGCAGATAGTCAGCACTACTCAAGGTGCTTCACAACCAGGGAGGAGAATGACCAATAACGATATAAAAATACTGATATTCCAAGGAACAGGTCTAGAAGAGCCTGATTAGCATTGGTTCTATGTGAAGCCGTATGGAGTGTAAAGCAAATCTAGGATGATGCTGTGAAGAGAGCGCAGCTCATCACCACTTTCAGAGATTGTGCCTTGCATTAGTTTATTAAATATTCTCAAGCACAGCTAAGAAACCTAATAGAAATTAAGTATGCACTCATCGTGGGGTTTAAGAAGCCAAAATCAGAATCGCAGTGCATAACAGATTTAAAAGAAATTAAGCAGAAACCCACTAAAACGGTCTGGGAATTCGACCAAAAATTTAAGACATTACTAGATCAAGTGAGCTTTGTTATAGCTCCACAATAGCACCAGGAATGGTTCATTGCTGCGTTGTTTCCCCACATCAGACAACCATTGATGCAGCAGAAGGTTGCGTCGCAGGAAGAGGCCTTAGAAATCGCAATGAAGCTGGAGCCTTCGCCAATCGGTGAGACTAGTTCTGGGATGTCTCAGATCCAGAACTAGTTGACTACCTTAACATTAGAATTGCAAGGTATGAAAAATGGAAAGGAGCAGAGATATGAACACAGACACGAAGTTTGGTGCACAGGATGCAAAGGAGAGGGCCACACTAGAGAACATTGCCCTCTATTTCAAGATTATCTTTACAGTGGTGCACCAAACCCAATGAATATGAATCAAAATCAAGCATCATGGTGTGAAATCTACAGAAGCATAGGACATAGGGCTGGGGACTGTTATCTCATCTAGAAATATGTAAAGACACCTAAGAGCTTGTATTGTAATTTCTGTAAATCAGTTGGACATGATGAATCCAACTATCGTGCATACGAGCTCATGAATGAAAGAAAGCGAGATATGGAAATGATGCGAGGTGCTGGAATGTACCGTGCCCAAGAAGAAAATCAGCCGAAATAAGAAAACACCCACTATGATCAGGGAGGATATAGAGGCCATGGTGGTGGATACCGCAGGAGAGGAAGAAATGCCGGCCCGGCACAAGGAAGAGGCCGCGGCCAGGTAATCTATTATAACTGTGGCCATCCAGGTCATGTATCTCGAGATTGTACCAACCCATGCACTACATGTAATTACTGTAAATCATTTGAGCATGTCATTGAAGACTGTCCTGTGCTTGAGGTGGAAAGGCAGAAATAAAGAAGGATAGAACCACCAAATCCCAACATTCAGTTGATCGCAGCAAAGCGAAGAAATGCAGATCCAAGTGTAAATGTGGTAACGTGCAATGGAGCTAATACAGGAAGAGATGGAGGTGTAGAAGCTTCGACTTTGGGAACGCGTGATCCTAGGCAAAATCCTTGTGAGCCTGTATGGATTAGAAAAGCTCCTGGTAAAGCACCAGGTCTGGACTTACAGAAAAATAAGGGAGCATTCGAGGAAGCGCGGGACATGTTCAAGACACCACCACCTAGCTCCCCGAGAACCCAATTGTGCAGTGAAATACTGCCAAGATAGGATATGCCAATGACATATGATCAGATGAGCGTTGCGGTAGACATAGGTACCTCTATTACACAGTTCCTACAGAGCTGCATGAAGTTATTAAAGAGCGTAGATGCTTTCATCGAATTTTAAAAGCTACTAAAATAGTATGAGCCAAATGGCGAGAAGGGGGATATCCATGGCACAGTCTATAATATTAGGAGTCCTAAAAGAACAGGGAGGGAAATGAGGTTAATTACTCAGATTGGGGTTTATGAGATGGGTGAGATCATCATTGATCTTGGATCTGAAGTAAATGTCTTGACCAAGTAGACATGGCATCATAAGAATGGATAATCAAGGGATAGTTATACCTTTGGGGAGGTTACCCAACACCATTGTTGACATTGACGGAGTGTGCAGCTATGCATATTTCGAGGTGATCGAGATCGTGGATGACAATCATCATTATCTAGTGCTGCTGGGTATCGATTGGGCAATGACTAATTCTTCTATCATTGATTTGAAGACTATGAAAATGATATTTGAAGGCAATGACATCAGGGTCATCGCACCATTGGACCCCTCACAGGGTGAACGATGCATTGAATCGATTCAAGAGGAATCTAGAGCCCAAGACTTGGATCATATTTACAAGATGACAACCAATGTTGCTGATTACATTAATCCAACTACGGATGGCACACTCAGTTGGCGCTGTGATAGCTCTTGCATCTCAAACTTTGATGCAGGACTGAAAAACGGGCAAAGCAGGCTACATGAAGTATCTACCAGGAAATGCGAATCACGAAGTCACTCCACTGGATTATAAAAGAGGTAACTCGAATTCCTACCTTTGATGGTTTATCTAACGTTTATTGTTTTATCAAAGAATATATTGCAGCAGTCGTGGATAAATACCGCATCTCAGCATTAGACATGGCACTGCGTGGGACACCCACCAGATGGTGGGCTGCACATAAGAAGACACTGACCACATGGGATCAATGCAGAATTAAGATGCAAATCAGGTTTGCTGATAAGGTTACACTATCTTTTGAAAAATATAATGGGCATACAGATCCAAGGGATCATATTGAAGCTTGTGTACAAGCTTGGGTAGAAAGGCCACAGACAGAATGGGTGCATCTTATCGAGAGATTCCAGACAGATTTCAGTTTCGAAGACGAACATCCTAGTAGCAATGATGCGCTGCAGGTCATTAAGGAAAGAATATTCAAACCAGACTGCACCCAGTGAAACATGACACTAGAAGAATTATTTGGGGTAGAAAGCATACCTGCACAGCTATAGCCTGAATGGGAGGAGCAGCTACAACATGCTCTTGATTGTTATCATATCGATGGAGAACCCGAGGATAAAGTAGATAGTGATGACGAGGACCCGCGCAATATACGGATACCTGTTACAGAGGGATCGCACAAGGTAGAAGGACCTCCACTAGAAATTCTAGATATGGGTGGACCCATGAAAACAAGAACAGTAAACATTGGCACGAGCGAAGAGCCAAAGTTCGCCGCTATCGGAGACTATTGGGGTGAAGACACAGTAGAGGAGGTCATGGGTATATTACAAGAATATCGATAATTATTCCCGACCAAGTTCACAGAGATGAAAGGTATTCTGGGAGACTTAGGAGTGATGAAAATTCCTCTTAAGCCGGGCACGAAGCCTGTGAAACAAAGACCATATAGACTGAACCCGCGCTACAAAGAACAAGTTAAGGAAGAACTCGATAAGATGCTCGATGCACGGATCATTGAGCTGGTTGAATAATCTGAGTGGATAAGCCCGATGGTTATCTAGGATAAGAAGACAAAGGGTGAAATCAGGATCTGTGTAGATTTGAGAAAGTTGAATGATGCTTCCAGGCATGACCCATTTCCTACACCTTTTACAGATGAAGTGCTAGACAATGTTGGGGGAAATGAGGCGTATTATTTTACTGATGGATTCTCTTGCTACCATCAGATCAGGATTGATTGCGCAAATAGGCACAAGATGAATTTTGCTATAGAATGGGGGTTGTTCTAGTACATAGTGATGCCTTTCGGTCTGAAGAACACACCTGCCATATTTTCTAGAGTGGTTGTCGCGGCATTTAAATATTTTATACATAAGTTTTTAGAGGTTTACTTTGATGACTGGACCATTTTCGGTTTACTAAAGAACCATGCCGCGAACCTCAGGATGATGCTGGAAAAATGTAGACAGGATCAAATCTCATTAAATTTGAAGAAATGTGTTTTTTGTGTTCCCTATGGAACTTTGTTGGGCCACATTGTGTGCAAACAGGGCTTGATGGTTGATCCTGCGAAGATCGCAGTCATTGTAAACTTTCCCACACCAAATTCAGTCAAGCAATTGCGCACTACATTGGGGCATACCGGATATTACAGGAAATTCATAAAAGGGTATGCGGAGATAACCACACTAATGGAGAAGCTGCTAAAGAAATATGTACCATTCATTTGGAATGCGTACTGTGAGAAAGGATTTGACACATCAAAAGAGAATATGGTCACTGCGTCGATTCTAGTTTTTCTAGACTGGAAGAAGCCGTTTCATTTCCATGTTGATGCTTCATGTATCGCATTGGGCGTTGTCCTCACTCAGCCAGGAGAGGGAGGTATTGATCATCCCATTGCGTTTTCCAGTAGAAAGTTATCATCTGCTGAGAAGGACTATACCACTACTGAAAGAGAAGAACTCGCGATGGTATATGCACTGCAGAAGTTTAGGCACTACTTGCTTGGTGTGCACTTCTCCATGTTCACTGACCATTCTGCTTTGAAATACTTGGTCAATAAGCTAGTGTTAGGGGGGTACATATGCAGATGGTTACTACTCTTTCAGGATTACGACTTTGAAATTATGGTTAAGCCAGGAAGGTTGAATTTGGGACCTGATCATCTGTCAAGAATTGAGTCAGGAGAAGAGCCTATGAATCTGGAGGACAATCTGCCTGATGCGCAGTTGTTCGCCATACAGGTTGCTGACAATTATTATAAGGACATCATTGATTTTTTTACTACTGGTTTCGCACCCACAAAGGTCACTACGTAGCAGAAGAAGTAGTTGGTATTGCACGCAACAGACTTCAATATAATCGCAGGTCAGCTATATAAATTGGGACTAGATGAGGTACTATGCAGATGTGTATTAGAGAATGAGAAACCATTTATATTGGTTGATGCACACTCAGGAGTTGCAGGAGGCCATTACGTAGGAAGAGCTACCATGTAGAAGATATTGCGCACAGGGCTATGGTGGCCCACAATTCATAAAGATTCGAAGGAACATTGCCAGAATTGTGATGTTTGTCAGAGAACAGGGAAGCCATTGCGTAGAGATGAAATGCCATTAAATATACAGCTGACATTGCAGGCCTTTGAGAAGTGGGCCATTGATTTTGTGGGTCCTATTAACCCACCAGGGAAGAGAACCGGTACAAGGTACATTATTACCGTGACTGACTACCTCACCGGATGGGTAGAAGCAAAGCCAGTAAAAGACTGTAGTGCAGCTATAGCCGTAGAGTTTATATATGAGAACATCCTAACAAGGTTCTGATGCTCGAATATTTTGATGAGCGATTAGGGAACTCACTTTTTGAATAGAACCATTGAAGCTTTGACCGAAGAGTTCCACATTCATCATCAACACAACACGCCTTATCATCCACAGGTGAATAGAGTTGTTGAAGCATTTAACAAAGTGTTGGAGAATGCGCTGACCAAGATATGCAACGTCAACCGGAACGATTGGGACCTATGCATTCCATCTGTATTATGGACATACAGTACTACATGCAAGAAAATTGATGGGCCATACACCTTTCAGATTGGATTATGAGCAAGAAGCAATAATGCCAATGGAATACATCATTCCTAGTTTGTGCATAGCAGCGTTTACAGGCATGGTAGATCGCGCAGCGCTAGAAGAAAGGCTCCTACACTTAGTTGGGCTGGAAGAAGATCGCTTCATCGCAGGCTTCCACCAACAAGTACAGAAAGAGCACGAAAAATCATGGCATGATCACCACATCACGAACAAGAGCTTTCAGGTAGGTGATCTAGTCCTCCTGTATGATAGCAAATTCATGAAATTTCCTGGAAAGTTTAAGATTCATTGGCTTGGCCCATATACTGTAATGCATGTTACTAATGGTGGCATAGTCCAGTTAGCTCCATTAGCCGGAGAGACCTTGCCAAGTATGATAAATGGTAGAAGAATAAAGCTTTACCACGATAGTTCGGCTACCAAGAATCCTATATGATTATGGGAGGTGTACCACGCAACACTGTTGAAGTTGCGCGTGCGCAAAAAAAAAAAACAAAGAGAGAGAAAAATAAAAAGAAGAGAGCAGCTGGCAGAGCAAGTCCAGATACTAATCGTGCATAAAAGGTAGAACGACAGCTGTGTAGAAGAGCTAGTACCATACGCACATAGAAGTGACACGCATACGAGAACGGCCAGCATACCGTGACGGAAGCCGTTACCGTTGCAGTCATCGGTCGATTAGTGGGCCGTTAACCAAATTGGCGGCAAAAGGCACACTGAAAGAACAGGTGGCCAAATAAACGGTCTCCCAGGCCACTCTAGAGATGCTGCGAGAATTCGAGAACAAGGCCAAGGACATGGTCGCAGAGTTAGCAATCACTCTGCAAAATTTTGCTTCGAAGATAGGCACATCACCCTCATCCGGAATTGAAAGTGGCTCAGGATGAGCCACAAGTGAGTGTTAGGGGCCTGTTGGATGGGGTCTAAGTTGGGATTTTGCACAAGTACTGAAAAGTTCGCATTGCGTGCGGCAACAAGCTACAGGCGGTTTTTGAGAAATTGCGCATGTCGTGTGATGACAGTGGTCAAGGCATGGTTGCATAGTAGGTTGGTACGCAGAACCGCGCATGAGTTATTTTTGGTACGCAATACAGGTAAAGATCAGATGAGGATATGACCTATTTTGGGTAAGGAACAGATGGAAGGAAGAGGAAAGTAACTTGTTTGAGCGAGTGGCGTCAAGCAGTTGAGAATCTAGGCCACTACACTGATGGCGACAGGAAGGCGGAAGGAGTGGAAAGGGACAGGCCATGATGTAGTTGTAACCGTTTTGAGGACTGCGGCTGTCAGAGGCGCATGTGAACCATGAGTGGCCCAGCTGGAGCAAGAAGAGTAGGCTGTCGATGGCGATAGTCAGGCTGGTAGTTAGCCACGCCAATTTTGGAAACCTTAGGGTTTCGGCACATCATTTGTAAAGACACAACCCATGGCGTGATCTATATATAAGGGCATTTTGTATGGGAAAGGGTTAATCTCTCGTAGAGCTAGTTATTGTTGAGCATTGTTAGCATATTTTGAGTCTTGAAGCTATTGTAAAGGCTCTGCAGCTGAGTGCGTAGAGACCTATCTGAGAGAGAAGAAGAGTCTGCAGCTGAGTGCGAAGACTAAGAACGGTTTTACTCTTCCCATAAAGATCAATATTAACAACCGTTCTTGTGGATGTAGCTTCCATCCGAGGGTGAAACACATTAAATTCTTTGTTATGTGATTATTGTGTGTTTACAATTGTTCATTTGCTTGGTATGAATGTTTAATACAGCAGATGTCTGTTATGTGATTGATTTTATATGTATTCGCCGCAAGAGAATGGGAATAATATGTTAAGTAATACATCTGTGGATGAATGTTAAGTATTCAGCACTTATAAGTCTGTGAATGTATGAATCTGCCAATTAGTCACATAGTTGAACATTGAATTTAAGCGCAGCGTAGGAGCACGCAATATTGTATTTTTATTCGATTCCATGCAACATAATGATAAGAACCTGGATGTGTTGAATGGATAAAGAATGCTAACTAAGATTGGTTAGAGTTACTCAAGTCTTGGAATAGACACGCAGTCTAGCTGATGCACTGAACCATTGAGATTTGCTGCGAGGTAAGCTGTTGATAGGTTATTCTCATGATGAAAGAAGAATCCTATACCACGCATCCCTTGGAAGCACTGGTTCCGCAAGCACCTCCGCTTGCCGAAGTATCTGACGTGAAGTAGAGACTTCGCACAGTTGTCTACTCGTAGCATCCCTTGTGATGTCACATTGCTTATTAATCTTCCTACATTCACATCACTAGGTTGTGGAAATTTGATTCCGCAACCACCCCCTCAGCTTCGCCTTGGGTGAGACCTCAGGCTGCACGCAACCTGTTGCTGAAAGGGCTGGTGAATAGGGTTTTTGTTGGTTCCTTGAACCGAAAAGTACTTGGGTCTACATTGGAAACCTCTAGCTTAGTTATATACACCAACACTTCACACACTTTTGCATCTAATACTCTCCCTCTCTCTCACTCTAAACTCGTAAACCCCAATTTCACTCTCCCTCAATCCCTAATAGGAATCCAAAACTTCATAGTACATATTGGTCAGCTTCTGCTTCTCTTGCTTCAAGAATTCACACTCTTTCACATCCGATGTACTAACTCTATCTCCCTCAACCCCTAATCCCCAGTCTCTCTCTTTCTCTCTCTCTCTCTCTCTCTCTCTCTCTCTAAAACCCTATCCCTCTCTCTCTCTCTCTATCCCACAACCTCCCTCTTTCTAGATCTCTCTAAGCTCCCAACACCTCTCTCTCTCTCTCTCAACCCCTTCAATACATCACACCCTCTCTCTCTCTCTCTCTAAACCCATAACCCTCAATATCTCTCTCTCTATCTAAATTCCTAACCCCCAATATCTCTCTCTCTATCTAAATTCCTAACCCCCAATATCTCTCTCTCTCCCTCTCTCTAAATCCCTAACCCCAATCTCTCTCTTTATTTTTTCTCTCTCTAAACCCCTAAGACCCAATCCCTAATACCCATGAATGATATATGGGAACAATTCGAAAGTTTTAGGAATAATGGATGGGTCTCAAGACCTTGAACATGGACGTGGGAGAAAATAAGGGTCTTACGACCTAAATTAATCATTTAAGGCTCATGATCCATGAATAGTTCCTTGAAGCACTATAGAGGCACCTTAGAGGGGATGTTGGCCTTCAATTAGTATATGGATGCCATTAGGAGGTTTGATTCACCGAGGATGGTAATTGAGGTCTTGAATATATGGTAAGAGGAGTAAATAAAGGGCCTATGGGATATGAGTTCCTATAATAGATTTTTTGTACCAACAATGAATCTTGGGATCATTACTATGGTCGAGTGAGGGAAAAAAGGCTATATGACCTAAATTAAGCTTCTAGGTCTCATGGGACAAATGATGCCTTCAACCACTACACATGTAATGTAGAGGGGATCTTTAACTAGCAATTAGGATACATCCATTAGGATATTTTATTCACCAAGGATGTGTATCAAGGCCTTGACCATTGTCATATGGGAACCATTACAATGCTTTCTACACTAGATGGTGTCCATATTATACTTGTGGGGTAAATATTCCATTTATATGATTTGTGTGGTGTTTTTGGACCATATGCATAGTCCATAAACCATAAAAACATATTTTTAGTCCCTAAGACATTAGTTTTTATCCTTGTACCATGGTTAGTGTATCAAGAACCATCTTGTTGGGCCTGGTCCAAGTGGGGCATTTTTTTGTAAGTTAGATTTTGGAACTGCGGAGCTAAGCGCAGTTTGGTTGAAGGCTTTTTGACAAGTCTATTCTTGGGATGTTGCGAAGTTGTGCATAGAGCAGCGTCGAAAGAGTTGCAAAGTTCAGCACTGCGAGGAGTATAGAGCTGTGATGTGGCTAGTCTATGGAGATCCGACAAAGCAGAGTGTTGGACAGAAGGTGACACATATTCTGGTTAGACCATCGGTGGTCTATTTTTGGTAAAGATACTCCATGATTTCCAGGCAACGGGTAAGGAGCAATGAAGAAGGAAAGCGACTGGTTGCACATGTAACGAACCACTACTTGAACCAATCGCACAAGACCGTCAGAAGAAGAATGACTCGATGAAAGCGACCTGTTGGCGTGCGCACAACAGGAAGGCTTATAGCGACGTGAGCATGCGTTGAAGGTGGCCACGATGGAAGATTCACTACTAGAAGCCTGCTATTCCGGTTAGCTGAAAATCATGACAGTTTTGTAAACCTTAGGGTTTTTTCCTGCGAATTGTAAAGACATGACCTACGGGCATGATCTATAAATAAGGCATATTTTGTATGGGAAAGGGTTGTTGGGTTGTTGAATCTCTCATTTTTGTGTTGGTTGTGGAGCCAGATATTCTATTCTCATAGATGATATTGTATCAGTTGTGTTTGTACCCTAGTTTTATATGATATGTAGGTGGACTGTACAGTCACCCCAGTGGGGGGGTGTTGGAGGGCATCGCCCCCCCATGGGGTTCCAGGGACCAGCGGTCCCCTGGCAGGGGTTCGGGGGCAACGCCCCCGAAGAAAATTTTTGGGGCTATTTTCGCCAGCTGTTTTGCGGGCCCATGGTTTTGGGTATCCCGTGGTATTTTCCCATTGTATTTCCCTTATAAAATAAAGACATTGTAATACGGCTAGGTATGATCTATTAGGTTTTATGCATTGTAAATATCTCTGAGATCAGGAGAGAGACTGTGAAACAGAGAAGAGGAAGTGCAGCGGTTGTGCTGCAGGTTGTATCCCTTTACCTTGTTGGACGGTAATAATAATAAGGACTGGCAAATTCAGTGTGGACGTAGCCCAAGTTGGGTGAACCACGATATATTTGTGTCCCTCTTGTAATGTGTATGTGTGATTATATTTACATTTCTGTTTATTGTTATTGCTCTGCGATCCTGTTTTTTCTAACATTTTGTATTGTCATTTGGATTACTCTTCATTGTTATTGACTGAATAGATCTTTGTTGAGAGACATTTTTGTAAAGGCTTTGCAAGCTGTGTGCACAGAGGCCTATTGAGAGAGAAGAGAGTCTGCAGCTGAGTGGGTAGACAAGAACTGTTGTACCATTCCCAAAGACTAATACAACAACAGTTCTTGTCGATGTAGCTCCCATCCTGTGGGTGAACCACGTTAAATCCTGTGTAGTGTGATTGTTTATGTTTTGCACTTCTCTGTTTGCTTACAATGGATGCTTGAATTCTCATTTATCAGTTGTTATGTTAATGCTTTTATATGTATTCTCCATAGGAGAAAGATGGGAGTAATATGTTAAGTATTACATGTATGGATGAATGATGAATGCGTAGTGTTCTAAGTGTGGGAAAGTATCAGTTCATTGAATAATCACATGTGTATGTAGATTTTGGGTTGTATAATGCTTTTGACATGCAGCACCGGAAGTGCGCAGAATTGTGTGTTTCATCTATTTACATTGTTATAAGGCTAATCCGTGAAGAACCTGCAATAATTAATTAATGAAAACACATGAGATGGCAGAAATAACAGAACTCAGAATCACTTTTATATGGATCGCAGGCCACTTCGAGGGGGAAACCTCCTTTGAGCAAGCTCAATACAAATAACTTCACGGTACCTTCATTGGTCTCAACACAAACTTATATACTAAGTCTAGGCGCCAATACCATGGGTCAATACCATGTGTCAATACAAACCATGGGCCAATACAAAATATGGATCAACAATTACTATGGGACGACTTACAAAGCATATGCATCCAACAACAATAATACAAACTATGGATCAACAAATACTACGGGACAACTTACAAAGAATATATGTCCAACAACAATATACTAACAAAGTAAATAGAAGGGTTGACATGGGTTCCTAACATCCCTTCTCCATTAGAAAAAGCTTTGTCCTCAAAGCTTTAGATGTGGAAATTGATGCAGAATCTGAAGGAGTGGTTCCCCTGTAGCATCCTTGGGTTGCATTCCGGCCCATTGACGCCTTTTGAGTTTCAGGGAGGATTGCTTGGAAGTTGTAGAAGAAGAAGGACCATATCAGCTACGTGAAAAGTGTGCTTAGAACGGTGTTGATCGACTTGTTGTTTAAGTTGAATTCTTCCCATGTGAAGATTGTCTTGCAGAATGAGAAGAATCTGATCGCGGTTTCGAAGAATTGAGTCAATTTCCTAAACTGGGGAGCTGTTGAGCGTGTATGGAAGAAGAACTGGCGATGTCTATCCATAAACTGCTTCATATGGTATCCGTTTAGATGTGGTATTGTACCACTGGAGTTATTCTAGCAAATCCATAGAAATAGCTATCCACATCTGTGTAGGGATGGGAAAGGGTTCAACCCATCCCGAAAGGAGTGTCATTTCACCCTTGTTGAACTGGCAAGTATCACTATCAACCACCATCTGTTGAATTGTCATCTTCAATCCCTGCCAAAAGAAATTACATTGGTCCCGGTCATACATTTTGAGGAACCCAGAGTGCCCTACTGATGAAGAAGAAGGGAGTTCATAGAAGAGATAGCCCTGACGAACAAATTGCAACCAATTTGGAAGAAGCAGAGAAATAACTGTAAGAGAAACTGGGTCAGCAAATGTGCGAGAAGGAGCATCTACCACCATATTGTCCTTACCCCTCTTGTAAGTGACCGCATAGGAATAACCCATGAGTTGGATAACCCATTTCAGGTGTGTTGGGGAGGAGACCCATTGTACCAGGAAATTTTCCAGACTCTGGAGATTAGTCTTGATGCAAAAATAATTCGCTAATAGGTATGGCTGCCACTTTTGTACTACATGGAAAATAGCCATCATTTCCTACTGAGATGGAGATGTGGCTAAATTCGTACCAGAAAGGTCTCGTGAAGGTGACAAGCCCACTGGTTCAGCAAGGACACCTGCATATCTATCCAAGGAAGTAGGGGAGACCGTTGATGGGTGCATCTGAATGGAATGGAGTTGAGCGATGACACCATGTGAATTCTTCTTAAGGATCTTTTCCAGGTGATCTGAACTGATGATGTGGACAGACCCTTGTTGTAAGCCCTTAAATTTGTGTTGTTTCCCATTGATTGAAAACTGCATCCAAAGTTCAACAAAATCCCATAAGATGGGGCCAAGTGTGCGTAACCATTGAATTCCCAAAACCACATCACATCTGCCTAGGGACAAGGAAAACATGTTAGAGCGCAAGTTATAATCTTCCAGAGAGATACGCACATTGTGACACTTCCCATTGTAAGGTAAGGTGCCCCCATTGGAAACCATGACTTCAAAGTTGGAGCAAGGATGGACAAAACAATCAGCATGTTTGGTGATCTGAGGGTCAATGAAGTTATGAGTGCTACTAGAATCAATGAGTATTGTAAGAGGAAGCTTCTTGAAATAACCCCTAACCCGCATTGTTTGGGGGCTGGTGATCCTGGATAAAGCATGGAGAGATATCTTTGGTTGTTCATCCTGAGATGGGGGGTTAGTAGGCGGCTCCTAAATGTTGACCTGATCATCCATTGTATCTTGAGTTTCTTGACCAATTGTAGAGGCAAGCGAAGAATGCATATCCAAGAGATAGAGCTTTTGTTGAACACATCTATGTCCCTGAGTGAATTTCTCATCACAATTATAACAAATCCTTTTTTCTCTGCGTGCCTGCATCTCTGTTTCAGAAAAATTCTTGATAGGAGTTGGCCGAGGAGCTGGCGGGATGGGAGATCATTGAGAACCCATATTTCGGAAGGAAACAAAAGTGGGTTTGGAGCTCTGTTGGGTTACAATCTTGTCTTCTGCAAACTTATCCAACCCTAGGAATTCCATCATTGTGTTGGGACAGAACATTTTAACCTCTGACCGGATTTCATCCTTAAGACCACTGATAAAACAACTCCTGTAGAATTCATCAGACAATCCTTCTGTGTGATTGGCTAGTTTCTCAAATTCTGTCTGATACTCTCTCACAGTGCCACTTTGACGAAGTTTAGTGAATGCTCCAGTGAAGTCATAAAAAGCACTAGGACCAAGTCGTTGCAAAAGGAGTTGGAAAAAACTGTCCATTTTGGCTCGTCATGAGCCTTGATGTACCAACGGTACCATTGAAGGGCTTCTTGTTCCAAATGAAAGGATGCAAATGGAGCTTTTTGGACATCAAAAGTATTATGCAGACTGAAATATTGTTCGACATGATAGATCCATCTAGTTGGATCAATACCATTAAAGCAAGGAAATTCAAGCTTCGGACCATGGAAATTGTTGGAAGAAGAGAACCCATTGGCTGCCGAAGATTCGTGCTGTCGGTTATTGTTCATGGTTGAATGCTGAAGATGGAGGTTGAGAAATTTTTCATCCAGATCTTGGAGTTTGGTTTGGATGGCTGCAAGTGCTTCCTCCATGGTTATTGCTCCTACGTGGGTGACACCAGGAATTTTTTTTTTTTTTGGAATAGATAGAAAAAGACAAACAAAAGCTTATTTAGTAAAGGGAAATTTGGATTTGGGAAAAACTCGGAGGGGTAATTGGGTTTTGACTAGGTTTTGGACACTTTCTGATGGACAGGGAAGCAAAAAATGGAGATTTTAGAAGTGGGGTGAAAGAATGAGAAAATTTGGCAGAGAAGGACAAAGAAGCAGAATTAGGAAAGGAACTCGGTGGTAAAATTTGAAGGCGATTGGGTGAAATACGAAGAAGTTATGACAAACCCAAAAAATAGACAAATGTGGGATTTCAAGCTTTGGGAAGTGGAATTTGGGATAGGGTCCTCAGGAATGAAATATGCAAAATGGGATTACCGGGGTGTGAGGGAAGTTTCAAGGGACACTAAGTGAAAACAAGGAAGATATGACCAAGAAACATAATTTTATACTTTTTTTTTAAGGAATGGATCTGCAATGGCTCAGAAGGGATCTGAAACAGATAGATCTGCAATGGCACGGAAGTGATCAGAAACAGAGGGATCTGAGATGGTGCCGACTAGATCGAAAATGAATAGATCTTAAATAGATCTGAAACGGCTGGATTTTGAAAGACTTTTAGAATGGATCTGAAACGACGTGGCAGTGATCGGCAACAGTTCAGCTGAAAACAGATATGGACCCCAGGTATGTGCGGCTTCCTAACAGTTTAGGGGTTTCACTCAGCCACCAATGCTGTCTGACGGCTTGCATATTGGGGCAGTACACTCCACGGCTCAGGTAAAACTGATAACCGCTTTGCCACAAACGACAGCTCTTGGTTTACCTCACGGGTGGGAACTAGTCAATCAGGTAGGGGTCGTTTGCCTTTTCGCTGACAGGTCCTCTCAATGGGCCAACTGCTTTGGGGTTCCTGTGGTACTCCTCACAATAAGTTTTGGGGATTATTCTCAAGTACTTCCCCCATTTAAGTGGATAGGGATTATTCCCAGATCCAAAGTTGCAATGGATGCGAAAAAAAAAATTTGGTAGAAATTTCACCCAGCGAGCCCAAGAAAGTGCTTTGATACCAGATGTGAAGAATATGCAATAATTAATTAATGAAAACACACGAGATAGCAGAAATAACAGAACTCAGAATCACTTTTATATGGATCGCAGGCCACTTCGAGGGGGAAACCTCCTTTGAGCAACCTCAATACAAATAACTTCACGGTACCTTCATTCGTCTCAACACAAACTTATATACTAAGTCTAGGCGCCAATACCATGTGTCAATACAAACCATGGGCCAATACAAAATATTGATCAACAATTACTACGGGATGACTTACAAAGCATATATGTCCAACAACAATAATACAAACGATGGATCAACAAATACTACGGGACGACTTACAAAGCATATGCATCCAACAACAATATACTAACGAAGTAAATAGAAGGGTTTCCATGGGTTCCTAACATAATCATCTAAGGCAGTAGATGAATGGATGAACACTAAGTAAAGTTGTCAATATTAGTTAGGTTCACAGAGGAAGCGTAGAAGTCAGTTGCATTGTCCTATTATTTTCATCCCATCCGAACCGCGCAGTCTGTAGATGCGCTGGTTGTGCAAGCATCTTAGCTTGTAGAAGTGAGAACTGCGATGCAGTCTATCGTCGCGCAGTCTTCAGTCCGTAATGCAAGCCCCATAGCGCACAGCGCAGTAGATCTATTTAAACAACTCATCACATCACTGTGGAAACCTGATTCTATAGTACCCCCATAGCTACACCTCAAGTGAGACCTTATCCTGTTCGCAGGTTGTTGTTTAAAGGGCCGATGAGAAGGGGTTTTGTTAGTTCCTTGAAACCATGAAGAACCCGAGTCTACATTGGAAACCTTTAGATTAGTATATAAGACAACAAATGGTTCTGTTGCCACGCTAAGAATTCATGATGAGTTGAAGTCATGTTGTGCGAGAAATAAGAAGCTTTGCTCGGTATTGTCTTTTGGCATCCATACAAGAAAGAAATTTTGGCTTGGTGCGACAAGACAAAGAGAGACTTTGCAACAAAGGAGAATAGACACCTACATCTCTCTGACATTCAGTGGTTGAACAAATCCCTGTGGAAAGATGTTCACGAAGTTTTCTGGGCTTCTTTTGGAAACGAGCTACACGAGTAGTTGTCAAGGCTCGCAGAGCAAAGAAACTGTACACTGTGAGACGTACCGACTGAGTGGACGCCAGATCTTATTGAAAGGCTCAAAGCAGTAGACAACCCATTCATGAGAGCAATTGACTTATGGGTTGACAGTACACTACAGAGCTTCGTGACCCAATTCATTGTGGACATGCTAAAGTCCTACAATGCATCCGAAAGAGAGTTTTTCAAGGGATTCAGAGGGAAGTACTTAAACAACCTCAGTCTATACATTAAAATGATTTTGGCAGAGAAAGGTGTTTTTAGAATGTAGTGAAATTTTTGGAATCTGTAATGGTCAATAGCATTTATAGTAGGTTAGACGAAGACACACATAATTTAAGAAGTGGAAAAAGATATAAGTATACACCCGAGAAAACTGCTAGTGGACTTGGACTCCATGTAGACATTGATTCACAAGATGAACCTGATAGCCAAACCGTGTTAAATTTTGAGCATTAATTCACAATACTCTTGGATCTTTACTGAGAGAATAACATATACAGTATATCAATGCATAACAATCACAATAAGAATGACAAGCATCACAAGAATCAAAAGCATGAGAGACAAGAGACACAAAGTTTCCATGGGGAAAACCCTAAGGTGAAAAACCCCACAACTTCCTTAGATATAGAGAGAGCAATGGCTCAACCAAAGTACAACCAAAATAATCTTGAGATAGTCTCCTAGAGAAGATAATCCTCCTCCTCACTAGTGCGCCACTTTCTGAGTGAGAGAAGTGTGACTTTCTGAATGATACAAATAGAGATCTCCCGATCTCTATTTATACTTAACCTGTTTGCCCAGTTACACTATGGGGCCAACTTGTCTATCTAGATACATCCACAATATAATATATATTTCAGGGCCGACCCCACACATGGTGGTCTAATAACCCATCAGCAAGTACACACACTTGCGACACTTGTCAATCCACATGACAACACTTCCTTATAGAGGAATACCACATCTCTAATAAGGGTACAATAAATATATATGAAATACATTCCGAAGTTACATATACATCAACACTCCCTCTTAACTAGGAAGGTATTTCTCGACATAGATCTGCTAGACAAGTCTTCTTCTCGGGATCATCGTCATCGATGCATCGTCATCATCATCATCACTGTTGCTGCTATCTCAACCAATCTCTGACTCTACTCGTCATAGGAAGTTCTACAGAGCCAGTACTTTTTCATACTGGATGTAGGCCCACCACTTGCAGGCCTTCGTCATCACTGGCCATACTGTGGAATCCTTAGGACTTATTACGTGTGTCACAAAACCTCGAAAGAGCATCCCAGGCTGTTACGAGCACATAGCTCTACCTATAGGATCTGCGAGGGCCATATTATATGTGACCTCACCACAAAACCTCGCAAGAGCATCCCAGGATGTTACGAGCACACAGCTCTACCTATAGGATCTCCCAGGGACAGATTATATGTGGTCACCACAAAAGCTCGCAAGAGCATCCCAGGTTTTTACGAGCACACAACTCTACCTATAAGATCTCCCAGGGACAGATTATATGTGGTCATGGAAAAACCTCGCAAGAGCATCCCAGGACTTATTACGGGCACATAGCCCAACCTATCGGATCTCCTAGGGACATATTATATGCCATAGGAAAAAACCTCGAAAGATCATCTTCCCGATATCCCAGGGCCATATTATATGCTATAGGAAAAACCTCAAAAGACTATCTGCAGATCTCACAGGGCCAAATTATATTTCCTCCCAGAGCAAAACCTCGAAAGAGCATTTGCCAGATATCCCATGGCCAAATTATATGCCATAGGAAAAACCTCAAAAGACTATTTGCAAATCTCCCAGGGCCAAATTATATGCTCATTTGCACAACCTGATCCACGGCCATAGAGTATCAACCTGATACTCACCATACATCATCTTGATGTACACATGATGATCCTAATCATCATCACTGCAACATTCTGCTACATATCATCTGGAGCAACATCCTGAAGCTCGTCATCCATGATCATCCTGAAGCTCGTCATCTACCTGATGCATACCAAGTATCTACCTGATACATATCATCATACACGATCCACCTGATCATACAATGTATCCACCTGATACAAATACAAATACATGATACATATCACCATACATGATCCACCTAATCATACAATGTATCCACCTGATACATATATAGATACATGGTCCAAGCATCCAACATGATGCATATACAAAATACATACAAATGATCCTACTGATCATATCCAGCATCCAACATGATGCATACATACATATAAATGATCCAACTGATCATATCCAGCATCCAACATGATGCGTACATACATATAAATGATCCAATTGATCATATCCAACATCCAGCATGATACGTACACACATATACATATAAATGATCCAACTGATCATATCCAGCATCCAACATGATGCGTACATACATATAAATGATCCAACTGATCATACAAAACAGAAACTAGAACATCTTCCTAATGCTCATCATCCAGCGCTTACATCCACAGCCATGTGAAGGATCCTCCTTCCAACATGCTTGGAATGGCTTCAACAAATGTGTCCATCACTTCTTCCTCGAAGTGTCATCAATCTGAAGAACGCCAAGCCTCTCCCTGAAGTACTCAAACTTCACCCTGGCTAGTGGCTTCGTCAGCACATCTGCAATCTACTCATCCATCGCAATGTACAGGAGCTTCACAGCTCCTCTCTGCACCATATCCCTGATATAGTGATATTTGATCTCTATGTGTTTCGACCTGTCATGAAACACTGGGTTCTCGGACAGCTCGGATCCATCAAGAACTGGCTCAATGTGTTCACCATAAAGCAAATATCTGGTCTCGTGTTCGTTAGGTACATCAAGGACCCAATCATCTGACGATACCGAGAGACATCAACCGGCTCAGATGAAGAATCACAAAGAAGCTTTAGGTTCGATGCCATAGGTGTGGCGATGGCCTTGCAATCCATCATCCCAAATCTCTTCAGGATATCTACTGTGTACTTCCCTTGACCAAGGAAGATCCCACCTTCACTCTGCCACACCTCCATACCTAGGAAGTAATGCATCATTCCCAAATCTTTCATATCAAACTCGAAAGCAAGCTTCCTCTTAGTATCTGCAATCAATCTGTCATCTCCTGTTACAAATAAGTCATCCACATACAGGAGTAGAATCACAGGATTCCCTTCCTCAACCTTGTAGAAGAGGTTGGAATCCACTTTACTCTTGGTAAAGCCCAAACTAGATAGGAAACTGTCCATCCTACCATATCAGGTTCTGGGAGCTTGCTTCAAGCCATACAAGGATTTCTTCAATCTGCACACATATGACTCTGTCATGTATTTAAAAACCTAGTGGTTGCTCCACATATACTTCCTCTTCAACTACACCATTCAAGAAAGCAGGCTTGACATCCATCTGGTGTATTTTCTATTTCATTGCTGCAGCCAGGGAAAGTACTATTCTGATGGAAGTATACCTGGCTACAGGTGCAAAAGTTTCTTCATAATCTATTCCCTCTTTCTGAGAAAAGCCACGAGCTACGAATCTTGCCTTGTATTTCTCTACACTGCCATCTGCAGCATGCTTGATTTTGTAGATCCATTTGGAAGTCACAATAGACTTCTCTTTAGGTCTTGGGACAACATCCCAAACATCATTCTTCATTATTGATTGGTATTCCTCAACCATGGCATCCTTCCATTCTTTCTTTTCCACTGCTTCTTCATAACTGGAAGGTTCTTTGTTCATAATGTCACAGAGTAAAGCAACATAGTTGGTATGTGATCTGGTTCTCTTCTTTGCTCTGTGTTCTTCTTCTGGAATGCCAAATCTTTCTGCATCTTGAATGAGCTCTCTAGCCCGTGTAGGTTTCCTCTTGTGAGAGTTATCCTCACTGGGTGGATCTACAGGTTCTTGCAGATCTTCAAACTCACGAACAACTTCTAGAATTGCTTCAGTCATGGTAGTGTCTTGAAATCTAGTTTCCTTAGGTTCTTCATAAACTTCGATAGGTGCCTTCCTTGATTTGATGAATGTTGAGTTTTCATCAAATGTTACATCCCTGCTAACATCAATCTTCTTGAACCCTGGAAATTATATTTTGTAAGCCTTCGAGCTTTCACTGTAACCCACAAAGATACCCTTCTTTCCTGAAGGATCTAGTTTAGTCCTCTTTTCCTTTGGGACATGAGTGTATACTGGAAAACCAAATATTCTGAGATGACTGACTTCAGGTTTCTTACCAGAAAATACCTCTTCTGGTGTCTTGTTGTCCAATATCTTGTGGGGTGTTCTGTTCTACACATATACAGCTGTTCTAGCTGCTTCTGCCCATAGATGCATATGTAGATCTTGGTCATGCAACATTGCCCTTGCTGCTTCCATGATTGTTCTATTCTTCCTTTCTACAACTCCATTCTGTTGAGGATTATAAGGAGCAGTCAGCTCCCTCTTAATCCCCGAATCACTGCAAAGCTTCTTAAAGTCACCTGAGGTGAATTCTCCACCATTGTCGGATCTAAATGTTTTGATCTTCTTATCAGTTTGATTCTCCATCAAGGTTTTGAATTCCTTGAACTTATCAAGCACCTCATCTTTATTCTTCAGGAAGGATACCCAAGTCTTCCTGGAGAAGTCATCAATAAATGAGACATAATAAACATACCCACTCAAAGAACTGGCTGACATAGGACCACATACATCTGAGTGGATGATTTCTAGGATATCTTTAGCCTTGCTTTCACTGCTTGGGAAAGCCTTCTTAATGGTCTTACCTTTTGCACATCCTTTGCAAACACCTTCATGTTTGGTCTTGATTTCAGGAAGACCCTCTAAAGCCTTGCTTGCATTTGGAAGTGCCCTATAATGCATATGAGCAAGTCTTCTATGCCAAAGTTCACTTGGCTCCATGGATTCATGTATCATGGCATGTTCAGGTTGACCCTTCAATTTATACAAACCTCCCTTTTGCTCTCCAATCACTACTGCATCATCGATTGTTTTACCCTTTGGCCACATTAGCACTTGGCCATCCACAAATGTAACCCTCATACCTTTTGCATCCAATGCAGATATGGAGAGTAAGTTCTTCTTGAGCCTAGGTACATAAAGGACTTCTTTCATCTTCAAAGATTTTGATTGGGTATAGATAATCATCCCCAAGTTTCACCTTATGGGGTGATTCATGTTCAGATAGATTCACAAAAGATTCCTTAAACCCAATCACGTGTTTGGAAGCCCCACTGTCAATCAACCAATCATTACAACCATGGGAGATAGTACCTATGAGAGCAGAGATTAGAACATACTCTTCTTCACTTGACGAGTCATCATCACTATCATCACTTTCTTCCCTAGCCTTCTTCTTTGGAGGTTCATCATCCTCGGCAGCATGAGCATGGAACTTTCTTTTGCTGCCCTTCTTCTTCTTGATGGAGTTGTTGTTATTATCCCTTTTGTTCTTGGGACAATCTGAAGCAAAGTGACCCTTCTCATTGCATGTGAAGCATCTTAGATCCTTCTTATTCTTTTGATAGGACCTCTTGAAGCGAGAGTGCTCCTTCTTGGGCTTGCTTCTTTTGGTGTGAGCTGCAAGAGCTTGATCTTCATTCCCCATCTTTTCTTCTCGTGCCACAAGCATTGCTTCTTCTTGTCAGCATTCTTCCCATAGTCTGTTGAAGGATACCAACTTCTTTCTTGCACAGATTCCTTGAATAAAGGAGTCTCGTGACCTAGGTAGGCCATTCAGAGTGGTCATGACAACTTCACCATTCTCCACCATTTCATTTACTACTTCCAGTTGTTCCTTAATCTGGGAGACCTTAGAAAAATAAGATTGAATGGTTTCTCCATTCTGAAACTTTACTCCTTTCAATTGGTTCCGCAGGGTCATCTTTCGATTTATGTTCTTCCCTTCAAATAGCTTGGTCAAAGAGTCAAACATCTCCTTGGGTGTCTTTAGAGAAGACACATGGGGTATGAGATGGTCTTTAATAGAATCAACAATGATTCTCTTTGCCTTGACCAAGTTCTTCTTATGCAATACCTTGGCCTCTTCATCCTCTGGCATAGGGATGTCTTCTTTTATATATGAGTCCAACTCATTCTCTTCCAAGATTAACCCAATCCTATACTTCCAAGCTCGGAAGTTATCAGCCCCTTCAAGCTTATCCTCGAGCTTGGTGTGGTGATACATCTTAAAGAGTACTTCAAATGGAAATAGAAAAGATGTAGGTCTTACCACTTGAAATGCTAAAACAGGATCTGGTCTCGGATTAGGGTTTGTCGGAAAAACCCTAAAAATTCAAAATGTGAATTTCAACTTTCTGAAAGGATAGAAAGATGTGCCTTGATGAGCTGATCAGCCTGGTGCATTCAGAATTTGAGATCAACAAAGTTTTACCCTTCAGATTTGACTTTTTGTCCTCCCGGGTTCACTAGGGAGAGCCCTGAATTAGCGTTTGAGTTTCCTGGAGATCTACCTAGCCAAAAATCTTGATCCAAAGCTCTAAAATTCATTTTTTGTAAGGCGCTTCCAGCTAGGTCTTCAGATTTCAGAAATTCCTATTTTTGTGGAAACCCTAATTTTTAGGGCCAAATCGAAAAAGGCTCAGAATTGAATTCTGATTGGACAAATAGATTCTCCTTGATGAGTAGAGTCAATCTACTATATTGATTTTCCAAAATCTGTGGGGTGAAACCCAATAAACAAGAAACGCAAGTTTTCGTCACTACAAAATGTCTTCTTCTCAGGTTAGCTCTAATACCATGTTAAATTTTGAGCATTAATTCACAATACTCTTGGATCTTTACTGAGAGAATAACATATACAGTATCTCAATGCATAACAATCATAATAAGCATGAAAATCATCACAAGAATCAAAAGCATGAGAGACAAGAGACACAGAGTTTCCATGGGGAAAACCCTAAGGTGAAAAACCCCACAACTTCCTCAGAGATAGAGAGAGAAATGGCTCAACCAAATTACAACCAAAATACACTTGAGATAGTCTCCTAGAGCAGATGATCCTCCTCCTCACTAGTGCGACACTTTCTGAGTGAGAGAAGTGTGACATTTTGAATCATACAAATAGAGATCTCCCGATCTCTATTTATACTTAACCTGTTTGCCCAGTTACACTATGGGGCTGACTTGTCTATCTATATATATCCACAATATAACATATATTTTAGGGCCGACCCCACACATGGTGGTCTAATAACGCATCAGCAAGTACACACACTTGTGACTCTTGTCAATAGACATGACGACACTTCCTTATAGAGGAATAACACATCTCTAATAAGGGTACAATAAATATATATGAAATACATGGATGAAATACATTCTGAAGTTACATATACATCAACAAACCACATCTCTATCTTCCACCTATTAGCCTATTACTCCACAAAATCCACCGGTTGTGAACAATGCACCTCTCATTGCACAAATTCAACCGGTTCAAAACACCACAGTTTTGAATATCCTTAGCACTCAGAACATTGTTCCACATAGTACTACCTTTATTTTTTCTGCTCAACAGCCTACGCAGAACCCTCCACCACCTAGAAGAAGTATGGCTGATGATATTAAGCTTCCGATATTCAAAGGAACGGGTCTAGAAGACACTAATCAACATTGGTTTCTATGTGAAGCCATATGGAGTGTTAAGCAAGTCCAGGATGATGTTGTCAAGCAAGCACAGATCGTCACTACTTTTAGAAATAGAGCCTTGCATTGGTTCATAAAGTATTCATACGGACAGAATAGAACCCTGGTAGAAATCAAGGCTGCACTCTTAGCAGAATTTAAGAAGCCAAAATCAGAATCATACTGTATAACAGAGTTGAAAGAGATCAAACAGAAACCTAATGAGATAGTCTGGGAGTTTGATTAGAAATTTAAGACACTGTTGGACCAAGTAAGCTTCGTTATTGCACCACAATAGCACAAGGAATGGTTTATAGCCGCATTGTTGCCCCATATAAGACAGCCGTTGATGCAACAGAAGGTGGCTTCATTGGCAGAAGCCTTGGAAATCGAGATGAAGTTAGAAGCTTCACCGATTGGAGAAACTAGCACTGTGATGTCGTAGATTTAGACCCAGTTGGCTACCCTGATACTAAAATTACAAGATATCAAGAAAGGAAATCAAGAGAGACAGGAAGTCTAGTGTACACATTGTAAGGGAGAAGGACACACTAAGGATCATTGTCCTTTATTCCAATATTTCCTTAACATGGGTGCATCAAACCCATTAAATCCGAACCAAGGGCCATGGTGTGAAATTTGCACAACTAGAGGACACTGGCCAGAAGACTACTACCTGATTCAGAAATATGTAAGAACACCTAAAAAACTATATTGTAATTTATGTAAGTCAGTTGGTCATGATGAGTCCAATTTCTGCGCATATGAGCTCATGTTGGAAAGGAAGAAGGATATTGAGCATATGTATGGAGGAGTGTACAGATTCCAAGAAGAGACTCCGTAGAAACAAGATAATGTAGAGCATGATCAGGGAGCATACAGAGGCCATGGAGGATATTGAGGTTAAGTCATCTGTTATAACTCTGGCTAGGCAGGCCATGTATTTAGAGATTGTACCAACCCATGCACTACGTGTAATTATTGTAAATCATTCGATCATGTTATTGAATACTGCCCAGTGTTAGAGGAAGAAATGCAGAAGCGGAAGCATCCAGATGTGCCGAACCGAAACATTCAGTTGATCGCAGCAGAGAGGAGGCTTGGGGATCCAAGTATCAACGTAGTGACGCGAAGTGGTGCCACGATAGGGAGAGATAGAGGAGCAAAAGCTTCAACTTCTGGAAACTTTAAAACTAAGCAGACTCCTCTTGAAACAATATGGATAAGAAAATATCATGGGAAAGCACATGCTTTCAACTTAGAGAAAAACAGAGAAGCCTTTGAGGAAGCACGGGATATCTTCAAAGAGTTAGCACCTAGATTGCCGAGAATCCTCTTGCGCAGTGAAATACCACATATAGAAGATATGCCGGCTGCCTATGACAGAACGAGCGCCGTAGCAGAGACATGCAGCTCTGTTGCGCAGTTCCTAAGGAGCTGCATGAAGTTGTTGAAGAGCCCAGATGCTATAGCGGATTTGCAAAAACTATTAAATCAATATGAGCCACAGTACGAGACAGAGACTACCGATAGCGCAGTTCACCAGATCAAGAAACACAAGAGAACAAGAAGAGAAATGAGACTCAGTGCATAGATAGGAGACTATGGAATGGATGAGATCATCCTTGATTGGGGGACTGAAGTAAATGTCTTAACTAAAAAGATATGGCAACATATGGGGAGACCAAAGATGTTATGGTCACCTATCTAGTTAAGAACAGACAACCAGGAGAAGGTCATACCCTTTCGACGGTTAGCCAACATTTTTGTTGACATTGATGGAGTACAAAGTTACGCAGATTTTGAGGTTATCAAGATTGTGGATGATAGTCAACCTTATCCTACGCTTTTGGGGATTGAATGGGCTATGGATAACCTCGCTATCATAAAATTGAATACAAAGAAGATGATCTTTGAAGGAAAGCATCTCAGGGTCATCACACCACTGGACCCTTCAGACAAAGACAGATACCTTGAGCCGATTCAGGAGGAATCTAGAGCTCAAGATTTGGACCGCATGTACAAGATGACTGCGAACCAGGAAGACTATATTAATCCTACTGCGGATGGAACACTCAGCTGGAGATGCGAAAACTCTTGCATCTCAGACTCTGATGTAGGATTGTAAAACTGGCAAAGTTGTATGCATGAAGTATCAGCAAGGAGATGTGTGCAGGTAACAAAGCCACTGCGCTGGATTGGAAAGGAGGTAAGCCCAATTCCCACCTATGATGGTTTATCTAATGTTTATTCCTTTATTAAAGAATATACTGTAGCAATTGCAAATGAACATCGGTTACCAGCGCTAGATATGGTACTGCGCAAGACACCTTCCAGATGGTGGGCTGCGCATAAGAAGACATTGACCACATGGGATCATTGCAGAATGAAGATGCAGATCAGGTTTCCTGACAAGGTTACACTACCCTTTGAGAAATATAATGGACAAACAGATCCAAGGCAACATATTGAGGTCTGTTCACAAGCATGGGAGGAGAGACCATAGATAGAATGGGTGCATCTATTTGTGCACAAATTTGAGGAAGAGATTCCAAAGAAATGGTATCTGGATATGGAGTTGTGTAGGGAAACTATAGATTGGCCTACCCTGACTGTGAACTTCCAGAAGAGCTTCAGTTTAGAAGACAAGAGTCCTACAATAAATGATGCACTGCAAATTATTAAGGAAAGAATATTCAGACCAGAATGTCCACATAGAAACATGACATTAGAGGAATTCTTCGGAGCTGATAGCGTACCTACAAGCCTAGAGTCAGAATGGAAGGAACAGGTAGAGCATGAAAAGAACACAATGATGAGGAGGATCCGTGCAACATAAAAATTATCTAGTCAGAAGGAGCGCGTGAAATAGAGGGACCTCCGCTGGAAATTCCAGACATGAGTGGACCCATGAAAACAAGGAAAGTGAACATTGGCACCATCAAAGAGCCGAAGTTCACAAGTATTGGAGATTACTGGGATGATCAGACTATTGTGGAGATCATAGACCTGTTACATGAGTATCTGGACTTATTCCCGACAAAGTTTATAGAGATGAAGGGCATCTTGGGAGATTTAGGGGCTATGAAGATACCTCTTAAACTAGGTGCAAAGCCTGTTAAGTAGAGGCCCTATAGACTGAACCAGTGATACAAAGAACGGGCCAGGGAATAACTTGATAAAATGCTTGATGTAGGGATCATAGATCTAGTCGAAGAGTCAGAATGGATAATCCATATGGTTGTCCAAGAGAAGAAGAAAAAATGTGAGATCAGGATCTGCATAGATCTCAGAAAATTGAATGATGCCTCAATGCATGACCCATTTCCTACTCCTTTCACTGATGAGGTACTTGATAACGTTGGAGGAAATGAGGTATATTGCTTTACTGATGGATTTTCGGGATATCATCAGATAATAATTGATCCCGCGGATAGACATAAGACCACCTTTTCCACTGAATGGGAGTCGTTCCAGTACACAATGATGCCATTTGATCTGAAGAATTTGCCCTCCATCTTTTCCAGAGTTGTGGTCGCAACATTCAAGGATTTCATGCATAAGTTTTTAGAAGCTTATTTCGATGATTGGACAGTATTCGGGTTGTTGAAGGACCATTGAGAAAAACTCAGATTGATGCTAGAAAAATGCAGATAGCATCAAATGTCACTAAACTTGAAGAATTGAATCTTTTGTGTACCTTATGGAATTCTGTTGGGACACATTGTGTGCAAGCAGGGCTTGATGGTTGATCCTGCGAAGATCGCAGTTATTGTAAACTTGCCAACACCGAATTCAGTCAAGCAGCTGCGCACTACATTGGGGCATAGCGGTTACTACAAGAAGTTTATAAAAGGTTATGCACAGATAACCGCAACCATGGAGAAGCTATTAAAGAAATATGTGCCATTCATCTGGAACGCAGAGTGTGAAAAAGGCTTTGACACCTTAAAAGAAAAAATGGTCACTACGTCGATCCTAGTTTTTCCATATTGCGAAAAGCCATTTCATGTCCATGTTGATGCTTCATGTATAGCATTGGGAGTTGTCTTAGCACAACCAGGAGAGGGAGGTATTGACCATCCCATCGCATTTTCGAGCAGGAAGCTCCCATCTGTAGAGAAGAATTATACCACCACTGAGAGAGAAGGCCTAGCTATGGTCTACGCGCTACAGAAGTTCATGCACTATTTGCTTGGTGCACACTTCTCTATGTTCATTGACCATTCTGCTTTGAAATACCTGGTAAACAAGTCAGTGTTAGGGGGGTGAATCTGCAGATGGTTATTACTCTTTCAGGAGTATGACTTTGAAATAGTGGTTAAACCTAGCAGATTGAACTTAGGACTTGATCATCTGTCAAGGATTGAGTCAAGAGAAGAGCCTACAAACCTTGAAGACAATCTGCCTGATCTGCAGTTCTTTGCTATCTAGATAGCTAATGACTATTATAAATACATGATAGACTTTTTGACTACTGGGTTGGAACCCATAGAGTTTATGTTAGGAACCCATGTCTTTACTTTGTTAGTATATTCTTGTTAGACGCATATTCTTTGTAAGTCGTCCCGTAGTATTTGTTGATTAATAGTTTGTGTTATTGTTGTTGGTGCATATGCTTTGTAAGTTGCCTGTAGTATTGTTGATCCATAGTTTGTAGTGGCCCATGGTTTTGACCCATAGTATTGGCACCTAGACTTAGTATATAAGTGTGTGTTGAGACTTATGAAGGCACCGTGAATTTATTTGTATTGAGCTTTCTCAAAGGAGGTTGCCCCCTCGAAGTGGCCTATGATCAATATAAAAGTGATTCTGAGTTCTGTCATTTCTGCTATTTCGCATATTCTTATTAATTAATTGTTGCAGGTGCTTCACATCTGGTATCAGAGCACTTTCTTGGGCTCGCTCGGTGAAATTTCTGCCAAATTTTCTTTTTCACATCTGTTGCAGGTTTGGATTTGGGAATGATCCCTATCCACTTAACTGTGGGAAGTACTTGGGCATAAGCCCTAAAACTCATTGTGAGGAGTACCACAGGAACCCCGAAGTAGCTGGCCCATTGAGAGGACCTGCCAGTTAAAAGGGCAATGACCCCTACCTGATTGAATAGTTCCCACCCGTGAGGTAAACCAAGAGCTGTCGTTTGTGGCAAAGCGGTTATCAATTTTACCTGAGCCATGGAGTGAGGGCTACTGCCCCAATACGCAAGCCATCAGACAGCATTGGTGGCCGAGTGAAACCCCTGAACTGTTAGGAAGCCGCACATACTTGGGGTCCATATCTATTTTTAGATGCACTGTTGTCAATCACTACTACGCCTTTTCAAATCCAGCCGTTCAGATCCATTTTGAAAGACATTCTAGATCCATCCATTTTCAATCCATTCGGCGCCGTTTCAGATCCCTCTATTTCCGCTCACTTCTGGGCCATTGCAGATCTATTTGTTTCAGATCCCTTTCGAGCCGTGGCCGCTCTAGTTTTCCTTGAAATTTTCGGGGAACCCCTGTCATCCCATTTTGCATATTTCATTCATGAGGACCCTATCCCCAATTCCACTTCCCAAAGCCCGTAATCCCACATTTGTCTATTTTTAGGGTTTTCCATAACTTCCTCAGATTTCACCCAATCACCTTCAAATTTTACCACAGAGGTCCTTTATGAATTCTGCTTCTTTGTCTCCCTCTGCCAAATTTTCTCATTCTTCATCCTGCTTCTGAAATCCTCATTTTTTGCTTCCCTGTCTGTTTGACAGTGTCCAAAACCTAGTCAAACACCAATTACCCTTCAGATTTTTTCCCAAATCCATATTTTCCTTTACTGAAGCAGTTTCTGTTTTTGTTTTCCTACCCAGTCAACCGAACAAAAAACAAAAAAAAACTCCTGGTTATGGTTGTCACCCGTGCAAGAGCAAAAACCATGGAAGAAGCACTTGCAGCCATCCAAGCCAAACTCCAGGATCTGGATGAAACATTTCTTGGCCTCCATCTTGAACATTTAGCTATGAACAACAAACGGTAGTTCGAGTCTTCATTAGACAATGGGTTCTCTTCTTCCAACAATTTCTGTGGTCCGAAGCTTGATTTTCCTCGCTTCAATGGTACTGATCCAAATGGATGGATCTATCGTGTAGAACAGTATTTCAGTCTGCATAATACTTTTGATGTCAACAAAGTTTCCCTTGCATCCTTTCATTTGGAACAGGAACCTCTTCAATGGTACCGTTGGTACATCAAGGCTCATGAAGAGCCAAAATGGCCAGACTTTTGGCAGCTCCTTTTGCAACGATTTGGTCCTAGTGCTTTTGATGACTTCACAGGAGCCCTCACTAAACTTTGCCAAATTGGCACTATGAGAGAGTATCAAACCGAATTTGAGAAACTAGCCAACCACATTGAAGGCTTGTCTGAAGACTTTTACTGGAGTTGTTTTATCAGTGATCTAAAGGATTCCATCCGCTCTGAGGTCAAAATTTTCTGTTCCAACACAATGATGGAAGCCCTAGGGTTGGCTAAGTTAGCAAAAGACAAGATTGCAGCCCAACAACGCTCCAAGCCCACTTTCGTTCCCTTTCGAAATATGGGTTCTCAACGACCACCTATATCACAGGCTCCTCGACCAACTCCTATCAAGCATTTGTCTGAAACAGAGTTGCAAGCACGCAAAGAAAAGGGGCTTTGCTATAATTGTGATGAGAAATTCACTCGAGGACATAGATGTGTTCAGCAAAAGCTCTATCTCTTGGATGTGGATTCTCCGCCTGCCTTTGAAATTCGTGACGAAGATCCAGAAACAATGGATGCTCAAGTCGACATTCAGGAACCACCTCTTGACCCTCCATCTAGGAATGACCAGCCAAAGATATCTCTCCATGCTTTAGCTGGAATCACCACCCCCCAAACAATGCGGGTTAGGGGTTACTTCAAGAAGCTTCCTCTTACAATACTCATTCATTCTGGTAGCACTCATAATTTCATTGACCCTCGGATCGCCAAACAAGCTAACTGTTTTATCCATCCTTGCTCCAACTTTGAAGTCATGGTTGCCAATGGGGGCACCTTACCTTGCAAAGGGAAGTGTCAAAATGTGCGTATCTCTATAGGAGATTATACCTTATGCTCTGACATGTTTGCCTTGACCTTAGGCGGATGTGATGTGGTTTTGGGTGCTCAATGGCTACGCACACTTGGCGCTATCTTATGGGATTTTGCTAAACTTTGGATGCAGTTTTCCCTCAATGGACAAAAACACACATTGAGACGATTACAACCAGGGTCTCTCAGCATCATCAGTTCACATCGCATGGAAAAAATCATCAAGAGGAATTCACATGGTGTCATCGCTCAGATCCATTCCATTCAGATGCAACCATCAGCAGTCTCCACTACTCCTTTGGATCTACAACAAATTCTGGATCGATATACAGGTGTCTTTGCTAAACCAGTGGGATTGCCACCTTCAAGGCTAGAAGACCATCGTATTCAGCTCCTTCCTGGCAGCATTCCTCCCAACATCAGGCCCTATCACTACCCATTTCATCAAAAAACGAAGATTGAAATGCTCGTTCGGGACTTATTGAAGCAAGGTATTATTCGCCCAAGCACTAGTTCCTTTTCTTCTCCAGTTCTTCTTGTCCGCAAAAAAGATGGGTCATGGGGCCTTTGCATTGAATTCCGAGCACTTAGTCACCTCACCATCAAGGATAAGTTTTCAATTCCTGTTTTTGATGAGCTTCATGGGACTCAATTTTTCTCCAAGTTGGATCTTTGTTCTGGGTATCATCAAATTCGGGTTCATGAGCATGATATCCCTAAAACAACTATCCACACACATGATGGCCATTATGAGTTTTTGGTCATGCACTTTGGCCTCACTAATGCTCCTTCCACTTGCCAGGCCTTAATGAATAAAATATTTCGACCCTACTTGCGGAAATTCATTCTGGTATTCTTTGATGATATCCTCATCTACAATAAAACATGGGAACAACATCTCCAACATCTGGATCTTGTCATGCAACTTTTATCTGTCCATCATCTCCACGCCAAGCAGTCTAAATGTGTTTTTGGACAGAAGGAAGGTGAGTATCTCGGGCACATTATCTCAGCACAAGGGGATCGTGTGGATACTGCCAAAATCGATGCCATGAACAATTGGCCGCATCCTCAGACACTCAAGAGCCTTCGTGGTTTTTTGGGGTTGACTGGCTACTACCGCAAGTTTGTCAAGGATTATGGGAAGATTGCAGCTCCATTAATTGCTCTATTGAAAAAGGATGCTTTTACATGGAAACATGCTGCTCAGTGTGCATTTGACAAACTAAAACAAGCTATGTGTACTACACATGTTCTAGCTATGCCCGATTTTTCCAAGCCCTTCACTATTGAGATTGATGCTTGCAGCAATGGACTTGGTGCTATTCTCCTTCAAGATGAACACCCCATTGCGTTCACCAACAAAGCCCTTTCACGTAAGAATTTAGCTACCTCTACATATGAGAAGGAAATGATGGCTATTTTGCATGTAGTACAGAAGTGGTGACCATACCTATTAGAGAATCATTTCTGCATCAAGACTGATCACCAGAGTCTGAAATATTTCTTGGAACAACGTGTCTCCTCCCCAGCACAACAGATATGGGTTAGCAAACTCATGGGTTATGAATATGAGATCACTTACAAGAAGGTTAAAGACAATATTGTGGCAGATGCTCTTTCTCACACATTTGATGCTCAAGGTTCTCTTTCAGCTATTTCTATGCCTGTTCCAAATTGGTTGCAATCTGTTCAACAGGGTTATGTCAATGACTCTTCCTTATCTCAAATCATCCGATGCTTGACCAACAACCTTTCTGTTGTACCACATTACTCTTGGGATGGTGCTTCTCTTAGATAAAAAGGTCGTCTGGTACTTCCCTAGAGCACAAATATTCAACAGGCTGTCTTCTATGAACTCCATGCTTCTCCATCAGCAGGGCACTCTGGGTTCCTCAAAACATATGAACGGGCACGGTGTAACTTCTTTTGGCAGGGCATGAAAAGGACAATTCAACAAATGGTGGATGAATGTGATACCTGCCAGTGCAATAAGGGTGAAACAACACTCCTTCCAGGATTGCTCGAACCCTTTCCCATACCTACATGGATTTGGACAAATATTTCTATGGATTTCATTGAAGGGCTCCCTAAATCTGGCGGAAAGACAACGATTCTCATTGTGGTTGATCGCCTCTCCAAATATAGTCATTTTTGTGCTCTCAGCCATCCCTATACAGCCTCCTCAGTCGCTCAAATTTTCTTGGACCAAATCTTTTGTCTTCATGGCATCCCTTCTTCCATTGTCTCGGATCGTCATGCGACTTTCACCAGTCATTTTTGGACAGAACTATTTCGCCACACTTGCACCAAACTGAAGATGAGTTCAGGGTATCACCCACAAATAGATAGTCAGACTGAAATTATCAATAAATGCTTGGAAACTTATCTTCGTTGCTTTACCTCTAAACAACAACATTAGTGGGAAAAGTGGCTCCCTCTCGCTGAATGGTGGTACAATACCTCTTACCACACTGCCTCTAAAATGACCCCATATGAAGCAGTCTATGGTCAGGCACCTCTAGTTCTTTTTCTATACACCCCGAACAGTTCACCAGTTCAGGAAGTTGACACGGTCCTTCGAAACCGCGATCAGATTCTTCGCATTTTGCGGGACAATCTTCACATGCAAGAAATTGCATGAAGCAACAAGTTGATCAACACCATTTTGAGTGCAGTTTTCAAGTAGGCGATATGGTTTTTCTTCGTCTCCAGCCGTACAAACAATCCTCCCTGAAACTCAAAGGGCCGGTCAAGAATCAAACAATCAAATTTCCATTGACTAATAAACAATAGGTAACAAAGGAAGGGTTCCGATCACGGGTCTATTCAGATCCAGGATTCATTCCTTATCCTGAAGAGTCGAAGACTAACCAAAATGCAAATAAAAAATGAATAGGTAAGAACAAATGTCCAAGTATTCTACCATTATCCGAGGAGGGATGAATGGTTGTCAGTTCACACATAAATTATAATAATGAATAACACTTTAATATTCCGACTTTGGTGTGATGTTGTAAATGCCAAATTCTGCGTGGCAAATATAGGAGATTCGATTGTACAACAATCACTACAACAATCACGTCAAGACCGTAGTACGTGTATTGATATGTGGTGTGTATTACGGATAGAACCCTTTGTAGTTTAAACCAAAGTTTAATATGGTGTGGAGTTGGGACGCAAAATGAAACAGACATATACGTGGCATTTTTAAGGAATTTAGATTTAAAAATTAATTTTATTATTTTTAAAGTCTGACAATTAGAAGCTCTTCTTCAGGGATTTATGTTCCATCTAAGATGTCCTGCACCAATAAAAAAGCCAAAATATAATATTTTAAAAATTCTTAAATTTATTTTAAAATTTAAAATTATTACATTTAATATTAAAATATTACCAAACTATATAAAACTTTCTAAAATTTGTATGTCAAAAAACAAAATAATCATAGTCAAAAAAGTTTGACTAACCAAACTATTAGTATATCCCTTGGCAGGGAATAATAAACCCTAAACTCAAGAATGAGATATAAACTCTTTTCTATATTATTACACCTGCCAAGGCATGTATATAGCAATCGGTCAGATTTAAACTTTTTTTAATTTTCAAAATTTTGTTTTCTTAATTTTTTTTTCTATAGTTTTTCCATAGTTTACATAATTTAAAAATTAATTTTTTTTTTAATAATTTTAAAATATCATATTAATAATTTTTAATTGGACAAAAATTATTAAAATATTATATTAATAATTTTTAATTGGATAAAACCAATGATATTACTAATTTCCCTTACTATGAAATTTATTTGTCAGAGTTTTAAAATATATTAGAAATTTAAAAATAAATATTATTCTAATTGATCCACTGGCACTGAAGAATGAGTGGAGAGATGGTAGCAATGATTTGTACAGTACGGCCACGAGGCTCTCGACCTGAACGAATTTATGTTTCGTACTAATAGTTATTACGAAGGAGGTCGACGACAAATGCAAAGGATTCCTTGGAAAATTCGACATTGCATCTCACAGGTGGATTAACTCCATCGCAAATTGAAACTCTCAGATTGAATCTTCAATGCATGCGGACTTCTCTACTGCATACCGGGGGTTTTAAGGGTTTCGTATATTTTGCCACCCTCTCCTCCCGCCACATGATGGAAAGATGTTTGGACTGACCAAATACTATCGCATGCAATGACACGGCTTCATTTAAACTCAAACACTAAAATAATGATAATAATTTAAAGATAACATTTAAATTTGTTTAATTTTTAATTACAAAGTGAAAGTGTATTTTTTCAACTTTTATATATGAGATTTATAAATAAAGTAATTTTAAACTTTTGATTCGCTTCATACTTGAGCCCAGAATCCACTGTACCCTTCAGGTACCTCGGAATATGCTTTACAGCAACCAGGTGAACACTCCTCTGATCCGTCAGGAACTGGCTCAATGTGTTCACCGTAAAGCAAATATCTGGTCTTGTGTTCATCAGGTACATCAAGGACCCAATCATCTGACGATACATAGAGACATCAACCAGCTCAGATGAAGCATCACAAAGAAGCTTCAGGTTCGATGCCATAGGTGTGGCCATGGCCTTGCAATCCATCATCCCAAATCTCTTCAGGATATCTACTGTGTACTTCCCTTGACCAAGGAAGATCCCACCTACACTCTGCTACACCTCCATACCTAGGAAGTAATGCATCATTCCCAAATATTTCATATCGAACTCGGAAGCAAGCTTCCTCTTAGTATCTGCAATCAATCTGTCATCTCCTGTTACAAATAAGTCATCCACATACAGGAGTAGAATCACACGATTCCCTTCCTCAACCTTGTAGTAGAGGTTGGAATCCGCTTTACTCTTGGTAAAGCCCAAACTAGATAGGAAACTGTCCATCCTACCATACCAGGTTCTGGGAGCTTGCTTCAAGCCATACAAGGCTTTCTTCAATCTGCACACATATGACTCCCTGTCATGTATTTCAAAATCGAGTGGCTGCTCCACATATACTTCCTCTTCAACTACACCATTCAAGAAAGCAGTCTTGACATCCATCTGGTGTATTTTATATTTCATTGTTGAAGCCAGGGCAAGTACTATTCTGATGGAAGTATACTTGGCTATAGGTGCAAAAGTTTCTTCATAATCTATTCCCTCTTTCTGAGAGAAGCCACGAGCTACGAACCTTGCCTTGTATTTCTCTACACTGCCATCTGCAGCATGCTTGATTTTGTAGATCCATTTGAAAGTCACAACAGACTTCTCCTTAGGTCTTGGGACAATATCCCAAACATCATTCTTCATTATTGATTGGTATTCCTCAACCATGGCATCCTTCCATTCTTTCTTTTCCATTGCTTCTTCATAACTGGAAGGTTCTTTGTTCATAATGTCACAGAGTAAAGCAACATAGCTGGTATGTGATCTGGTTCTCTTCTTTGCTCTGTGTTCTTCTTCTGGAATGACAAATCTTTCTGCATCTTGAATGAGCTCTCTATCCCATGAAGGTTTCCTCTTGTGAGAGTTATCCTCACTGGGTGGATCTACAGGTTCTTGTAGATCTTCAAACTCACGAACAACTTCTAGAATTGCTTCAGTCATGGTAGTGTCTTGAAATCTAGTTTCCTTAGGTTCTTCATAAACTTCGATAGGTGTCTTCCTTGATTTGATGAATGTTGAGTTTTCATCAAATGTTACATCCCTGCTAACATCAATCTTCTTGAACCCTGGAAAGTATATTCTATAAGCCTTCGAGCTTTTACTATAACCCACAAAGATACCCTTCTTTCCTGAAGGATCTAGTTTAGTCTTCTTTTCCTTTGGGACATGAGTGTATACTAGACAACCAAATATTCTAAGATGACTGAATTCAGGTTTCTTACCAGAAAAGACCTCTTCTGGTGTCTTGTTGTCCAATATCTTGTGGGGTGTTCTGTTCTGCACATATACAGTTGTTCTAGTTGCTTCTTCCCATAGATGCATATGTAGATCCTGGTCATGCAACATTGCCCTTGCTGCTTCCATGATTGTTCTATTCTTCCTTTTTGCAACTCCATTCTGTTGAGGATTATAAGGAGCAGTCAACTCCCTCTTAATCCCTGAATCACTGCAAAGCTTCTTAAAGTCACCTAAGGTGAATTCTCCACCATTATCGGATCTGAATGTTTTGATCTTCTTGTCAGTTTGATTCTGCATCAAGGTTTTGAATTCCTTGAACTTATAAAGCACCTCATCTTTATTCTTCAAGAAGGATACCCAAGTATTCCTGGAGAAGTCATCAATAAATGAGACATAATAAACATACCCACTTAGAGATTTGGATGACATAGGACCACATACATCTGAGTGGATGATTTTTAGGATATCTTTTGCCTTGCTTTCATTGCTTGGGAAAGCCTTCTTAATATTCTTACCTTTTGCACATCATTTGCAAACACCTTCATGTTTGGTCTTGATTTCAGGAAGACTCTCTACAGCCTTGCTTGCAATTGGAAGTGCCCTATAATGCATATGAGCAAGTCTTCTATGCCAAAGTTCACTTGGCTCCATGGATTCATGTATCATGGCATGTTCAGGTTGACCCTTCAGTTTATACAAACCTCTCTCTTGCTCTCCAATCACTACTGCATCATCGATTGTTTTACCCTTTGGCCACATTAGGACTTGGCCATCCACAAATGTAACCCTCATACCTTTTGCATCCAATGCAGAGATGGAGAGTAAGTTCTTCTTAAGCCCAGGTACATAAAGGACTTCTTTCATCTTCAAAGATTTTCCAGAATCTAGGTTGTAGGAGGCTTCACCACTTCCTTTTATTGGGTATTGATAATCATCCCCAAGTTTCACCTTATGGGGTGATTCATGTTCAGATAGATTCACAAAATATTCCTTAAACCCAGTCATGTGTTTGGAAGCCCCACTGTCAATCAACCAATCATTACAACCATGGGAGATACTACCCGTGAGAGCAGATATTAGAACATACTCTTCTTCACTTGATGAGTCATCATCACTATCATCACTTTCTGCCCTAGCCTTCTTCTTTGGAGGTTCATCATCCTCGACATCATGAGCATGGAACTTTCTTTTGATGCCCTTCTTCTTCTTGCTGGATTTGTTGTTATTATCCCTTTTGTTCTTGGGACAATCTGAAGCAAAGTGACCCTTCTCATTGCATGTGAAGCATCTTAGATCCTTCTTATTCTTTTGATAGGATCTCTTGAAGCGAGAGTGCTCCTTCTTGGGCTTGCTTCTTTTGGTGTGAGCTGCAAGAGCTTGATCTTCATTCCCCATCTTTTCTTCTCATGCCACAAGCCTTGCTTCTTCTTGTGAGCATTCTTTCCGTAGTCTGTTGAAGGATACCAACTTCTTTCTTGCACAGATTCCTTGAATAAAGGAGTCCCATGACCTAGGTAGGCCATTCAGAGTGGTCATGACAACTTCACCATTCTCCACCATTTCATCTACTGCTTCCAGTTGTTCCTTAATCTGGAATACCTTAGAAAAATAAGATTGAATGGTTTCTCCATTCTGAAACTTTACTCCTTTCAATTGGTTCTGCAGGGTCATCTTCCGATTTATGTTCTTCCCTTCAAATAGCTTGGTCAAAGAGTCAAACATCTCCTTAGGTGTCTTTAGAGAAGACACATGGGGTATGAGATGGTCTTTAATAGAATCAACAATGATTCTCTTTGCCTTGACCAAGTTCTTCTTATGCAATACCTTGGCCTCTTCATCCTCTGGGATAGGGATGTCTTCTTTTATATATGAGTCCAACTCATTCTCTTCCATGATTAACCCAATCCTATACTTCCAAGCTCGGAAGTTATCAGCCCCTTCAAGCTTATCCTGAAGCTTGGTGTGGTGAGACATCTTAAAGAGTACTTCAAATGGAAATAGAAAAGATTTAGGTCTTACCACTTGAAATGTTGAAAACTGGTTCTGGTCCCAGATTAGGGTTTGTCAAAAAAACCCTAAAAATTCAAAATGTGAATTTCAACTTTCTGAAAGGATAGAAAGATGCGCGTTGATGAGCTGATCAGCCTGGTGCATTCAGAATTTGAGATCAGCAAAGTTTTACCCTTCAGATTTGACTTTTTGTCCTCCTGGGTTCACTAGGGAGAGCCCTGAATTAGGGTTTGAGTTTCTTGGAGATCTAACAAGCCAAAAATCTCGATCCAAAGCTCTAAACTTCAATTTTTGCAAGGATCTTCCAGCTATGTCTTCAGATTTTAGAAATTCCTATTTTTGTGGAAACCCTAATGTTTAGGGCCAAATCTGAAAAAGCTCAGAATTGAATTCAGATTGGACAGATAGATTCTCCTTGATGAGTAGAGTCAATCTACTATACGAATTTTCCAAAATCTGTGGAAAGAAACCCAATAAACAAGAAACTCAAGTTTCTGTCACTACAAAATGTCTTCTTCTCAGGTTAGCTCTCATACCATGTTTAATTTTGAGCATTAATTCACAATACTCTTGGATCTTTACTGAGAGAATAACATATACAGTATATCAATGCATAACAATCATAATAAGCATGATAAGGATCACAAGAATCAAAAGCATGAGAGACAAGAGACATAGAGTTTCCGTGGGGAAAACCCTAAGGTGAAAAACCCCACAACTTCCTCAGAGATAGAGAGAGCAATGGCTCAACCAAATTACAACCAAAATACACTTGAGATAGTCTCCTAGAGTAGATGATCCTCCTCCTCACTAGTGCGCCACTTTCTGAGTGAGAGAAGTGTGACATTTCGAATGATACAAATAGAGATCTCCCGATCTCTATGTATACTTAACCTGTTTTCCCAGTTACACTATGGGGCCGACTTGTCTATCTAGATACATCCACAATATAATATATATTTCAGGGCCGACCCCACACATGGTGGTCTAATAACCCATCAGCAAGTACACACACTTGCGACACTTGTCAATCCACATGACGACACTTCCTTATAGAGGAATAACACATCTCTAATAAGGGTACAAAAAATATATATGAAATACATGGATGAAATACATTCCGAAGTTACATATACATCAACAAACCACACCTCTATCTTCCACCTATCAGCCTATTACTCCACAAAATCCATCGGTTGTGAATAATGCACCTCTCATTGCACAAATTCAATCGGTTCAGAACACCATAGTTTTGAATATCCTTAGCACTCAGAACATTGTTCCACATAGTACTACCTTTATTTTTTCTGCTCAACAGCTTACGCAGAACCCTCCACCACCTAGAAGAAGTATGGTTGATGATATTAAGCTTCCGATATTCAAAGGAACGGGTCTAGAAGACACTAATCAACATTGGTTTCTATGTGAAGCCATATGGAGTGTTAAGCAAGTCCAGGATGATGTTGTCAAGCAAGCACAGATCGTCACCACTTTTAGAAATAGAGCCTTGCAATGGTTCATGAAGTATTCGTAGGGATAGAATACAACCCTGGTAGAAATCAAGGCTGCACTCTTAGCAGAATTTAAGAAGCCAAAATCAGAATCATACTGTATAATAGAGTTGAAAGAGATCAAACAGAAACCTAATGAGATAGTCTGGGAGTTTGATTAAAAATTTAAGACACTATTTGACCAAGTAAGCTTCATTATTGCACAACAATAGCGCAAGGAATGGTTTATAGCCGCGCTGATGCCCCATATCAGACAGTCCTTGATGCAATAGAAGGTGGCTTCGCAGGCAGAAGCCTTGGAAATCGTGATGAAGTTAGAAGCTTCACCGATTGGAGAAACTAGCACTGTGATGTCGTAGATTTAGACCCAGTTGGCTACCCTGATACTAAAATTACAGTATATCAAGAAAGGAAATCAAGAGAGACAGGAAGTCTGGTGTACACATTGTAAGGGAGAAGGACACACTAAGGATCATTGTCCTTTATTCCAATATTTCCTTAACATGGGTGCACCAAACCCATTAAATCTGAACCAAGGGCCATGGTGTGAAATTTGCACAACTAGGGGACACTGGCCAGAAGACTGCTACCTGATTCAGAAATATGTAAGAACACCTAAAAACCTATATTGTAATTTATATAATTCAGTTGGTCATGATGAGTCCAATTGCCGTGCATATGAGCTCATGTTGGAAAGGAAGAAGGATATTGAGCATATGTATGGAGGAGTGTACGGATTCCAAGAAGAGACTCCGTAGAAACAAGATAATGTAGAGCATGATCAGGGAGCATACAGAGGCCATGGAGGATATTGAGGTTAAGTCATATGTTATAACTGTGGCTAGGCAGGCCATGTATTTAGAGATTGTACCAACCCATGCACTACGTGTAATTATTGTAAATCATTCGATCATGTTATTGAAGACTGCCCAGTGTTAGAGGAAGAAATCCAGAAACGGAAGTGTCCAGATGTGCCGAACCCAACATTCAGTTGATCGTAGCAGAAAGGAGGCTTGGGGATCCAAGTATCAACGTAGTGACGCGAAGTGGTGCCACGACAGGGAGAGATAGAGGAGCAAAAGCTTCAACTTTTGGAAACTTTAACACTAAGCAGGCTCCTCTTGAAACAGTATGGATAAGAAAATATCATGGGAAAGCACATGCTTTCAACTTAGAGAAAAACAGAGAAGCCTTTAAGGAAGCACGGGATATCTTCAAAGAGTTAGCACCTAGATCGCTGAGAATCCTCTTGCGCAGTAAAATACCACATATAGAAGATATGTCGGCTGCTTATGACAGAACGAGCGTCGTAGCAGAGACAGGCACCTCTGTTGCGTAGTTCCTAAGGAGCTGCATTAAGTTGTTGAAGAGCCCAAATGCTATAGTGGATTTTCAAAAACTATTAAATCAATATGAGCCACAGTGCGAAACAGAGACTAACGATAGTGCAGTTCACCAGATCAAGAAACACAAGAAAACAAGAAAAGAAATGAGACTCAGTGCATAGATAGGAGACTATGAAATGGATGAGATCATCCTTGATCTGGGGTCTGAAGTAAATGTATTAACTAAAAAGACATGGCAACATATGGGGAGACCAAAGATGTTATGGTCACCTATCTAGTTAAGAACGGACAACTAGGAGAAGGTCATACCCTTTGGACGGTTAGCCAACGTTTCTGTTGACATTGATGGAGTACAAAGTTACGCAGATTTTGAGGTTATCAAGATTGTGGATGATAGTCAACCTTATCCTACGCTGTTGGGGATTGAATGGGATATGGATAACCTCGCTATCATAAACTTGAATACAAAGAAGATGATCTTTGAAGGAAAGTATCTCAGGGTCATCACACCACTGGACCCTTTAGACAAAGACATATACCTTGAGCTGATTCAGGAGGAATCCAGAGCTCAAGATTTGGACCACCTGTACAAGATGACTACGAACCAGGAAGACTATATTAATCCTACTGTGGATGGAACACTTAGCTGGAGATGCGACAACTCTTGCATCTTAGACTCTGACGTAGGATTGTAAAACTAGCAAAGTTGTATGCACGAAGTATCAGCAAGGAGATATGCGCAGGTAACAAAGCCACTGCACTGGATTGGAAAGGAGGTAAGCCCAATTCCCACCTATGATGGTTTATCTAATGTTTATTTCTTTATTAAAGAATATACTGTAGCAATTGCAAATGAACATCGGTTACCAGCACTAGATATGGTACTGCACGAGACACCTTCCAGGTGGTGGGCTGCGCATAAGCAGACATTGACCACATGGGATCAGTGCAGAATCAAGATGCAGATCAGGTTTCCTGACAAGGTTACACTACCCTTTGAGAAATATAATGGACAGACAGATCCAAGGAAACATATTGAGGTCTGTTCACAAGCATGGGAGGAGAGACCATAGACAGAATGGGTGCATCTGTTTGTGCACAAATTGGAGGAAGAGATTCCAAAGAAATGGTATCTAGATATGGAGTTGCACAGGGAAACTACAGATTGGCCTACCCTGACTATGAACTTCCAGAAGAGCTTCAGTTTAGAAGACAAGAGTCCTACCATAAATGATGCGCTGCAGATTATTAAAGAAAGAATATTCAGACCAGAATGTCCACATAGAAACATGACATTAGAGGAATTCTTCGGAGCTGACTGCGTACCTACATGCCTAGAGTCAGAATGGAAGGAACAGGTAGAGCATGAAAAGAAGACAATGATGAGGAGGATTCGTGCAACATAAAAATTCCCGAGTCAAAAGGAGCGCGCGACATAGAGGGACCTCTGCTGGAAATTACTGCGATGATCAGACTGTTGTGGAGATCACAGACCTGTTACATGAGTATCAGGACTTATTCCCGACAAAGTTTATAGAGATGAAGGGCATCTTGGGAGATTTAGGGGCTATGAAGATACCTCTTAAACCAGGTGCAAAGCCTGTTAAGTAGAGGCCCTATAGATTGAACCAGCAATACAAAGAATGGGTCAGGGTAGAACTTGATAAAATGCTTGATGCAGGGATCATAGATCTAGTCGAAGAGTCAGAATGGATAATCCCTATGGTTGTCCAAGATAAGAAGACAAAAGGAGAGATCAGGATCTGCGTAGATCTCAGAAAATTGAATGATGCCTCAATGCATGACCCATTTCCTACTCCTTTCACTGATGAGGTACTTGATAACGTTGGAGGAAATGAGGCATATTTCTTTATTGATGGATTTTCGGGATATCATCAGATAAGAATTGATCCCGCGGATAGACATAAGACCACTTTTTCCACTGAATGGGAGTCGTTCCAGTACACAATGATGACATTTGATCTGAAGAACGTGCCCTCCATCTTTTCCAGAGTTGTGGTCGTAACATTCAAGGATTTCATGCATAAGTTTTTAGAAGCTTATTTCGATGATTGGACAGTATTCGGGTTGTTGAAGGACCATTGAGAAAAACTCAGATTGATGCTAGAAAAATGCAGATAGCATCAAATGTCACTAAACTTGAAGAAGTGTATCTTTTGTGTACGTTATGGAATTCTATTGGGACACATTGTGTGCAAGCAGGGCTTGATGGTTGATCCTGCGAATATCGTAGTTATTGTAAACTTTCCGACACCGAATTCAGTCAAGCAGCTGCACACTACATTGGGGCATAGCGGTTATAACAAGAAGTTTATAAAAGGTTATGCATAGATAACCGCAACCATGGAGAAGCTATTAAATAAATATGTGCCATTCATCTCGAATGCAGAGTGGGAAAAAGGCTTTGACACCTTAAAAGAAAAAATGGTCACTGCGTCGATCCTAGTTTTTCCATACTGGGAAAAGCCATTTCATGTCCATGTTGATGCTTCATGTATAGCCTTGGGATTTGTCTTAGCACAACCAGGAGAGGGAGGTATTGACCATCCCATCACATTTTCGAGCAGGAAGCTATCATCTGCAGAGAAGAATTATACCACCACTGAGAAAGAAGGCCTAGCCATGGTCTAGGCGCTACAGAAGTTCATGCACTATTTTCTTGGTGCACACTTCTCTGTGTTCACTGACCATTCTGCTTTGAAATACCTGGTCAACAAGTCAGTGTTAGGGGGGTGAATCTGCAGATGGTTATTACTCTTTCAGGAGTATGACTTTGAAATAGTGGTTAAACCTGACAGATTGAACTTAGGACCTGATCATCTGTCAAGGATCGAGTCAAGAGAAGAGCCTACAAACCTTGAAGATAATCTGCCTGATGCGCAGTTGTTTGCTATCTAGATAGCTAATGACTATTATAAATACATGATAGACTTTTTGACTACTGGGTTGGAACCCATAGAGTTTATGTTAGGAACCCATGTCTTTACTTTGTTAGTATATTGTTGTTAGACGCATATGCTTTGTAAGTCGTCCCGTAGTATTTGTTGATTAATAGTTTGGGTTATTGTTGTTGGTGCATATGCTTTGTAAGTCGCCCGTAGTATTGTTGATCCATAGTTTGTAGTGGCCCATGGTTTTGACCCATAGTATTGGCGCCTAGACTTAGTATATAAGTGTGTGTTGAGACTTATGAAGGCACCATGAAGTTATTTGTATTGAGCTTGCTCAAAGGAGGTTGCCCCCTCGAAGTGGCCTGTGATCAATATAAAAGTGATTCTGAGTTCTGTCATTTCTGCTATTGCGCATATTCTTATTAATTAATAGTTGCGGGTGCTTCACATCTAGTATCAAAGCACTTTCTTGGGCTCGCTCGGTGAAATTTCTGCCAAATTTTTTTTTTCACATCTGTTGCAGGTTCGGATTTGGGAATGATCCCTATCCTCTTAACTGTGGGAAGTACTTGGGCATAAGCCCTAAAACTCATTGTGAGGAGTACCACAGGAACCCCGAAGTAGCTGGCCCATTGAGAGGACCTGCTAGTGAAAAGGGCAATGACCCCTACCTGATTGACTAGTTCCCACCCGTGAGGTAAACCAAGAGATGTCGTTTGTGGCAAAGCGGTTATCATTTTTACCTAAGCCGTGGAGTGAGGGGTACTGCCCCAATACGCAAGCCATCAGACAGCATTGGTGGCCGAGTGAAACCCCTGAACTGTTAGGAAGCCACACATACCTGGGATCCATATTTATTTTCAGCTGAACTGTTGTCGATCACTGCTGCGCCATTTCAAATCCAGCCGCTCAGATCCATTCTGAAAGCCATTCTCGATCCAACCGTTTTCAATCCATTCGACGTCGTTTCAGATCCCTCTATTTCCGCTCACTTCTGAGCCGTTGCAGATCTATCTGTTTTAGATCCCTTCCGAGCCGTAGCCGCTCTAGTTTTCCTTGAAATTTTTGGCGAACCCCTGTCATCCCATTTTGCATATTTCATTCCTGAGGACCCTATCCCCAATTCCACTTCCCAAAGCTCGAAATCCCACATTTGTCTATTTTTAGGGTTTGCCATAACTTCCTCAGATTTCACCCAATCACCTTCAAATTTACCACAGAGTTCCTTTATGAATTTTTCTTCTTTGTCTCCCTCTGCCAAATTCTCCCATTCTTCATCCCACTTCTGAAATCCTCATTTTTTGCTTCCCTGTCTATTCGACAGTGTCCAAAACCTAGTCAAACACCAATTACCCTTCATATTTTTTCCCAGATCCAGATTTTCCTTTACTAAAGCAGTTTCTGTTTTTGTTTTCCTACCTAGTCAACCGAACAAAAAAAAAAAAAAACTCCTGGTTATGGTTGTCACCCGTGTAGGAGCAAAAACCATGGAAGAAGCAGTTGCAGCCATCCAAGCCAAACTCCAGGATCTGGATGAAAAATTTCTTGGCCTCCATCTTGAACATTCAGCTATGAACAACAAACGGTAGTCCGAGTCTTCATCAGACAATGGGTTCTCTTCTTCCAACAATTTCTGTGGTCCAAAGCTTGATTTTCCTCGCTTCAATGGTACTGATCCAACTGGATGGATCTATAGTGCAGAACGGTATTTCAGTCTGCATAATACTTTTGATGTCAACAAAGTTTCCCTTGCATCCTTTCATTTGGAACAAGAAGCTCTTCAATGGTACCATTGGTACATCAAGGCTCATGAAGAGCCAAAACGGCCAGACTTTTGCTAGCTCCTTTTGCAACAATTTGGTCCTAGGGCTTTTGATGACTTCATAGGATCCCTCACTAAACTTCGCCAAATTGGCACTGTGAGAGAGTATCAAACTGAATTTGAGAAACTAGCCAACCACACTGAAGGCTTGTTTGATGACTTTTACCGGAGTTGTTTTATCAGTGATCTAAAGGATGCCATCTGCTCTGAGGTCAAAATGTTCTGTTCCAACACAATGATGGAAGCCCTAAGGTTGGCTAAGTTGGAAGAAGACAAGATTGCAGCCCAACAACACTCCAAGCCCACTTTTGTTCCCTTCCGAAATATGGGTTCTCAATGACCACCTATATCACAGGCTCCTCGACCAACTCCTATCAAGCGTTTGTTTGAAACAGAGTTGCAAGCACGCAAAGAAAAGGGGCTTTGCTATAATTGTGATGAGAAATTCACTCGGGGACATAGATGTGTTCAACAAAAGCTCTATCTCTTGGATGTGGATTCTCCTCCTGCCTTTGAAATTGGTGACGAAGATCCAGAAACAATGGATGCTCAGGTCGACATTCAGGAACCACCTCTTGACCCTCCATCTCAGAATGACCAGCCAGAGATATCTCTCCATGCTTTAGCTGGAATCACCACCCCCCAAACAATGTGGGTTAGGGGTTACTTCAAGAGGCTTCCTCTTACAATACTCATTGATTCTGGTCGCACTCATAATTTCATTGACCCTCGGATCGCCAAACAAGCTAATTGTTTTATCCATCCTTGCTCCAACATTGAAGTCATGGTTCCCAATGGGGGCAACTTACCTTACAAAGGGAAGTGTCGAAATGTGTGTATCTCTATAGGAGATTATACCTTGCGCTCTGACATGTTTGCCTTGACCTTAGGCAGATGTGATGTGGTTTTGGGTGCTCAATGGCTACGCACACTTGGCCCTATCTTATGGGATTTTGCTGAAATTTGGATGTAGTTTTCTTTCAATGGACAAAAACACACATTGACACGATTACAACCAGGGTCTCTCAGCATCATCAGTTCACATCGCATGGAAAAACTCCTCAAGAAGAATTCACATGGTGTCATCGGTCAGATCCATTCCATTCAGATGCAACCATCAGTGGTCTCCACTACTCCTTTGGATCTGCAACAAATTTTGGATCGATATATAGGTGTCTTTGCTGAACCAGTGGGATTGCCACCTTCAAGACTAGAAGACCATCGTATTCAGCTCCTTCCTGGCAGCATTCCTCCCAACATCAGGCCCTATCGCTACCCATTTCACCAAAAAACGAAGATTGAAATGCTCGTTTGGGACTTATTGAAGCAAGGTATTATTCGCCCAAGCACTAGTTCCTTTTCTTCTCCAGTTCTTCTTGTCTGCAAAAAAGATGAGTCATGGCACCTCTGCATTGAATTCCGAGCACTTAATCACCTCACCATCAAGGATAAGTTTCCAATTCCTGTTGTTGATGAGCTTCATGGGGCTCAATTTTTCTCCAAGTTGGATCTTCATTGTGGGTATCATCAAATTCAGGTTCATGAGGATGATATCCCTAAAACAGCTTTCCGCACACATGATGGCCATTATGAGTTTTTGGTCATGCACTTTGGCCTCACTAATGCTCCTTCCACATTCCAAGCCTTAATGAATAACATATTTCGACCCTACTTGTGGAAATTCATTCTGGTATTCTTTGATGATATCCTCATCTACAGTAAAACATGGGAACAACATCTCCAGCATCTGTATCTTGTCATGCAACTTTTCTCTGCCCATCATCTCCACGCCAAGCAGTCTAAATGTGTTTTTGGACAGAAGGAAGTTGAGTATCTCGGGCACATTATCTCAGCACAAGGGGTTCACGTGGATCCTGCAAAAATCGATGCCATGAACAATTGGCCGCATCCTTAGACACTCAAGAGCCTTCGTGGTTTTTTGGGACTGGCTACTACCGCAAGTTTGTCAAGGATTATGGGAAGATTGCAGCTCCATTAACTGCTCTATTGAAAAAGGATGCTTTTACATGGACACATGCTGCTCAGTGTGCATTTGACAAACTAAAACAAGCTATGTGTACTACACCTGTTCTAGCTATGCCCGATTTTTCCAAGCCCTTCACTATTGAGAGTGATGCTTGCAACAATGGACTTGGTGCTGTTCTCCTTCAAGATGAACACCCCATTGCGTTCACCAGCAAAGCCCTTTCACGTAAGAATTTAGCTGCCTCTACATATGAGAAGGAAATGATGGCTATTTTGCATGCAGTACAAAAGTGGTGACCATACCTATTAGAGAATCATTTCTGCATCAAGACTGATCACCAGAGTCTGAAATATTTCTTGGAACAGCGTGTCTCCTCCCCAGCACAACAGAAATGGGTTAGCAAACTGATGGGGTATGACTATGAGATCACTTACAAGAAGGGTAAAGACAATATTGTGGCAGATGCTCTTTTTCGCACATTTGATGCTCAAGGTTCTCTTTCAGCTATTTCTATGCCTGTTCCAAATTGGTTGCAATTTGTTCAACAGGGTTATGTCAATGACTCTTCCTTATCTCAAATCATCCAACGCTTGACCAACAACCCTTCTGTTGTACCACATTACTCTTGGGATGGTGCTTCTCTGAGATACAAGGGTCGTCTGGTACTTCCTTAGAGCACAGATCTTCAACAGGCTGTCTTCTATGAACTCCATGCTTCTCCATCGGCAGGGCACTCTGGGTTCCTCAAAACGTATGAACGGGCACGGCGTAACTTCTTTTGGCATGGCATGAAAAGGACAATTCAATAGATGGTGGCTGAATGTGATACCTGCCAGTGCAGTAAGGGTGAAACAACACTCCTTCCAGGATTGCTCGAACCCTTTCCCATACCTACACGGATTTGGACAGATATTTCTATGGATTTCATTGAAGGGCTCCCTAAATCTGGCGGGAAGACAATGATTCTCATTGTGGTTGATAGCCTCTCCAAATATAGTCATTTTTGTGCTCTCAGCCATCACTATACAGCCTCCTCAGTCGCTCAAATTTTCTTGGACCAAATCTTTCGTCTTCATGGCATCCCTTCTTCCATTGTCTCGGATCGTCATGCGACTTTCACCAGTCATTTTTGGACAGAACTATTTCTCCACACTGGCACCAAACTGAAGATGAGTTCAGGGTATCACCCACAAATAGATGGTTAGACTGAAATTATCAATAAATGCTTGGAAACTTATCTTCATTGCTTCACCTCTGAACAACAACATCAGTGGGAAAAGTGGCTCCCTCTCACTGAATGGTGGTACAATACCTCTTGCCACAGTTCCTCTAAAATGACCCCATATGAAGTAGTCTATGGTCAGGCACCTCTAGTTCTTCTTCCATACACCCCCAAAAGTTCACCAGTTCAGGAAGTTGACACGGTCCTTCGAAACCGCGATCAGATTCTTCGCATTTTGCGGGACAATCTTCACATGGCAAGAAATCACATGAAGCAACAAGTTGATCAGCACCGTTCTGAGCGCAGTTTTCAAGTAGGCGATATGGTTTTTCTTCATCTCCAGCCGTACAAGCAATCCTCCTTGAAACTCAAAGGGCCGGTCAAGAATCAAACAATCGAATTTCCATTGACTAATAAACAACAGGTAACAAAGGAAGGGTTCCGATCACGGGTCTATTCAGATCCAGGATTCATTCCTTATCCTAAAGAGTCGAAGACTAATCCAAAATGCAAATAAAAAATGAATAGGTAAGGACAAATGTCCAAGTATTCTACCATTATCCGAGGAGGGATGAATGGCTGTCAGTTCACACATAAATTATAATAATGAATAACACATTAATATTCTGACTTTGGTATGATGTTGTAAATGCCAAATTCTGCGTGGCAAATATAGGAGAGTCGATTGTACAACAATCACGTCAAGACCGTAGTACGTGTATTGATATGTGTGTGGTGTATATTACGGATAGAACCCTTTGTAGTTTAAACCAAAGTTTAATATGGTGTGGAGTCGGGACGCAAAATGAAACACACATATACGTGGCATTTTTAAGAAATTTAGATTTAAAAATTAATTTTTATTATTTTTAAAGTCTGACAATTAGAAGCTCTTCTTCAGGGATTTATGTTCCATCTAAGATGTCCTGCACCAATAAAAAAAAACAAAATATAATATTTTAAAAATTCTTAAATTTATTTTAAAATTTAAAATTATTACATTTAATATTAAAATATTACCAAACTATATAAAACTTTGTAAAATTTATATGTCAAAAAACAAAATAATCATATTCAAAAAGTTTGACTAACCAAAATGTTAGTATATCCCTTGGCAGGGAATAATAAACCCTAAACTCAAGAATGAGATATAAACTCTTTTCTATATTATTATACCTGCTAAACTCAAGAATGAGATATAAATTCTTTTCTATATTATTATACCTGCCAAGGCACGGGTCAGATTTAAACCTTTTTTTAATTTTCAAAATTTTGTTTTCTCAATTTTGTTTTTCTATAATTTTCCCATAGTTTACTTAATTTAAAAATTAAATTTTTTTTTAATAATTTTAAAATATCATAATTGGACAAAAATTATTAAAATATTATATTAATAATTTTTAATTGGATAAAACCAATGATATTACTAATATCCCCTGCTATGAAATTTATTTGTCAGAATTTAAAAATATATTAAAAATTTAAAAATAAATATTATTCTAATTTATCCAAGAATGAGTGGAGAGCTGTAGCAATGATTTGTACAGTACGGCCACGAGGCTCAAAGGATTCCTCGGAAAATTCGACATTGCATCTCACAGGTGGATTAACTCCATCGCAAATTGAAACTCTCAGACTGAATCTTCAATGCATGCAGACTTCTCTACTGCATACCGGGGGTTTTAAGGGTTTCGTATATTTTGCCACCCTCTCCTCCCGCCAAATGATGGAAAGATGTTTGGACTGACCAAATACTGTCGCATGCAATGACACGGCTTCATTTAAACTCAAACAGTAAAATAATGATAATAATTTAAAGATAACATTTAAATTTGTTTAATTTTTAATTACAAAGTGAAAGTGTATTTTTTCTAACTTTTATATATGGGATTTATAAACAAAGTAATTTTAATAAGCCATAAAATAATAAATTAGATATATATATATATATATATGAGATTTATAAACTAAATAATTGTTTATAAACTAAAATTTTAAAAATTAGGTTATAAAATTATAAATTATATTATATTTATATTTACTATAAGAAGTAAAATTTTATAAATTTTTTTAATCTCCAATAAATTTAAGTTAAATTGTACTAAATAATTATTTTATTTAAGGTAAATTCAGTTATTATTTCATATGTGGCAAAGTTATTTTTTTGTTTAGGTGTTTGTTTGTTTGATTATGTATCTATTAAAACAATTTTTTTAATATAAAATTTAATAATATATTTTTCATATCTTTAACATTTCTATTTCTAACTAAAATAATAATGTCTCATTTTCAAATGTTATTTTATATTTAAAAAAACTTCATTATCGCTGTTATCATGGTCCTTACTTAATATTTTAATGTTTCTTCTCTTTGCCGGGGGACTACTCATATTTTCATTTGACATATTCATATATGTAAAATGTACTCTTTTTTTTCCATAGACGTAAAAACATTTATACACATATGAATATGAGATTTATGTACCCCTATACCCCTACTCTATTCTACTTATAATAGCATAGTGCCCAACTCATTAATTGTCATTCTAGTGACTTTGTTAGTGAGATTTATGTTAGTGACAAAATGTTGGAATGTTTCTATCAACCCATTGGTTATCAATGTCATTAGTCATTCACCTCTGTTGTATCACCAATCACTATAAGTTAGTGACATATAACTTGAATTATCTTTAATGTATATAGTTCAAGTAGCCCAAATTTTACTTATACCAATTACTATAAGTTAGTGGCATATAACTTGAATTATCTTTAATGTATATAGTTCAAGTAGCCCAAATTTTACTTATACTCTCTACATCCGTGATCCATGATTTTTAAGAATTGATATGTTCTACCACTTAAGAGTTCAAGATGGATTAAGCATGTTTTCTAATTTGAAGTATAATGCCCAGCTCATTAGTTGTCATTTTAGTGACTTTGTTTTTGAGATTTATGTTAATCACAAAGTGTCGAAATGTTTCTATCAACCTATTGATTATCAAAGTCGTTAGTCATTCATCTCTACTGTATTAAGAATCACTACAAGTTAGTAGCATATATAACTTGAATTATCTTTAATATAAAATTTTAAATAGCTTGTATTTAAAAGTGTATGTTGATTAGTTTCTCTACTTCAACTTTTAAAAGCATGGAGTAATGGTGCACTTCTCTATTATTTTTAAGCTATACATATTTAAATTATTACATTAAATAATTTCTAAAAAGTAGGTATAAGCAGCTTTGCTGCTAATTTGACTTGTTCAACTATGTTTTTTAATTTTTAACTTAAATTTACATTATAAAAATATGAAATTTATTTTGATTAAAGAGTAAAATTAATATTTTTTTAAATTATTTTTGTAATTATATTATTATAGCTTATATAAAATAGCTTTAATTTCTTTTGGTTTATTCTAAGTAAAATATTTATTTGAAATATTGACAACAAAAATTAAAAATGCATAGGGTAGATGGTGTATACTATATACTTATGTAAAGAAATGAGTAAGAATGTATAAATCATTTCTTTGTTTTACAAAGCTTTAAATTTAATAACCTTTTTGACAAATTATTAAATTATTGTTGTTAGATTGCTCTGAGTATTGTATTAGAGGTAGACCTATATATACTTACAAAGCTCTCACATGATATGATTGATCGGGAAGTATGGTTAAACTAAAATGATCTTTGACAAAAAGTTGGAGCATGCAATATGTTTAAATAATCAAATTTAACTTTTTTTTTAAATAAATTATTAAATTATTGTTTTTGATTGCTTTGAGTATTGTATTAGAGGTACGTCTATATATACTTACAAAGCTCTCACATGGTATGAATTATAGATAGTGTGGTTAAACTGAGATGATTTTTGATAAAAAGTAAGCTCTCACATGGTATGAATTATAGATAGTGTGGTTAAACTAAGATGATCTTTGATAAAAAGTAGGAGCATGGAAGATGTTTAAATCAACAAATTTGACTTTTTTATGATGAAGGTTAGAACCTTCCTAAAAATAAAGGATAAAAAGATTATACCAACTTTGTATTGATTTCATTAAGCATTGGGGATTTTTTTATGAAGCCTATAAGTTATGTTTGTGTGGTGCAAGTGTCATTCTTTTTTATAAATAAAACATAGTATTATACTATGAAGCTTTGAGTTGGGTTTGGAATAAAAAAGAATGTAAGCACGTTGTATGTCATGTTCTAGGATATTGAAATTTATTGATGGATTGAGCAAGTTGTAAAAATCAATTATTATAAATTAGGATCAATGAGGAAAATTTGTTTGGAGAAAAATAATAAATTTTAAAAAGTGGCAATTGCACACATTTATATATAATTTAAAAAAAATTATAGTAACTAGGGTTGCTTGAAAGAATTCATGAATAATATCCCTCTAGAAACAATTCGTAGATAATATCCAAGCGAATGTAGATGTTTTTTTAAGGATGTAGATGATGTTTTTTTTAATGATTTTTTTTATAAAAATTGAAATGAATCAAACTAACTAAATGTGTCCATTTTAACTTCCTTAAAAATATTATTACAAAGATATTTTTCAAAAAATTAAAAAAAAGACTAGATTTAATGTTTATACATAGTGTATTTATAATTTTAATTTATTAAATTTACAAATCTAAATTCGAAAATAACAAAAAAAAGACAAAAAAAAATATATAGTTATGCATGGATAACTATTAGTTGAGTTGATGCATGGATAACTGTCAGTTGAGTTGATGATGCATGGATAATGAGTTGATGCATGGATAACTGTTACTTGAGTTGATGATGCATGGATAACTATTAGTTGAGTTGATGCATGGATAACTGTTAGTTAAGTTGATGCATGGAGTGATTACAACTACTAGCACTTAACTTATGACCTATTGGTATTTAACAGCCACAAGTAAAGTAACTATGCTAATATTAATAACATTGAAATTGTTTTAACATTTTTAAATATATTATTCTAATGAAAATTATATATATATTTTTCTTAATAATAATATTAAAAATATAATTTTCCTACTAAATATCACATAACTCGACTAAACTCGACTAAATATATTTAGTAGGAAATAGTTAGCCAGAAAGGAAATAAAACACGTGTACATACATGCAATTAAGCTATGGGGAATGGTGAGCCTATATATTTATTTTGTTGTAACAAGGATTTGTGTAAGAATCTTCAGCACGAATTGATGTTTCGGTGGTTGTAGTCAGAGAGAAAATATTCAGGGTGTTGACGTTGTTTCCCGTAATTTCAATCCTATACTTTGGCGGTCTTGCAGGAGAAGAAGGTAAAGTGGTGGAATGGAGTGGAGGGAAGGAATGAGAGTTGAGGCGTCGAGCAAAGAGGATGGATATGGCGGGGCTTGGTTCCAGGGAGTCATTCTTGCTGTTACCACAGATGGTCAGCGTTGCAAGATACAGTATGATAATTTCGTCACCGAAGACGGAAAGCCGTTGGTGGAGGAGGCCGTGTGCCTGCACAATCATGTCAGGCCCATTCCACCCTACGAACAGTTGCCTGGCTATTGCTCAGTTGGGGACGCAGTAGAAGCATATGACACCGACTGCTGGTGGCGCGGCGTCATTATCAAACTTCTTCTCACCGCGGAGGAAGAGCTTTGGGTTGTATACTTCCCCGATACTTGCACTCTCAAGGCATATACCCGCTCAGATTTACGCCCCGCTCAAGAATGGCTCGGAGAAAACTGGACATCGGCCCCTCAGGTTGTACTGCTAACCCTAACTCTTAACAGATTTATTCTAGGTGCAATTATTCTTTTTATAGTAGGTTTTTGTTGTATGTGCATAAACATAGAAGATTCCTGTGCAGGAAAGAAGCTGCCCAATCATAAATCAAGTAAGAAACTTCGTCTCGAGACTAATTAGGTCTTTTAGTGTCGACAACTCGGAAGAAACTTCTTCCAAATCACGGGGAGAGGGCGCTGGAAAGAAAAGGAGGCGGGTTGTTAAGTCCACGGCAGCTTCCTTTGCAGGAAGAGCTCCTCCGAAAAAGAAGAAGTTGAAGATTTTATAAATTCCGGTTTGGACAGAGCTCCGGTCACAAGCCCGCAACCCGTGCTATTTTGATTGTAGTACCAGTTTTGTTCATTTCTATGGCAACCAAGGAGATGCGAATCACTATGATCTTTTAACGGAGACAACCGTTTGGAAGGCCATGTAGACAGCCGTTGGAAGATGGCGTTTGATTCACCACCCCTAGATACAAAAATAAACAAGCAGACATGAGACTTTAATATTATATATTTCAGTTGTTTTTCCCATTAAATGTTTTTCAAATTCATGGTTGGAGTTTGTGGTTTGATTTGAACTTATTTCATAGATTTTACTATTTCTATTATGTTGGGAGCATTGTGATATATTTCTATTATGTTGGGAGCATTCGAAGTGGTTACAACAAATTTGAATCGACTACATCATGCATTATGGAAAGTTAAAAAAATAAAATAATTCCCATCCATATACAAATTGGGAAGCTGTCTTTGCTTTGAATTGCAACTGTAATTTATAAGTATTCTTGTTTTTATTTGATTACTGGATTAGTATATGTATCAGTGTATAGGTTACTTCTGAAAATTGTTAAAACAGATCTGCTGTATGAGAAGTTGCTTCGTGTATAAATCGAGCAACGAATTTTATGAATTTAAACTCTGTAATTTTAGAAATTATATATATTTGACCACACAACTGGTCAGGCGATTTAGTTGGTATTTTTTATAAAATGGGGGTCAGTTTCTTTTTTAAGGAAGAAAAACAAAATAAAATCGCTTCTCCATTTCTGGTAACTGCGTTTAAGCTTTGCCTTTTTCTTTCTCTTTTTTCTCAAAATGGGGTCAGTTTTTTTTAAAGGAAGAAAAACAAAATAAAATCGCTTCTCCATTGCTGGTAACTGCGTTTAAGCTTTGCCTTTTTCTTTTTCTTTTTTTTCTCTGTAATCCATGATTTCGATCCTCTGTGGTGGCGTATTTAGATGCCGTTCATTCCCAGACCAGACACTTTAACATAGTTTAATTATATCATAGTATATTCGTAGGTTGTTACATGTGAACCGTTAAGAGTACATGCACTAATACAAAGGAGTACTTTTACATGAAGTAGCATTTTTTAATTATGTTACATAATTAAAACATGATGAATTAGAGGTTGATAACCATGTTGCAATAGATTAAATAATATTGTATATTTTTAATCGTTACTTTCCTTTCTAGTTATGAATTGTATTATATGCTTTCACACACATGAAGGTGCAGTAAATCATAATATGGGATATATATATATATATATATATATATATATATATATATACATGAAGGTGCAGTAAATCATAATATGGGATATATATATATATATAAAAGAATGCATAAATGGGTTATAACTTATATTTATATGTTGGATAAGTGTTACAACATAAAGTCTTCAAAAAGAACTTATTAAACTTATTGGAGATCAAGACAAGAAGGCTAGATATAAGTTTTAGGTAGCCGCAAAATGCATAAGTTTTCAGAAGTTATGGTTATACTTTATTTTTAAAAGTTATACTTCATTTATAAAAATAAATTACGTTAAATCCTATTTCCCAGTAGTTTTTTATTTTTTTAAATCTAAAATTTCTAAGATTTTTGGTTATTTAAAGCCCGTTGTCACAGTTATTAAAATAAAGTAACTGTAAATCTTGAAAAATGATAAGGTATATTATAAATTCATAGATTATGATTTAATGTTATTAAAATAATATAACCATAAATTCATATTTACTTGAGAACATATATGTCATTTATAGTTGTTAAAAATATTTTATCATACTTAATCTTAACTGCATTGTAGAATCATTAATATTAATCTTACAAGTCAATTGTACTTCGAGAATTTACAGAGAGAAAACATTTTAAATTAACATGATTCTTGGATTGTGAAATTAATTTAAAAATAATTCATTTTAAGTGGCTAAATAAATGTTAATGCCAAAGCTTTGATCTCTCACAGATATATTAGTAAAACTAATTATGAGTAAGCTGATCAAGTCTAGCTAATGAAAGACGGGCGGCTTGATTAATTATTAATGGTGTGTCCAGAGGTTAAAAAAAGGAATTATTCAGTACCGAGACAGATATACAGAGAGGCTGGCAATATTATTCAGTAGCGAGACAGATATACAGAGAGGCTGACTTCATGTTAGCTTTGTGACGGAGTGAGACTCTAATTTTTTACAAACACTATAAAATCTTAAATTGCAGAAATATTCAAGCACTAATTCATGAAACCCTGAAAAATGTGCAAATTTCAAATTATTATATCTCCCTCTCCCATTTAAATCAAATTTGAGAATTTTTTTATCTTTTGAAATGACTTAAATTTTCAAGAGGAATTCAGGTTTACAATTATTTTGGGGAGATTCTACTTGAAAAGACTAAGAAATTAATGAGTATTGTGACCCTTTTTTTCTTTTTTTAAAAAATCAACAAAAAAGTGAAAAAATTTAAGATGTTGTGGCCCCAAATGGCTCTACTACCAATTGTTAAAAACCGAATATGAAGATAAGATCATATAAAGTATACAAAAGAGATATCCACCTTAATAAACAACACACAAGATATTTAACAAGCTCAAATTGTTATTAATATGAAAATGGTTCCTTTGATGGGATGAACCAACCTTGTTCACATACCTTTCAAGAGGGATTATGGCTAATGAGATAGGCTCAACATACAATAATCTTTTCCACATCGCATAAGGAGGAATCCATCCTTATTTATAGAATCACCATGCAATACTAACCTCCTAAACTTCTTTAATGAGGTCCTATTACATTTATTTACTAACTTAGTGGGACTTATTTAATAATAACAATGTAGTGGATCAAGTCCACTTTACATTGAATCGTCTCCACTTCCACTCTAATGGGCCTTTCAACCCTCCATTACCTCATAAGTAGGGTCATAACAAATGGACACATTATAGCTCTAAGGAAGCAACTCACGAGAAGGAAGACACTATGTGGAAGGAATATCCTCATCTATGTTGAAATTTTGTTTTAAATTTTTTTTTTATGATGTATATATAATGATATGAACATCAAGGATGGTGTAAAACTAAGGGGGAGGGAAATGTAACACCCCAATTTAATGCCTAAAATTTCATGCAAAATATAAATTATGAAGTCAAGATCATGAGCCAAACAAATGTATTAGATTTTGATCAATATAGCAATAATTAAAACTACTAGTTGTGGATGACAAGAGCATTACGAAGAATGAGGGCTACAAACCCAAGAGAGAGAAAATAGTAAAGGGACTTATGTACCTTAAGGAACCTATCCTTATTTATAACTTAGGGTTTTGGATCCCTTAAGTTTTTTCTTAATATTTTATTTTTGAAAGAACACACCTTAGTTAATGAACCTTGGGATATATAGGTCTATGTAATGATGTGATAAAAAGGTTTCTTTAGTGGGTTACATAGATAACAAGAGGTGCAATGTGGTACCAAAACGTCATCCATTAATATGCTAGGTATGAAGTTTGGAAGGGTATTAAGTTCCCCTTTAATGTAAGAGAATGGATATTTTTTCCGAGATTATCTTGGTTCTGGAGCACTAGAAGATGGTTTAACTGCTTGATGGACTTTATATATAGATAAAGGAGTTTCTCCACCTTGTGATGGGTAAGTGTGGGAAAAGGCTCATAAGTGTTGGTAAAATTTGTTATGGGTATTTTATCTTTCTTTTGTATTTAACTATGAATGTATGAGTAGCTTTGAGTTAACTTGAGGTGTTTCATAGCCCAATCTCGGGAGTTACAGTCTTGCTAAAAGGTTATGGATTAGGATTGTCGTTATGGATTAGGATTGTCGAAGGTAGGTTGGACCGTTCCTCATTCACAACCATTTCTTAAAGATTAGTTTAGGTAAGTGAATCCTCTCTCTTGAACTCGTCTACTACTACCATTTGAAATTTGAAATGAATATAATTTGTATATGGTGTGTGGAATAATTAATTACATAATGAGTTTCTAGAATCTACAATGGATTGAAGTAAATTTTCTAATACATTTTGTGAGCTAGATGTTGTAGAGAATCCTCAATGCATAGAAATCACGATCTTTATGATATATATATAAATCCTTGTGTTTGTATAGTTGGATTTTGAAGGGAAAAGGAACACTGCGCAGTAAATAGGATTTAACTGCGCAGTAGCATAATATCTTTTTTTTTTCTTTAGATTGGGACTTCGCACCTTTTAGCAGGAATCCCAAATTTCTCTTCACGGAACCCTTCCTTCACTAAGAATTAACTTTGCAGTATTAGCTGCGCGGCAACTAACTTTTACTTCGCAGCAATCACCTCGTGGCAAGTAACTGCGCGGCATTCACTTCGCAGCAAGTAACTGTGTGATTTCGACTTTTCACTACGCGGTGAACTCTAGAGTGATGCGAAGTTAACTTCTCTATAATACTTCACTTCGTGGACTTCACAAACACTTCGCGGAATATTTAACCAATATTCTAAACTTTATTATGAAATAAATTTCTTTAAGACATAACAGCTTAAAACATCTAATGCGAAGTTACTCTTAGTAAAATATGAAACTTTCACTACGATGAACTATTTGGAGATATTCACACGAGTAAATCTGGAGATGATGTGCGACTTGCAATAAACAACATTCTTGAAACATAAAACTATAGACTTGTATATTTACCACAGTAAACTGCGTAGCTCGTCAATTCATGGAAGTGAGTTTCACTACGGACTTTTACATTCACAGAGCTTGGGCTCTTGATACAATTTACGGGAGCTTCTCCTCCTTTCACTCTTCTTACACATCTCTCGCTGAGTTTTAAATAAGAGCTTCTATTTATAGAATTTCAACCAACCGAATTAGTAACGCTTCCTATGGAAGCTACAGGATTGCATTAAAGACTAAAATAAATTCTAACCTAAGGTTTCTTGACTTGCAAATTATTAATGCGGTTTCATTAATGAAAACATAATGTGTGCCGGATTAGCTGCGAATTAATTGACATACTGACACTGCGCGTTGCGCACTGACACAATCTTTACTGACAGGATGACTGACAGAGCCGGCGCAGTAAATACATGATCAACTCATTTAATTAGATATTTCCAACACTCCCCCTTAATTATGAGCGGATGGGGATCATTAACCAAAATTAAAATATTACAAAATATTTCAGAGCTAAAACATGCTCTGTTCATGACATAGTTGACTGCATAGAACTTGTCATTCCCAAACAACTTCGCAAAAATTGGAATGAGTCTTTTGCCAATGGTTTGGTAAAGATGTCTGCAACTTGATCTTCAAATCTGCAAAATTCTAAACAAATTTCTTTGTTGTTTATCAATTCTCTGATGAAGTGATACCTTGTGTCAATGTGCTTGGTTCTTTTGTGAGACACATGATTCTTTGACAATGCGATAGCCGAATTGTTGTCGCAGTAAATGACTGTAGGTTCTTGTTGATGCTGCGATAGATCACTTAACATTCTGCACATCCAAACAGCTTGACATGCAGCGCTTGTAGCTGCAACATACTCTGCTTCTGCTGAAGAAAGAGTTATTATGGGCTGTTTCTTTGACGCCCATGATACAATATCTATTCCTACATGAAATGTATTCCCAGATGTGCTTTTTATGTCATCTATGCTGCCTCCATTGTCACTGTCAATGTATCCTATGAGTTTGAAATTTTTTGAGGTGGAATAGAGAATACCAAAGTCTCTTGTTCCATTTACATACCTCAGAATTCTTTTACTTGCTTGCCAATGCGATTCTTTTGGTGATTCCATGAATATTGAGATTAAGCAAACTCCATACATGATGTCTAGCCTTGTTGCTATAAGATACATAAGGCTGCCAACAAGCCTTTTAAATAGTGTAGGATCTACATTGGATCCATCATCATCCTTGCTTAATTTCAAACTTGTTATTACTGGTGTTGGAGCTGTTTTGCTATTTAACATCTTAAATTTGTTCAAGACATCACTTGCATATTTCGACTGAGATATAAATATCCCATTTTCAGTCTGTTGGACTTCAATACCTAGAAAGTACTTCATAAGCCCCAAATTACTCATTTCAAATTCACTTTCCATGACTGTTCTAAATTCTTCTATGCCAAAATCACCAGTAAATATTAAATCATCTACATACAGGAAAACAATCAGCTTATTACCTTGATGGTTGATTTTTGTGTACAGCGTTGGCTCACATTCACTTCTGTGAAATCCATTCTAGATGAGATATGAGTCAATGCGACTGTACCAAGCTCAAGGAGCTTGCTTCAGACCATACAGTGCCTTCTTTAGTATGTATACTTTGTGTCCTTGTCCTAGAACTTCATAGCCTTGTGGATGCTCCACATATACTTCTTCTTCTAAACATCCATTTATAAACGTGGACTTAACATCCATTTGATAAACAGGCCATTTCTTTTGTGCTGCGATGGCCAAAATTGTTCTGATAGTGTCCATGTGTGCTACAGGTGCAAAAGTTTCATTGAAGTCTATGCCAGGTTGCTGAGTGAACCCTCTTGCTACTAATCTCACCTTGTGCTTCTGCACATTTCCTTCAGCATCTGGATTGGTCTTATAAATCCATTTCATGCTTATTACATCCTTGTCCTCAGGAACATCAACTAGTTCCCATGTTTGATTCTTCTCTATGCATTCTATTTCTTCATTCATGGCTTGTGCCCAGACTTCATCTTCAATTGCTTCTTCATATGTTAGAGGATCATTAATTTCAGAAAATAATGCAAAACAAGAGAATGAATTAGGTGTACCGGCCTCATATATCTCACGCAGACTTCTTGTCCTTGGTGGAGTTTCTAGTGTTGAACTGCGCGAACTGCTTGATGGAGTTTGCTGCGCACTTGGTGTGCTTATCAAGGTTGCTGCGACTTGTGTCGGAGTTGTTTGTGTTGAACCATGCTGCGCAATCCTTGGAGTAGGCGGTGCTGCGAAGTTATGATTCACATGCAGAGTCTCAATCACATCTTCTGCGATGTCATCATGTTCAACATGTGACACGATTTTGACATTCTTCTCAACAGTTCCATCCCATGCTTCATTTTCCACAAACTAAACATCGCGACTGATAATAACTTTTCTTGCGATAGGATCATACAACTTGTATGCTTTTGTGTCTTCAGAATATCCAATAAAGATGCATTTTTGTCCTTTATTGTCTAATTTTCTTCTCAGCTCATCTGGAACATGTGCATATGCTACACAACCAAAAACTTTTAAATGCGAAACACTATGTTTCATACATGTCCTTGCTTCCTGCGGAACCTTGTTCTTCACGCTCTTTGTCGGGCATCGATTCGTGATGTATACTGTGGTTGCCACTACTTCAGCCCAGTATTCATTTGACAAGTGCACGGCTGCCAACATATTGCGCGCCATCTCCATGATGGTTCTGTTTTTCCTCTCCGCGATACCATTCTGCTACGGTGTATACCGCGCAGTGAATTGCTTCTATATGCCATGATTCTTGCAAAAATTTAAGAAATCATTTGAGACATACTCGCCACCTCTGTCTGTTCTTAATATCTTGATGCTGTAACCACTCTGCTTTTCCACAAGTGCCTTGAATTGCTGAAAACAATCAAATGCATCAGATTTATGCTTTAGAAAATAAAACCACGTTTTTCTTGTGAAATCATCAATGAATGTGAGAAGATATGTTCATCCTCCCATGGATGGTGTTTGAATCGGTCCACAGATATTGGAGTGCACAATTTCAAGTGGTGCGTGAGCTCTGTATGAATTTCCAACTGGAAAAGTCTCTCTATGCTGCTTTCCAAAGATACAGCCTTCACAAATTCTCTATGGCTTTTCAATCAATGGAAATCCTTTCACCATATCTTTCATGTGCAGTAGCTTCAGCCCACCAAAGTTCAGATGTCCAAATTTGAAATGCCATAACCAGGATTCATCCTTCATTTCTGTTTGAAATACAGCTTGCATTGTGCTTCCTTTTTCTTCCTCGTTGCTACGAACTTCTGCTCCTTTGCTTTCTGTCTTGAACGCAGCTTCATAATTTTCTTTCTGACTTTCATGAACAATATGAGTATTTTTACCTTTGATGATTGGTGTTATCCTCAAAGGAAACAAGCGATTGCTTATGATCTACACTTCGACTATTAACTGATTGCTTGGGTATACATCTTTGATCACACAACGCTTCCCTATCTTATGAACTCTGTAACGTTTTTCCATCATCTGCCCAATGCTCATCAGATTATGCTTCAAACCTTGAACATAATACACATCAGGCATAAATTTATGCTCCCCCTGTATTGTTAGAATATCAACAGTACCTTTACCCAAAATAGTGACTTGGATATTGTTTCCAAGTGTGACATCAGTTTGAACTAATTTATCTAGACTGGAAAATAAACTTAAATTACCAGTCATATGATTGCTACAGCCTAAGTCTAAATACCATATGTCATTTGGACTTTCTTGGACGACATTGCATTCCAGTGATGATGCGCATGCCAAGAAGAGTGAACTGTTCGCAGTGCTGTTGCTGCTTGACTGAGTTTCACCTTGCTTTCCTTGATCATACTGCTTCTTCCTGCATTCATATGCGAAGTGTCCATACTTCTTACAGTAATGACATTGAATCTTTGATTTATCATACCTTTGTCCACTTGGCTGATTGGGGGTATGATCCTGGCCTCTTCCTGCGACATGTGCAGGACTGCTGCTGCGACCTCCTCTGAATGAACTTCGTCCTCTGCCTCTAGAGTTTGATCTTCCTCTGCCTCTACCGTGACTTATGGATGACTGTGCTGCAAACGCACCTTCTAGCAATGTGTCTGAACCACTGATTCTATGTTCATGATTGAGTAATGAGGCTTGCAACTCATCAATAGTAAATACGGACATATCTTTGTTTTCCTCTAGGGTCACAACTAAAGATTCAAATTTCTTTGGAAGAACTCTAAGAACTTAAATTCAACAACTCTTTGGTCAGTTAGTGTTTCTCTATGAGACTTTATTTGATTAACTAGACCAATTACACGAGTATAGAATGAGTCTACTGACTCTGTATTTTTCATTGACAGAGATTCAAACTCTCTTCTAAGAATTTGAAGTTTGGCAGTATTTACCTTGTCGAAACCTTGATATGTTGTTTACAGCGTGTCCCATGCTTCCTTTGTTGACTATGTTGCTGCTACTCTTGGGAGTATGGATTCATGTGTTTCTTGATGTATGTGGAACAATGTCTTTCCATCTTTCTTTGTTTGTTCCCTCAGAACATCCTTCTCAGCTTGTGTGAGATTGTTGTATGCTGCTGCATCTGCTCGTTCTGCATAACCAGTTTGGACTATATCCCATACATCTTGACCTCTAAACAAAGCCTTCATAGTTAAAGACCAATATTCATAATTTTTACCAGTAAATATTGGGGTTTGCAAATTACCCGAAGTGGAAGCCATCCTTAACCGATTTTCCCTTATGAATTGAATTCCTTCTTTCCGTAAACCAGGCTCTGATACCAGATGAAGGGAAAAGGAACACCGCGCATTAAATAGAATTTAACTGCGCAGTAGCACAATATCTTCTTTTTCTTTAGATTGGGACTTTGCACCTTCTAGCAGGAATCCCAAATTTCTCTTTGCGGAACCCTTCCTTCACTAAGAATTAACTTCACAGTATTAGCTGCGCGGAAACTAACTTTTACTTCGCAGCAATCACCTCGTGGCAAGTAACTGCGCGACATTCACTTCACAGCAAGTAACTGCGCGATTTCGACTTTTCACTACGCGGTGAGCTTTAGAGTGATGCGAAGTTAGCTTCTCCGCAATACTTCACTTCATGGACTTCACATTTCGCGGAATACTTAACCAATATTCTAAACTTTATCATGAAATAAACAACATTCTTGAAACATAAAACTATAGACTTGTATATTTACCACAGTAAACTGCGCAGCTCCTCAATTCATGGAAGTGAGTTTCACTGCGGACTTTTACATTCACAGAGCTTGGGCTCTTGATACAATTTACGGGAGCTTCTTCTTCTTTCACTTTTCTTACACATCTCTCACTGAGTTTTAACTAAGAGCTTCTATTTATAGAATTTCAAGCAACCGACTTAGTAACGCTTCCTATGGAAGCTACACTATTGCATTAAAGACTGAAATAAATTCTAACCTAAGGTTTCTTGACTTGCGAATTATTAACACGGTTTCATTAATGAAAACATAAGGTGCGCTGGATTGGCTGCGAACTAAGTGACATACTGACACTGCACGCTTACACAATCTTTACTGACAGGATGAGTGACAAAGCCGACGCAGTAAAGACGCGATCAGCTCATTTAACTAGATATTTCCAACAGATTTATTATATGGCTTCTTTCACTCATAGCATACGTCATAGAGTTATTGTTGAATTCTGTTGGAATATAGAATTTGTTCATTTTTGGATAAATATTCTAGAACCAAAACATTCATGTGAAACCTATGAAAGAAATTGTGGAATTACCTGGGATAATTCTCATGTATTCAAGTGATGGGATTTTTCAGGGTATATGGATGCTTTTAATGTGTATTTTTCAGTTGATTGAAGGAATGAAAATGAACGTTTTTTTTCACTGTGTGCTCTGTACATGTGTTTGTTTATGTTTTGTTCTGTGGACGAGCAGTTTTAGCTCTGGCCATATCCAACATCAGTGATAAGGTGCCTACTCCCAAGCAAGTTCACAAAGTTCCAATGATTCTGATTTCAAATGATAAACATTCCTGGTAATCTGTCATGTTAGTTTATTTTCTATCACCACTTATGTTAGTTTAATTTTTAATTTTCCTATTATTTCCACTATTTAAAGGTTGTAATTAGAAAGGTTAAAGTATAATTTATACTATTGTTGACAATCAATTATAAACTCTAGTTTAGTAGCTGGTTTGGTTTCCCATGGGACTAAGTAAGTATTTGTATTTTTATTGTTTGAAAATATCAAAATCAACAACCATTTACAAGTAACAGTATACAGGTGAAAATTACAAGTGTATAATTTATCACTGTTTACAAGAAATAATTTGATTGTTGGATTTTCGAAGGCTTAAAATTTGGCAGGGAGGGGAGACCAGAGACCGTTGGTACTTAGATCCCTAAGAAAGCAATATAAACTAAATTTCAATATTACGTTCCCGTAATATTAACTATAATTCCATACTTACAAGGAAAAATCATTCATAAGTAAGCAAATTAAATCCCATAGCCCAGTTGGAAAAAGCTCGATTTCTTTGAACGAGACATATAAATTGAATGTTATTATGATGAATAAACTATAAATCGATAACATTAATAATTAAGCATGAAAGATGATAAGGTATTTACAGTACCATTGGTTTAAAATGATTTTAATTACAACCATACTTCAATATGGATATGGAATTAAAGTTATTATGCCTGACGAAAGGCTATGTATATAATGTTCAATTCCGTTGAATCGCTATTAGTGTTTTTACGTTGACTAAATATTTCTTCTATGTTTCAAATTTTTTACCTTAGATATTGCAATTTCTTATTTTTTTCAATTATTACAAACTCATTTATCTAGCACCCTATTGTTTAATCAACTTTGGGTCTTATTTCATAAGCAATGGCGGGATTCTCAGCAACGGGAAAGTTTTGAATGCATTTAGTCTATGTGTTGGCTTGGCAATCCAATGTTTATTTTTCGCATGCAGCTGTAACATTGAATACACATATTAAAGTGAACTATAGAGAATATGAACTATTTCTTCAAGCTAATAATTGAGTATAGGGATTATATATATATACTAAAGTGAATTATAGTGAATATAAATGATTTCTTCAAGCTAATCATTTAATTTAGGGATCCCTCGTAGCCTTAACCACCACCTCCTTGTGCTCGACTGGCCTCACCACTCACTACCTTCACCATCGTACCATTTGTAAAGAATGAGTGGAACAAGAAAGACATGAAGCTGGTTATCCCATATCATATGCCTTGGAGTTCCAAGTGTGCATGTTTTCCTACTTGCAAACTTTATAAAATAGAAAAGAAAAGGACAAGGAATACTTAGATTTCTTCTCCCAAACATATTTTCTTCTAGCCTTTTCTTCTCGTTTCTATCTTACCATCCTACTACACTCCTCACGCTCCCCGCATCTAGTTAGAAATCTATCCCTGAGACCAGTGAGATTTATGACACCTGCTTTCTTTGTGAGATTTACTACACTTGCTTACTTTCAACTCTTTTTTATTTTGTAGTCTGTAACTGTAATAATAGCTAAAAATTTATATGCTAAACTATGATATAATTTTTTCCCCTTGAATTTTTTTGATTTAAGTTTTTAGTGTACATCAGCTTACTTGACACTTTATATTTAAGAATTCATTTTCGTCTAATCGTAATAATTCTGTTATAAAATCATAACAAAGAGTTAAATTTGGAACCTACATAAGAATTTGACTTGAAAAATATCCCTGGTACATTAAATTCCCATCTCTGAAGTTGAACAAATTCATAACCTACTTGTTGATTTCAGGACATGAACCTTTGCACCGCCTTCATCATAGCGCAAACGATTCACTCCCTCCATTCTTGACTAGGTGAACATGTCCATTTAATTATTTCTAGTAATACATTGAGATTTAATCCACATGTTATTGCAAGCCCAACAATTTCTACATGTCATAGATGTTAATGATCCATTCTAGCATGTACTTAAAATAATCAAATATGAAAAGATTTCTCTGAACTCAAGTTATTTTAGAAATACTTACGTGTGTCAATCACACCTTTAGGCAAGCTAACAACCACCACTAAGGAGAAGGGAAATATTAAATTTGGCAGGATATTTAATCAGAAGCTAAGTCACTCCGTGGAAAATATATTATGAAACTATGGCCTTGAATAATCACCAATTAGACATATTTGTGTCTATGAATCATGATTACTGGTTAAAATCCATGACTACAACAACCCTAGAAAGTGATTCAGTGAAATGATGAATGATTGGGGCACTCTGAATTCAAGAGATTGTTGGGCCATGCAATTCTAGAATTGAATGGAATCCTGGGCGTCACTTTTGAATCATATCCCAATCTTAGAAAGTAAGCATTCGTACATAGAATTGTTCTGGAGAAGCATTCTTGGCTCTATGCTTTATTCTCTTATACGCATTTGATCATCTTATTGCAAAACAATTCCAAATGGGTTACATGTGAATATGTACTTGGAACTAGATATGGAACCACCCAAAGTTCTCAATAAATAGATCGGTGGAGCAGCTTAATTCATTCTGATTTTCATGAATAGTGCAATGGCTATTGTAGTGAGGACCATGGGAACTAATGCAGTGTCTAAGTAATCTCTCTAAGTTCAATCGGTGTTTACATGAGATAGCACATGGATTCCATGTTTTGGCTACTGCATGCCTTGGCTTTAGTGCACATCGTATGGGTTCCACATTCCATTTAATATTCTAGAATATTGAATTTTCTTTATAAAGATGAGTTTTATTGTTGTATTCATTTAATGATGACAGTAGGTTAAATGTATTAATCTAAGTTGGGTGTTTTCAAATGTGTATTACCTTGGCTTCCCGATAAGGTTTATGGATCCCTCATGTTGGTTCAAGCCCCATTGGCATGGCACGTCGATGATAGATATGCAAGTGGCAGAAACAAGTTATTTCGAGTTAGTGTTCTTTTCTAAGCCTCGTCTCCCTTTCCATACTCTTGTTTTCATTTTTCCCATTGGTGTCAAACCCCCAAATGGGGTGCTCTTTCCAATAGAATCATTCAAGGATTTGTTATGTGTTCCTTGCAGGTTCTGCAAGGACTCATGAGTGTTAATTTTACATTTCTTAGCTTCTTTGATTCTTGAAAGCGTGTGATTTATCACTACTTGACTTAGAAGGAGTGTTAATTTATCATCTTTCCACCAGTGGTCTAATTAGTATGTTGCCAGATGAAGAGCCCCATTGGACATAGCATGCGACTTTATCTGGTTTCACCAACACGACCTGGGTTCAAATCATTGCATTTCTAATTTAATTTATGGATTAGATATGTACATATGAATTTCACTCTTAAAAAAATATTAGTTCAAAATTCCATGCTTCTTTCCATCCCCATATTTTATAATTATATGAAGATATAAAATATTTGAAAAGTTTGTACATAGATGAAGCAATTTACTGGTCTATTTTGGATTATTATCTTAATCATACTTTACATCTTCATATAAACAATTTAAAATCAAACTACGTCTCCTATTTTCGAGGAAATGAATGCACTATAAAAATAAAATAGTCTTAAATTCATTAACCTCATGATAAATAGAGTCTTCTTTTTTTTCACTAGAGAAAGATACAATACTCTTTATATTAAAAGTATAAGATAAAAATGCATATCAAATTAGGTTATAATTCAGCACAAAATAGTCATATCTTTATCATAAGCTTCTAGGATAAGAGAAAAAAAAACCCAAAATCTATCCTCAAAAACATTTTACAAACATAGGTCGTGACCAAAATTGTTGTAAACAAAATCAAACTACTTCAACTAGTAACTATCAATAAACTACCTCTTCTCTATACAACATAAAGTATGGAAAAAATAGATTAAGTTACAATCATCCAAAATGTGACCAAGCAATAGTGCAGATATGAAAATAAGAAGAAATAATACTTTCTAAAAATAGTTAGTGCACCATCAAATAGCACAACAACACCATTCATCTCTTCAAAGAAAATAAAGCCTTTGTTTAAATCTAGTGATTGAGTTGAAAGAAAGTCATCTTTAATATTAAACTCTTTGAAAATATGCATAAAATTGAGTCTAAAAAATTGATTCTAAAGGAGTTTGATCTTTTGTTTGCACCCTTTAAGAGTGACTACTTAAAGCTATCTCTTTTGTAGTGTCCAGACAATTACAACTTTAGATTCACCTGCCACCTGCAATTGAACAACTTGTTTAGATTTAGCATAAAGTAAGATTCCCCATAGTGCAAGTAGTTCACCATGTGTGTTAGTTCCCTTTCCACAATTCATCCTAATTTTTATTTTACGTGATTCACTCAGTATCAAAGGAGCACTTACACCACAGTATTGACCATATTCCTAAGAGGCCCCATCAAAATAGCCTATAGGATAATATAATTAAAACATGGGAGCTAGAAGTATTTTATAGCCTCTACCCTATCTATCCTCCTTCTCCTTATGAATTTCCTCATATGCTCTAATAGCTTTAAGGCAAATTTTTCCTCACATTTTTTTGTTCTCCTTCAAAGATGAATCAATTTTGAGTTTCCAACTTTTCCAATAGACAAAACAAGGAATCTCCTTCCATGCCTTAGCCCCTCGGATCCAATTAGTTGAGGTTTAGTGAATGAGAATCTCACTACTGAGCTATGTTAAGTGTGGACTTCACCTCCTGCCAAACCAAAATTTTGAAAGAACAATGAATTAACAAATGATCAATAAACTCAGCTACAATATCATAGAAAGAGCATATATTTGGACCAAAACCTCTCCTCTTCAGCAAGTTATCCCAAGTAAAGATCTTATTTTCCAAGGCAAGCCAACAAAACAATTTAATTTTAAGTGAGACTTTCTATTTCCACAAAGCATTAAACCACCAACAATTCCTTTCTTCAACAATACCATAGAAAAATGCTTCATAAACTTGGTTAACAGTAACGTGACCAGTCTTCTTGTTCCATGACCAAACCAAACTATCCAAATCTTCAACGAGATGAATACCATTCAATTAATAAAGTCTTCATTAAAGAACTCATGGAAAATATGAATCTAATACTACGTTTATGCTCGTTCAACCCTTTCTTAAATAATTTAATCCCATGATTAATATACTATTTTTATTAAACAAGGTGTGGCAAATCTAAACCTAATAACGTGTTTATGGTAATGGTAGTGGCATCTTTCTCAAAATATTAATGTATATATTAAAATTTACAATAAAATAGTGTCAAAAGCAAAATTAAATTAGGCGTTATATTAAGGCTAATCCCAAGCACATAAATTAACTTAAATTAAAGTAAAACTACCTTTCTCTAAGCTATCCGTTCATAAAATGTTTATTTCACGAGATGTAGAACTTATAATCATTGGACTAAAAAATTAAGGCATATATTAAAAATTACAATAAAATATTGTCAAAACAAAATTAAATTACGATATATATATTAAGGGTAACCTAAGCACATAAAACAAATTAATTAAAACTACTTTTCTCTAATTTATTACCAGTGGGTTCATAAAATGTTTATTTTAAGAAATGTAGAATTGTTATAATCTTGGATTGAAAAATTAAGTATATATTAAAAATTAATAATAAAATGTCCAAATGGGTTGGATCCATGGGTGAAGAGCAATGAGTTTTTCACCAGTGGTGTTACAAAGAAAAAAATCCTATAACTTGGGGTAGACCACAACAGACATATGACTACCAGAAATCAACTCAATTCTCAATGCGTGCTATATAAATGTAAATGCTAAGAAGTGGAATAAAAGACCAACTTTCAACCGGACGTTTGGTGTAGATCCCAATTGAGCTTTCCAATCACCACACTTGAACCTACGGCTTAGTCTCAACAATAAACACAAGCAAGTACATATGAATATGAAAGTTGTTAGCATAAACAATACCATAGTCCATGATATAATAAGCAAATGTACCCAATGATAATAAACCATCCACGACATCAATTGGACGAGAAAATGAGTATTTCTATTAATGTACACAAGAAGTACATGATACAACCTCTTGCCGGCAACTCATTTGAACCAAGAACTAGGCCCTCCACTTTTGTCTCCACCACTTCAATCCTCCATGCAATGGAAAACTCATGAGTAAAGGAAGGAGTCCTTCATAAGATATGGAAGAGTTTGGTAGGTGAACATAAAGGGTTCACAACAACTAGGATCAATGGATGTAGACTCACGCTATGGAAAAAATCCAATAGAGTTTCGATGCTCTCTCTTTCCTCTCCTTCCATGCACCATAAGAGCTCAATATATAACCCTCCAAAGGTAGGTGAAAGATTGAATCCAGTCGTTTCGGGATACATGGAGGGCCAAAGGTCACAATGGCCACTTTTTGGAGTAAGAAAATAGAGTTTTTACCATTATTTACCATTTAACTCGATGTGCGCGGGCTATAGTGGTACAGCCTGTGTATGCGTGAGTTGCAGTCAAGGACCTCGTGTACAGGAACAAAAATAGGGAAACAAGGGTTCCTGGAGGACAAAAAGTGGTTTTGAGTCAATCAAATGAATAACACAGGCCAAAGAGTATAAATGCTGCAAAATATGTTGTAACAGATGCTCCCTAATGTGTGAAGTCAGAGAAGGTACTACGATGGCCGAAATACATTATAAATCTTAGAAGTGGAGTGATGGAGACACAAATGGAAGGAGTAACCCACGGGTGAAAACATGAAGTTGGGAAACAATTTTGGCTTGTTTTTGACAAAAAAAACTGCTAATTTTTATGTTTTTCAACTTCGACCTCTTCAAACCCATATCTCCCTTAGGAATTTCAACTTGAAGTAAACACAAAGGTTTTACATAATTGAATTATCTTTCTACTCATATTTTTTTAAATTTTTTGTATGGACATATTGTGGGACAAATTTGTTGTCAACAAACGACATATACTTGAAACGTTTAGTTATGGATAATGAGTGACCTGTGTTGACGATGGTTTTTTGATAGATGGTTATTCATTTTAGGGAAAAAAATTGTATGCTCATAATCTACACACACTAAAATTGATCCTGGACTATATTTCGAGTTTTTTAAGACTTGGAAACTATTTTTTATTATTTATCGAAACAGCGTATGTTCAGAAAATGGTGCATTATCGACACATGCTTTTGTCTTCATATTTTATTTCAAATGTTACTCTTATCAAACAAACTAAAAACAACCCATTGAAGAGGATACTTCAAGGAACATCCTTGTATTTTAAAAAAAAAAATTGGCTTCGTCATTGTGATGATATTGAATTTTCATTCTGACTGATTTTTCAGACACTTAATTTTTTAATGATAAAGTTTAGTAAAAATATAGAAAAAAATAGTAATCCTAAATGAAATTGAAAAAAACTTATATTACTAGAAAGTAGATTGAATGATGAATCTACTGGTATAAAATCCGACATGTAATTCTCATGTTTTGCAGTGGTCCGACCTTGTTAAAGTGACACATTTCTAAATTTTGCAGAAATGGTGCTGGAATTGTTGGCCAGAAACTCTCGGGCGAGAAAATGTCTTCCAAACTCTCGGCGTAGAGTTTAGTTCAAACTTTCATCCGAGAGTTTTTTTTAAAATACAGCGCGGCGATTGGTTCAAACTCTCGGCCTAGAGTTTTTTTAAACTCTCGTCCCAGAATTTGAACTCTCAAAACTCTCGGCCTAGAGTTTCAGTTTGACTTTTTTTCACGTGCTCATTTTCCCACGCTCCATTTTTTTCACTCTGTTTGTCACAGAAGTGTTTCCCGGGTTCATGATTTCACCCCCACTCGTCATAATACAATGATATCTATGAATACATATCGGTACAATACATAGAAATTTGATACAATGACCATGAATAGGCATTATATAGTGAATACATGTCATGAGTGGTCATACCCATGACCCAATATACAGTAAGATATGGTCTCCTGCTGAAGAGGAAACAATTGATGCAAACTGAAGGTACAAACTACTGATGTATGAGACTGATCTCAACTACACATAATCACGATCACCAGTAGCATACTGAATGCCACTGAAGTCTGGGGTATTCTACACAAATCATCTACGGTGCATGCCCTATCAAGTGAATAAAAGTGTTGATGTTGAACCTGATGTGGCATCATCTGATTATTGGTCATTGGTGTATACTATTAACAGACGCGATATAACCCACCAATAATGAAAATGGCCATCAAGGCACGGAGTACATTCACCAAGTGTGAATAGAGGTGTTTGTTGATGTATATGTAACTTCGGAATGTATTTCACGTATATGTATATTGTATTCCTATAGAGATGTTATTATTCCTCTATACGGAAGTGGTTGTATTCCTATAGAGATGTTATTATTCCTCTATATGGAAGTGTCGTCATTTATATTGTAAGTGTCATAACTTGTACTTGATGGGTTATTAGACCACCTTGTTGGGGTCGGCCCTGTATAAGTCATGTGGGTCAAAGGGTTATTAGACCACCCTATTAGGGGTCGACCATGTGGGTCAAAGGGTTATTAGACCACCCTAGTGGGGGTCGACCCAGTCAGCATTATGTTAAGTGGTTAAATTGAGGCCGACGTAATTGAGTAAAGGTCAAGTCAAGTTAGTGTATAAATAGAGAGTGTGTCTCTCTCATTTTACACATTCTATTCTCTCACTTACATTGTGGAGAGTGGTGCACTTGTGGAGGAGGAAGCTCTGCTGCTAGGAGAAGACTATCTCTTGTATTCTGTTTGTATCATTGCTCTATCTATCTCTGAGGAAGTTATTGGGGTTTTTCACCTTTATGGTTATCCCCAAGTAAACTCTGTGTCTCTTCTGTGCTTGCATTATTGTGTCCATGAATGATATATTGTAGATTTGCTGTACATGTTTTTCTCTCAGTTAAGATCCTAGATCAAATTGAAGTAAATTATGAAAATTTAACATGGTATCAGAGCTAGCCTAAAAGAAGGCATGATATGGCATGTATGACACTTGTTGCACTTACGATGCTAGGGCTTGATATAGCAAAAACCAGTCATCGTAGCACTTTCGCTATAAATCCCGTTTGGCAAAGTTTTCGGATCTGAAACTTTTACAAGTGGAATATCAGATCTCCATGTACCTTGTGTCCAAAGGAAAACCTCTAATTCGTTGTACTTTTTGATTTATGATCTGTACAATATAGGGTTTCTACCTCTTCCAGATCTGAGTCAAAATCAGGTGACCATGGGAAAAAGGTCATAACTTGGGCTTGGAAGCTCCAAATAAATTTTCGTAAAAAGTGATAGGTATTACACAGATTGTACTATCTCAGAAAAAAATTTCAGAGGCCGAAGTTGAACCAGTGACACGTGGCACGCCGTAAAATTTCGCTCTCCTGTATTATCCCATAAATAGGTCACATTACGACACTTGGCATAACTCTCTCTCAGAGAATTCAATTGAGGTAAGACTTGTCGGGATGGAAATATAACAGGTCGGGCTATCCTAGAAAAAATGTTTAGAGGCTGAAGTTGAACCAAGGACATGTTGAACGCTGTACAAGTTCGCTCTCCTGTATTATCCCATAAATAGGTCACATTGCGACACTTGGCATAACTCTCTCTCAGAGAATCCAATTGAGGTTAGACCTGTCGGGATGGAAAGATAACAGGTGGGCTATCTTAGGAAAAATTTTCAGACCCTGTGGATCGAAAAGTTCGAAGTTACACCAGAAATAATCAGGTACATATTTTTGTCAAAACATAATTATTTTTTAGCACCTTCATTCATGGCTTCCGGAATTTAGGGCTTCGAAGAAAGTTGGAATTTTTTGTGATCAGAGACCACGGTTGAATGATACTAATAAAAATAGAAATTTAGAGACCAAGATCAGAATTTTTGGTTGGGAAGAAGGTAGGGCTTGATCAAACCCTAGTTCGGGACTTTGATTAGAAAAGTGGAAAATTAGGGCTTCTGCAAAAATGGGAATTTTTGAAATCTGTGACCACGGCTGGAAGCTCCTCATAAAAATAGAAGCTTAGAGCTTTGGATCAAAGATTTTGATTGGGGAGAAGAGTGGGCTTCATGAAACCCTAGTTCGGGGTCACATCGAGTGAATCTAAAAGTTTCAAAGGAAAAATTGAGGAGTGAAACTTTGCAATTTTCAAATTCTGAATATACCAGCTTGATCAGCTCATCAAGGTGCATATTTCTATCCTTTTGAAAGTTTGAAATTCAAAGTTTGAATTTTTTGGGTTTCTCTGAAAAACCCTATTACAACTCTAGATCCAGTTCCTGCAAATCAAGTGGATTGGGTTAATCCTAGAAGATGATGGATTGGTCACCTGCATAAGCAAAGAAGTTCCTGTTTTAGAGGGAGATAAGGCTAAGGCCTTCCATAAGAAGATTACAAGCAATCTTGACAGGTATGGCTTACAGGTATGTTTTATGGTTAAGTTTATCATATGTTTGTCTTCATATAATTACAGTACAATCTTGATTAATTACTAGACTTGTCGTATCACCTTAATAGAAGATATTCATTGATTAAGATTTTGACACTTACGAATGTACTAATGCATTGTGATGTTGTATGAGGTTTATGTTGTTCGCTAGCATAAAAGGTACACCAAGAAAGACAAATCATGTTCTACTTCAAGAACCTATGATCATGGTGACATGAAGACAAATATTCATCCATTGTCATGGATCACATAGAAGATCTACTTTCGAGGTATGTATAACTTGGTCCTACAATGGTTAACCTATGAGACATGCAGGTTACTAGCACAAGTCACTAAAGAGAACCAGAAGAAATTATGCAGGTATGTTAGACATAACTAGCTAGCATGCTAATCCAGGATAACACAATGATGATACTAATAAGCATGCATAGTGATTAAGGATGGATGTAAGTTCAAGGACAGGTAATCCAGGAAGCAAAGTTCAAGAGGGAGCACACTCCAGTTGTTCCTACAAGAAAGCAAAGGAGCACACTTCAGTAGTTTCTGCAAGGATGCAAATATTCAGAGGGAGTTGACCACTTCTCACAATCCACATCAGAATGGAGTTGCAAAGATTCAGAGGGAGTCCACCTAGCATCCAAACAAAGATAAGCATTTGAATTGTCATTTCTTACATAATGTTATTCAATGATGTATATGCTTATGTTCCTAAGAATTAGGTTGTGTATTATGCATATTAGAATAGTTGCATTGATGAACAGTATATTACTAATATACATGGGTAAGTGGCCTATGGCACTATACAACATTCCATTGCTACTTATCTAGAATGAAACCTCTTTGCTGACATGTTAGGAGTTGTGCACACTCTTAACAATGTTTTGGTAGAGATTGGAAGGCATCTAGAAAGTTACGGGATATGGATAAATGTTGTATTGAAGCATTGGCTAAGATAATTGCATGACTGTATGACATATTTCTTTATGTGTAAGAATTTGCTCTGAAAAATATGAGATGTTTTCTAATCATGCAATTTAAATTGTTGTGTAGGAAAGATCATATACCATCACCTACAAAAGAAGGACTACAACATTTGTTCAACAACAAAGTTATCTATTGAAAATATTGAAGATATTGAAGTTCCCGGGATCTGGGAAGAATGCCATGATCGAGGAGTACCAGTCAATCACGAAGATGTTTGAGATGCAGTCCCAAGACCTGAAGGGGAGTCTGTAGTGACTTCCAAGAGGATCTACAAGATCAAGCATGCTGCAGGTGGTAGCATAGAGACTTTTGCTCCTGTAGCCAGATACACTTCCATTAAATCAGTACTTGCTCTGGCTGCAGTAATGAAGAGGAAGATACACTTTCTTGAATGGTGTAGTTGAAGAAGAAGTGTATGTGGTGCAGCTACTTGGTTCTGAGACACATGACAGGGACTCATATATGTGCAGAACTTGGTATGGTAGGATGGATAGCTTTCTATCCAGTTTGGACTTTACCAAGAGTAAAGCGGATTCCAACCTTTACTACAAGGTTGAGGAAGGCAATCCAGTGATACTACTTTTGTATATGGATAACCTGTTTGTAACAGGTGAGGATAGATTGATTGCCGACATGCAACAGAAGCTTGTTGCCGAGTTCGAGTTGAAGAAATTGGGGATGATGCACTATTTGTTTTTGGCATGGAGGTGTGGTAGAGTGCAGATGGAATCTTCCTTGGACAAGGGAAGTATGCAGTAGAGATCCTGAAGAGGTTTGGGATGATGGACTGCGAGGCTATGGCATCGAACCTGAAGCTTCTGTGTGATGCTTCATCTGATCCGGTTGATGTCACGATGTATCGTCAGATGATTGGGTCCTCTATGTACCTAACGAACATCAGACCAGATATTTGCTTTGCAGTGAACACACTGAGCCAGTTCCTGACGGATCCAAGAGATGTTCCCCTGGTTGCTGTAAATAATATTCTAAGGTACCTGAAGGGTATGGTTGATTATGGGCTCAAGTATGATGCGAATCAAAAGTTTAACCTGCAGGGTTATGTTGATTCATATTGGGCAAGCAATGCTACAGATAGGAAGAGCACTTATGGGTGTTGCCTCGGTATGGGATCAGGTGTGATCTCTTGGTTTAGCAAGAAGGAGTCTTGCGTAGCACTGAGTATAGCCAAAGCAGAGTATGTTGAGACAGATGAGCAGGTTGCAGATGTATTGACCAAGCCATTGGCCAGAGTGGAGTTTGAGTACTTCAGAGAGAGGCTTGGTGCACTTCAAATCGAGGTTCCTTCCAAAGGGAAGTGATGAGTCCAAAAGATGCAGATGCACATGAGCTTTTCTGACATGGTTGATGTGTTCTCCCTTGGTCGTGATGTAATTGCTGAGGCATTTTTCACATGGTGGTAGATGTTTTCTCCCATGGTGAAAAAGTAAGGGCTGGAGCCTTCCCCGAATGGTGGTAGATGTGTTCTCCCATGTCGGTGGTGTAAGTGCTGGATGATGTGCATCTGGGCTGTGCTTCGTGGACGATGAGATGATCTGAAGAGGACGATGCTATGATGATCAGGAGGATCATGGATGATGAGCATCAGGACGATGCTCCAGTTACTACTCTGTATATGTATATGCATCATGTTGGATGCTTGTTATGATCAGTTGGATCATTTATGTATGTATGCATCATGTTGGATGCTGGATATGATCGGTTGGATCATTTGTATGTATTTGTATATGCATCATGTTGGATGCTTGGACCATGTATCTGTATATGTATTAGGTGGATACATTGTATGATCAGGTAGATCATGTATGTTGATATGTATCATGTATTTGTATTTGTATCAGGTGGATACACTGTATGATCAGATAAATCATGTATGATGATATGTATCAGGTAGATACTTGGTATGCATCAGGTGGATGCATTGTATGATTAGGTTGATCATGATGATGAACTTCAGGATGTTGCTCCAGATGATATGTACCAGGATGGTATAGTGATGATGATCAGTATGATCATGGGCATCGGGATGATTCCTCGTGCGATGATGATCCATTGGATCATGAGTATCAGATTGATACTTGGAGGTCAGAGATGATATGTAGCAGGTTGTGCAAATAGCATGTAATCAGTCCTTGGAGATCTTGCCGGTTGTGCTGCAGCACATAAATGTTCCTGGGATACTCTTTCCGGTATTGCTATGTAGTATGTAATCAGTCCTTAGATATCTGATAGTTTGAGCTGTGTGCTCGTAATCAGTCCTGGGATGAGGTATTACTACGGAGACATGTAATCAGTCCTAGAGATCCGAGAGGTTGAGCTGTGTGCTCGTAATTAGTCCTAGGATGCTCTTTAGAGATCTTGTCGGTCATGTTGTGGCACATAAATGTTCCTGGGATGCTCTTTAAAGGTTTTGTCTATCCACATGTAATCAGTCCTGGAGATCTGAGAGGTTGAGCTGTGTGCTTGTAATAAGTCCTCGGATTCTCTTTAGAGATCTTGCCAGTCATGCTACGGGATATAAATGTTCTTGGGATGCTCTTTAAAAGTATTTTGGAGTAGATGCATGTAATCAGTCCTGGGAGATCTTGCCGATCGTGCTTAGGCACATAAATGTTCATGGGATACTCTTTCCGGTATTGCATCCACACATAAAATTAGTCCTGAGAGGCCACCTCTATCAGACTGTTCGCACAGATGATGAAGACCTGCAGGTGGTAGGCCTACATCTAGTATGAAAAAGGACTAGCTCTGTAGAACTTCCTATGATGAGTGGATTCAGATATTGATTGAGATAGCAGCAGCAGTGACAATTATGATGACTCGATGACGATTATCCAGTGACGATGATCTAGAGAAGATGACTTGTGCTAGAAGACCTGTGTCGAGAAATACCTTCCTAGTTAAGAGGGAGTGTTGATGTATATGTAACTTCGGAATGTATTTCACATATATGTATATTGTATTCCTATAGATATGTTATTATTCCTCTATATGGAAGTGGTTGTATTCCTATAGAGATGTTATTATTCCTCTATACGGAAGTGTCATAATTTATATTGTAAGTGTCGTAACTTGTACTTGATAGGTTATTAGACCACCTTGTTGGGGTCGGCCCTATATAATTCATGTGGGTCAAAGGGTTATTAGACCACCCTATTGGGGGTCGGCCATGTGGGTCAAAGGGTTATTAGACCACCCTAGTGGGGGTCAGCCCAGTCAGCATTATGTTAAGTGGTTAAGTTGAGGCCGACCTAATTAAGTAAAGGTCAAGTCAAGTTAGTGTATAAATAGAGAGTGTGTCTCTCTCATTTTGCACATTCTATTCTCTCACTCACACTGTGGAGAGTGGCGCACTTGTGGAGGAGGAGGCTCTGCTGCTAGGAGAAGACTATCTCTTGTATTCTGGTTGTATCATTGCTCTATCTATCTCTAAGGAAGTTATTGGGGTTTTTCACCTTCATGGTTTTCCCCTAGTAAACTCTGTGTCTCTTCTGTGCTTGCATTATTGTGTCCATGAATGATATACTATAGATTTGCTGTACATGTTGTTCTCTCAGTTAAGATCCTAGATCAGATTGAAGTAAATTCTGAAAATTTAACAGTGTTGAGGTCGAACAGTTGATGAATCCATCGATCAGGGGACATTGATGAATTCTCAATATGTCGATGGCGAGAGAACCTGCCCCTAATGATTGCAAGCCTCAAGGTACTTAGCGGACTCTAAGTATTGATTCCATAATAAAGGATTTGGATTCAATGGAATGAAACTCGCTGGAAGGAGGTCATGAATCCCTCATCATTGAGCACGAGGTAACAGCTATGTTGAAAGATTTGGAAGAACTCGGACTAACAGATCGAATTGTATGGTATGGCCGACATGCAATAGTTAAGAGATTCGAGGAGTGGTCGACTATGGTTTCAATACTTCCTTTGAACAAGAGCATGAGTAGATGGATAGACTTAGGAAGCATAGACTCAAGTACTAGATGATAATAATACTTTGTGATGCGGGAGGAATCAACAAAGGCTCCATAATGACTAGAAGCTTAACCAACCAGTGAGAAATGACTACAGCTCCTAAGGTCCTACTAATGTGCCAACTCATGATGAATGGAGTGGAGGTGAATGCCCTGTTCAAAGGCGACACGACAGCTGCCAATAAGAGGTAGTAAAGATTTCCTCATCCGGATTTTCAGTTATATGATGTTTTTTTTTGGTCTTTTTCATGTTATGAAATCTTGAAAAAGAATAAAATTTCTTATACTACAACAAGTGAGGGAACGAGTGTCAAGTGCGGGAAAACTAGTTCCATGCAGTGGAACATACCTATGATCAATGTAAGGAAGCATGTGCAAGATGTGGACACTCGGGGGGGGTGTTCCTTCAAGGTAAAGGTTCATCAAGCTGCGAAAGATAAATGGAGGCTCTGCTTGGCTCGGAAGGTAAAGTGCTCAGCCACATGGCTAATAACTATGAAAAGCGGGAGCCGGCACAAGGCTCAAAAGGAAAGCAAGATAATGCAATGCAATCACAACTCGACATAAATGGGGAGTCCTCATGGGAGATGGCAAGAATAAAATGAAGTAGAGTATGATTCTTCATCACAATGTCATGGTGTGACTACAAAGGACTCCCAATACTAGGGAGGAACAATGGCATGGGCACCAAAAGTCATAAAATGATCTAACTAGGGCACCCATGGTCGGACAAGCCCTACCGCCAAATAATGACACTTCTAAAGCAGCATAGAAATTCTGTGTCAGTTAAAAAGTGGGGTTGCACCTACGGTTTATGAATGTGGCCATAAGATTAATGCAAAAATGCAGGTGAAATGACATCCTAACCTATATGTTAGGTGTAGAAAATACCTGCGAAAGGCGTAAAACGGTTGAAAAATCCACTCTTGTCAGAAAAAACTGCTCAAAAAGGCACTTTACAATGGCATAATAGTCCAAAACAACTCAAAAATGGAAAAAAGCTATAGGAAAGTGGGTTTGAAAAATTATAAATAGTAAAAAGAAATTACTTTTACCATTCCATTTTCACTTTTCACCCAACATAGTGCTTTTGGTTAGTTTTTACCCTCAATATTCAGTTGTTGATTCTAGGAGCTATGGGCGTCAGAATTACGAGCCGTATGGATCAGGTTGGTGCTCTCAATGTTCTCTTCATTTCCATGGTTTTTATTTTTGTTTTTAATGGTCAAAATTTTATTTTTTGCCATGGGTTACACCCATAGTTTGTTGTATGCGGGCTAGAACTATACGAGTTGCGTGGAGGGATTTTTGTGCGTGGTCAACACATGCATTGACCACGTATATGCACGACTGTATACATAATAACTTGCGTATAGCTCCGTGGGTGGAGTATTTTATAAACATGTGGGCACTAAAAAATGCATTGTTTTGCTTCCAAGATGGTCCTGGAGTGGAGAGAGAGAGAACATGACATTGATGAGTACGCCAATATTTACACGCTCAACAAGCACTACAAGCATGTGGCCTTTACAAATTTTGGAGCATCGGGGGTTTAAGGGCCCAAAATCGATTGCTCTCTTAGTTGGTAAACTATTGGGATGTAGAAGCACAACATTTTGATCTAGATGGGAAACCACTTCCATTGGATGTGGAAGATATATACTTTATCACTGGATTGTCCTGTCGAGGGGAGACAATGAGCCTTAGGTCTCGCAGTGTGGGGGCAGGAATCAGTATTAGTGGTTAAATTGACAGGTACTGTATTGCTGGCACCCAAAATGTGGGTAGCCAGGTCCCATAGAGGTTAGAGCGAGCCTAAGCATGGAGATCATAGTTCTCACCCTCGGGAGGATTACAAGATCAGCTGCACTTCTTCAGTCTTTAAGGCCTTTGATATTCTATTGGGCTGAGTGGATGAGACCGACGGTATATGACTGGCACACAACATTGCTGGGTACGATGAATACCCAGCTAACGGAGTGTAAGCTCAGGCAAGCCAGAATTTTGGTTTTGGCAGTATCTTATGCAGCTTTTTCTTTGAGAGAGTGTCGGGTTTGAGTCCGAGGGTTGAAGTCCCTCCTCATGGTTTCTGAGATCCCTCCCAGACTCGGTGGGAAGAGGTATTGACATGGCATGGGGGTGGCTGACAGGCTTCCCCATATTTTAAGGATTGTTTCCATGAGTGGCAGTGATAGGTGATCTCCATAGATGACTATCGATATGAGGGGATAGACTTTAGAGGGGATCGAGACATTCCTCTCCCACCAAGGGTTGCGTTCGGGGACATAGGTATGACTACTCTTTTTAATTTTTGTGTATTTAAATTTTTTTGTATTTTTGAATTAAGTGAAAGAAATGTTTTTTTAGGTGTGGTATCATATATTGATGTACAATTGTTTCATCGCAGATATGGATCGACGAAGACCTCAGGGTTTTTCATGACATCTCCGCAGAGGCAGGGGAGGTGAGGTAGTAGGTGTAGGGGTAGAGTGCACTTTGGAGACTGTGCGGGTCAACCTGACCTGTATGACTACCCAGGTACTAGTCATAGAGGTAGAGCATATCTTGAAGGTGATGTAGATACATGTGGTCGGGGTACTAGGTACATGGGTGCGGCTGCTCCGGCGTATAGCCAATGTTGTACACTACTACATGCTGACTCATCCAACTCAAAAGTCTAGGGCTCCCTGCAGGGCTTAGATGCCATGGGGTTTCACTATTTTTTGTACCGGATTGTATATTTTTGAGAGCTACGAGCTCCAATTTTTGTACTATGACACCACATTTTGGATATATTATTAATGAAAAACTATGATTTTCTGGTTCTACTATTGTGTATGTACAAATCTATGAATGAATGTTATTTATGTGCTTCTTTTATTGATGTGACAAATTCCAATGTAGGACATAATTCGCATATGCATCAGTTATATGATTAAAATGTCTCAGAACATGAATGTATGTAATAAAAACAAATTGATGCTCCAAGAGTCTTACCCTTAAGAACCTCCTTAGTAACGTAAGATCCCTCACACGGTACTGTCTATTCAACTGAGACACAACCAATTGCACATCTAGGTGGACTTCTAAAGACTGGATACCATGTGAAATGGCATCGCAAAGTAACTCGATAACAACACTATACTTAGCCACATTGTTGGATGTAGGACCGAGACAATCACCTCTTGAAGACACAATCTCATGGTCGGGCGAGTAAATAACCCATGCAACAAAAGCTAGTCTCTACATATGCCGGATAGCCCCATCCGTAAATCCCAAAAACAATGGATATTCTATTGAAATATGTCAACCAAACAGAAGCGAATCAACATACTCGAAAAATCAAAAGAAAGCTAGACTATATACAAAAAAGACTATACAATATTATTCAAAAGTATCAGCTCGAGCTAGAAGCTCAAGCATAATACCACTTGAGGTAGAGCCCATTTCTAGGCTCCTTCAAGGCGTTCCCCTCATAATACTCTAACTCATAGGCTCCTTTTTCGAGGACACGCCTCACTACGTAAGGGCCATGCCACATTGGATTGAACTTACCTGCCCTCAGGGGTTCCTTAACTTGATCGTATAGGAGGACCAAGTCACCTTCAACATATTTCTCGGGACAGACAAACCTATCATATTGAACCTTAACACGACGTTTGTTGGAATTAATTTCTACGGTGGAATCCCTACGCTGCTCGTCAAGTTGCTCAAGGTAGACTAGATGTTGCTCTACTTCTTAAGTGTCGGGTAGGAGTTCTATAGCTAGTTTCAAAGAAAGGATTTCGCATTCAATCGACAAGATAGACTCTACACCATGAACTAACTGAAATGGTGAGAAACCAGTGGAAGTCTTTACTGCGGTTTGATACGCCCACAAAGCAGGATACAACATAATATGCTAATTAATCTTGCTTTGTTGGATGGTGCTTTCTAGAATGGCCTTAAGGGACTTATTCACTACCTCGACCTGGCCATTCGATTGGGGATAACAAGAACATGAGTAATCTTGTTGAAACCCAAGCTTATGCGATAATTCTTCCATCATCTTGTTTTGAAATTGATTGACATGGTCAGTGACAATCTCCTTCGGGATATCGAATCGAGCTATAATTTGATTGAATACGAAGTGGGTTGTTGTTGCACCATCTGCTTTAATGGTCAACATGGCCTCAGCCCATTTGGTAAAATAATCAATGACCATGATGATATGGGGATGCCCCCTAGCTAAGGCTAGGTTGTAATCCATTAAATATACCCCCCACTTAGCGAAGGGACCGATGGTGACGATCAGATGTAAAGGAGTAGGATGCGAGGACATGTTTCGAGCAAACACCTGGAAAGGGTGACATTTCTTCACAGCATTGACACAATATTTGAATATCGTAGGACAAAAATATCCTACTCGCAAGATATGTTGGGCTATCGCGAACCCGGATAAGTGACCACCACATGTTCCACTATGGTAGTCATTAAGTACTAGATCCGCTTCTTCATGAGTTAAAAAACGACGTAGGATAGAGTCTTTTCCCCAGTGATTCAAAGTTTCACCGACGATGACATAATCTTTAGCATGATGTCTCAGACGTCGTCGCTCATCTCATGAATAATGCAAAGGGAACTTCAGATTTCGGAGATATATAATGATATCCCCATACCAAGGGTTCGTTGAAGAGATAAGAAACTAATGTTCATCCATAAATGAGTCTTCATGGAATACTTCCTCATCAAGTGTTGAAAAATCTAATAGAAGTTCTACGAAAACCAAGGACTTCACCGAAGAAAAATCAAGATCAAATTCCTGAAGGATGACAATCCACTTATTATATTTCCCCCCAATTAGGCGTTGTGAGAGCATGAATTAAAACAGATTGGCATGCACTATAACGGTGGTCTTCCTAAGCAGAATATAATGTCGTAATCATTGGACTGCATGAACAATCGTAAGGGCCAATTTCTCAACATGAGAGTATCTCCGTTCAGCATCTACTAAGTTTCGATTAAGATAATATACAACATGCTCTTGGAGCACCTCATCCACCTGAACTAAGACCATACTAGTCATCTCTTGAGACGCGGCCACATAAAGCAAAAAATATCTTGCAAATTCTAGTGGACTAAGAAGGGGGGCTGGTACCAAGGCTTTCTTTAAAGTGTCGAAAGACTGCTGGGCTCGCTAATCCTAGATAAAAGGGGTGTCCTTCTTCTATAATCGCGCAAAACCCTTAGTAAGATTAGCACAATTCACGATAAAATGACGTAAGAAGGTGGATCTCCCTTGGAGGATTTGAAGTTGAATCAAATTACATGGCGGAGGAAACCGAAGTATTTCCTCAACCTTTAAAGGATCGACTCTAATACCCTCTTTTGAGACTACAAACCCTAGAAGGAGACGAGTTTTCATGATAAAGATGCAGTTGTTAGGATTTAAATGAATCTTATAACATCAACATATTTCGAAAATAAGGCGGAGGTGACTGGGGTTATCTACTCTCTTACGAGAGTGACCAGTAAGATCGTCCAAGTAAGCCTCCACAATGCACTTAAGGTCATGAAAATCATAGGTCATGGCCCGCTGAAAAGTAGCTACGATGTTTTTAAGGCCGAAGAGAATTTTCCGGTATGCAAAGGTACCCTAAGGACATATAAATGTGGTCTTATGTTGATCCTCGAGTTTAATCTGGATTTGATTGTAGCCTGAAAAATCGTCCATAAACGAAAACACCTCGCTTCCTACACACGCATCCAAGATTTGCTCTATGAATGGAGTGGGAAATTTATCCTTAGGACATGCTCTATTCAGATCTCTAAAATTGGTACACACACGGATGGTTCCCCTCTTCTTATCCATAGGAACAGGGTTGGATACCCATTCGGTAAGGGGAACCAAGTAGATGAAACTATCTTTGAGTAGTTTTTCTACTTCTGCCTTGATAGCGGCTACCTTCCTAGGATTCAAAGCATGAAGACGTTGTCGAACAAAATTAATATTCGGGTAAGTATTAATTTCATGCTCGACAATACTAGGGTCTATACCTAGCATCTCATCATATGACCAGGAAAACAAATACATAAATTCTTTGAATAAATCGATGTAAATGCAGATCTCCTCAGGGGAACAATCAGCACCGATTTAAACGTTTTCAATATTTTCGGGAGTGTGAGAAATGTTGATCGGAATGGTTGGGGAAATGTTAGCCATGGGATGACCAACCTTCTATGTAAGAGTCAACCGAAACTCCTCCTGCTCAATAATATCAAGGTTGGAAAGAAAATAAGATCGATGATGGAGATATTTCCAAGGCTTATCACTACCATACATGGCCTCGATAATAGATTCATCCAAAGGCAGAGTACCATCAAGGAAATCATGCGAGCAAGATGAGTTGACTTCCCACACAAGCAACATAACAGGATCTTCTTCTTCTGTCCGTGAAGAGGAGAGATCCCGCTTTGCAGTGGCTTGTTGAATATCATGATAAGCAAGCTCGGCTGCAGAAAAGGGCATATCCATCCCGACATGCGAAATGTCTCCAGACAAGGAACTCGTGGAAGGTACATTCCACGGAACACTAAAATATGATGTACAGAATGGTACATTATGCAATGAGGAAGGGGCACTATCGGAAATGGTTCCTATGAAGGGTATTGGTGCAACAAAGTCGAAATATCCAATCAAAGTGGAATACAATCCTACACCAATATTTCCAGTTGCCGGCTGAGAATTTTCAATCTGAGGAACTTCAGTTCCTAGTGATGCTGTGGGATTGGAACTAGTGAAATCTAACTGATTGACAGTCACAATCTTTCCTTCGTGGGGAAAGAAAATAACTCTAAGAAAAAAGGACATGATCACTCTCATAGCATAGATCCAATTTCGACCCAATAAAAGGTTGTAGTCGATGGGTGCATCAACCACCTCGACTTCAATTAGCATGGTCTTCACACCCAAGTGGACTACAAGGGAGGGGATAATACCATGCGGACTAAACGATCAACCATCAAATGCATTAAGCATGGTCATAGATGTCGACAATGGAGGAGAGCCTAGAGCCTTCCAACAAGATAACGACATTACTAAAGTGGAAGTACCTTCGTCAACCACAGTTCGCTTAATGACCTTTTTTAGGTGTTGGCACGGGATAGATCCGTAGTAAGTGCGGAAGTCGACAAGCGTGAAAGGGTCATTCCGTAGAAAAAGAACCTTTCGCCACTATTTGCGGAAGCATAAGATTTGTTAAATTAGTCAAGTCGGTCATGTGGACCATTTTGTAATAAGATGAAAGCATATAAATAAAGTAAGATTGTAAGCCTAAGGGTATCGAAGTTTTGGAAATTAATCCTATCCTTTGGGTTCGGTTGTATCCGCGTTATGATGACTTGACTATTTCTGCGAGAGTTGTTCCATAGGTTTTGATGAATGAATGAAGATGTTCGGTTATGATATGAATTATGTTGTTGTATGATGCAATGATGAATGATGGGTTATGTGAATGCTTTCTGTTGATTAATGCGAACACATGCTGTTATTGATTAGTGCGAATATATTGTTGAATATGTTATGAATAAATATATCATGTATAGGATGGGAATGATTGGTTAATGGACTGTTATGAATGTTGTAATCTCTGGTTAATGTGCACATATCCTCTTCACAACTGCGGAATCTTGGCTCCAGCAGCTCTCTTATCCACCTCGGGTGAGACTGCACTTGCTTCGCAAGTGTTGCTAGGAAGGGTTACACCTTTCCGGTCCAGTGTATAAGGGAGTTAGGTTGATAGTTTGTTGGAGACAGTGTGGAGTGAACCCCTGTCGATAGACTCTATGTCAAAAAATGGTTCCGTTACCGGGACCCTAAGGAAGAAGAAAAGAGGATATGTTATGGCACCCGACTAAACCAGAGATCCAAGAGTGGCTCGATAAGAAGGCAGAGGAATTCGTAGAAAGCAAGAAGCAAGATTTGAAGCAGACAACGACCTATTGGTTAGAAAGATACATCTACTCAGATATTCACGAAATCGTTTTCTATGAATTCTCGGTGTTGTTGCATGAGTGGCTAGCACAGTTGACATTCTGCAAGAACAACTGTCAGAAGATTGAACCAAACTATTGGACTCCAAAGTTGGTGCGACAGTTGAAGCAAGTTAATAATAAGGTATCACGAGCTGTTTATTTTTGGGTGGATAGTATCCTCGAAGGATATGTAACTGAGTTCATAGTAGATACTATCAAGTCATACAGCGACGCTGAAATAAATTTCTTCAGGGGACCAAGGGGGAGATTTTTATCATCGTTAAAACTGTGGATTAAAATGCTGGTCTATGAAAAAGGAATATTGAGGATGACTTTTGATGAGTATAAGAATTGGTGTGCGAAGGTGAAGGTATCGCTTAAATGAGAGTCTAACGCAAAGATGTGGTAGATGGACATGAGCGATGATGAGTTTGAAGGGGAATCTAACGAAGAGTGTGGTCTCTTGAGGAGTGGAGCTATATTTCGGCGTCCTGAGAAGAAGAGGAGGACTAAGAGAGTCTCATGAGAAGACCGGAACAGAGAACTATGGAATAGGACCACACGGGAGAAAGTGACCATATTGTGAAAGAGACGTCGACTAGGCTACCCCAGAGGCAGAGGAAGGTCAGATTATAAGTTACCACGTACCTTTGACCTTGCACACTACTTCGAATTTTATAGGAATAACTACAAATTATTCGCTGAGTTGCCCCACGTGCAATGGAAAGAGTAGTGCTTCAGTAACTAACAATACCAACAACATTAGGATGGAAGATGAGGAAAAGATGCCCACCTTTTAGGGGAACGAGACTGAGGATCCCAAACAGTATTGGTTCGTATGTGAAGCAGTCTGGACTGTGAAGCACGTCCAAGACGATGCTATAAAGATAGGGTAGCTGGAGACGACACTTAGGGGTCGGGCGTTAGAATGGTACATGAAATTTGTAAAGGTTTCGGTGGGAAAAACAACAGGCAATGATTGACGAATTCATGAAACCAAAATCTGAGTTGAAATATGTCACTGAGCTTAAGGAGATTAAGAAATTCCCAAATGAGTCAGTGTGGGAATTCGATCAGCGATATAAGATGCTAATAACGAAAGTGATATTTCCGATAAATGAGCTACAACACAAAGAATGGTTCATTGTAGGTATGGTGTTGCATATCCGAGGGCCGTTGATGTAGAAAAAACTCGCGACACAAGTGGAAGCATTAGAAATCGCAATGAAGCTAGAGGCTTCACTAATTGGGGAAGCAGGAATGGGAATGGACAAAGTTCAGGCATAGTTGGCCAATTTAACATTACAGGTGGAAGATATCAAGAAGGGAAAGGAAACCCGACGAGATGAATGGTGTACTAGATGTAGAACTGCGGGGCACCAGAAGAACAATTGCCCAGAATTCAGGGAATACTTAAAGGCAGGGGGACCAACCCACTTAGCTAGGGAGGCATGCCATGGTTCACTATCTGTCAGACAAGGGGGCATCGACCGGAGGAGTGTGTATATTTGCAAAAGATGGTATCGAATCCAACAAACTTATACTGCAAGTTTTTCCGATCAGTTGGCCATGATGAGAAGGATTGTAGGGCCTATGATTTGTTGCAAGAACGAACAACTGAGACGTATTTCATGAAGGGAGAAGAAACACCAGTGGTACAACAACAACAATTGGAGTATAGCTAGCCACATTAATATGACCAGGGCCACTATGGGCACCCGCAGTATCCACCACCATCGTATGGCCAGCCGCAGTATGGGAAGCAGCAGTATCAGCAGCCACAGTACGGGTAACTGCAATATCAACAATATGGACCACAGTGTGGAGGTTTTGGGGGAGGATACTGGAGTGGCCAAGGGATGGGACATGGAGGCATTGCTAGATGCGGAAGAGGTCCAATTACCTGTTATAATTGCGGGAAGCAGGGGCACTACGAGAGAGACTGTCCAAATCCAGCGCCGCAGTGTACATATTGTAATGTTGTATATCATAGTGTAGAGGACTTCCCCCAACTCATTGCGAAATGGAAAACCAAGCATCCAACCCAGAACTAGAATAATTAGAACGCACCATCAACCGTAAAGAGGATATCGACGGAAGCCAGAAGTAGCCATGCGACGGTTGGCATAGTAACAAGAGGAGTGTGTAAATTCCCACATAAGATCCAAAGAGATGATGTAAACCTCACAATGAAATAATTTAGGAATAATAGAAGAAGAGAGAAGCAATAGAACATAGATCCAAAGGAGCTCTGATAGAGGCAGAATAATTACACATGCTACATTAATCTGAATAGTAAACTGGTAAATATACAATGCTGAGGATGAGGATTCAAATTCACTAGGTATAATTCGAATTAGCCTTCATGCACAGATCCATAATCAGTGGAGAGTCATCAAAACATAACTAGGAGTCCACCTTCTCATCAGTGAAGTCATCAATGCACAAGTAATGGTCAACCGGGAGTCAAACTGAGTATAACTGAGTGTAGTTGGTGTCATTGGCACATGGAAGCACTAATGTAGTGAAGGAGGCTCAGTGGAGGGTGCAGATGGAGCTAACTGGAGTCAGAATAGGCTATCTAGTCATACTGGAGGTACATCGGAGTGATAAGCTCAGTTAGGAGTCAGTTAATCCTTAAATCAAGGAAAGAACTGAAGATAACTGAACTAAATTGGACTGGTAGGTGCAGAAAGGCGCCCTTCTCATGCAGTAGGTGAAAGGAGAGCGCACTAAGCTATAGGAGAGCTAAAACTGATCTGAAGGAAGCTCCAGGGGCTAGTTTACTGAGGGCTAGGTGCTGGTACTAATGACTAGGATGCATGCAAAATGCATGCAAACCCTAATTTTGCATGCATGACTGAAAATGAAAATGACAGAAATTCTAGAAGGACTAGGATGGAGTATAGGAATATCCTAACACCCCCCCTTAATCCATCCTGGGCCCTAGTAACTAGGACCAAAGGTCACCCATACAATCAAAGAAATGATAGAAAAATAAAGAACTATCCATAAACCAAGGAAATGGGGAAAATCTCATGGAAAAAATACCCCCCCCCAAAATAACAGTAAATAACTCAAAGAACCATCACACTATGCAGAAAAGAAAGAAGCTTTCACCAGTGAAAACTTTTGCAAAAAACTTGGCAAGAGGATCCCCTATAGGAAGCCAAAGTAGAAGCTAGATCTGGATCTAGTCTCTTGATATGCCTCTCACTGTGTGGAGAATGTGTTGGACGAAGCAAGTCTTTCAGGAACTCTTTCTGTAAATAGAGCAAATGGAACATGAGGAGTCTTTCTAAGAGATGGAAGAGAGAACCCCATCATCATGCTGCATCTCTCATGGAGAGGTGGATGGCATAATGCAAGGTTGGCATGATGTTGAAGTCTAGTAGTTCTGTGAACAGATAAGTCATCAACTGTATTCTCAGTAGTAGCAAGGACTGTGTGAGCCCATATTGACCTAGAATCTGGACTGAGAATAGGTGTTGGTTTTGGATCTGAATCTTCTTGAACCATGATCTCAACATCAAAATCTTGATCTTCTTCTTCATTAGAAGAGGAGTCACTGTGATCTTCATCAGAATCTGAAGGAATAGTCAGAGAGAAGGGCATGAAGTGTGAGAACTCATATGCATTTGAGGCATGATTAGCAATCTCATTCTCTATAACCTTTCCAGTGGAGATTTCTGCAATCTCTACTGTGTTTGGACCAAAAATTACTTGCTTTGGTGATCTTGTATGATTCATTTGATATACTAACAACAAATTAGCTATTAGAGAAGGAACAAATAAAACATTTTTGAATTTACCATGCTCCAAATGAAATGTACCCAATCCTTTGGCAGAAATATGAGAGTTGTCTCCGATGTGAATGGTAGGCCCATCTTGGATATCCAAAGAGGAAAAGGATTCTTCAGAGGCAACCATGTGGTTGGAGGCTCCAGAATCTATGAGGAGGGATTTTGTCTTTGAAAAACTAGCCATCAATGCATGGAAACCATCAGATCCACTTCCAGAATCAGACATCTTTGCTTCTTTTGGAACAACAATTTTGTTTTGTTCAAGAAGCTTGGTTAGAAGATCTGCATGCAAGCTTTCTTCGGATGGTTTCCTCTCTTGCAGTAGGAACAATTTGGTCTCTTTTGTTTGTCATTCTTGGATTTTGATGGCTTCTTGTCTTTGTATTTTTGCCTCTTTTGCATTCGCTCCACTTGCTTCACCAGCTAGAAGAGCTAGATCTTTGGAGGTGTTTATGGCACCCATTTGAAACAATTTGTCCTCTTCTTAAATGAGGGATTGAATGAAGACTTCTAAGGTAGGAAACTTCCATCTAGGGATTGACATTCGCCCAGAATGGAAAGTATATACAAAGATAGAAAATTGAGATCCAATTTTGCTCAAAATGGAGAGCACCAATTGCTCATCACTTTGAGTGATGCCACAATGCTTGCATTGTGAAACCAAATTTTTAAATTTTGACAATAATGCTTGAATGCTCTCGAAATTGCTAGGTTGTAGGGCAACCAATTCATTTTCAAGAATATGGCCTCTTAGCCCATCTTGTTTGCCAAAACGACTCTCCAATTTAGTCCATAACTCATTTGGAGACTTGAATCCTTCAACATGGAACAATAGATCTTTGGACATATGAAGGCATATGAATCCAAAAGCTTCATCCAATTTGTTTAGATGCTTGACTCTCTCTACAGCTGTATGTGGTATGGCATCTGTTATGAATAAAATAATAATAAAATAAACATCAACATATATATATATATATAATAATAATAATAATAATAATAATAATAGCAACAACAAACAAGAATAATATAATAATATAATTAATTAGTGAAATGGTGTAACTCTTTATGAAGAGTTGCATTAGGCACCCTTTAAACAATTATAAATACGGGAAAGTCTATCTTGTAAAAGACATCATCTTTTATCTTATAAATTCAATAATATATCTTTTATTCAATATGGATTTCGTGTCCTAGATTTTCTGCCGCATTTGGTATCAGAGTCAGGCTTGTAGCCACCAATCTAGGACCAATCTAGGACCTTGTCCAAAACCAGGCCCGTGGCCCAAAGAATTAAAAAAGAAAAAAAGAGAAAGAAAGAAAAAGGCAAAAGTAAAATAAAATAAAATAAAGAAAAGAAAGACAAGTAAAAAAGAAGAAAATAGAATATAGAAATAAAAAAAAAGAAGTGAGAAGAAGAAAAAAAGAAAAAAGTAAAAGTAAAGTTTAGAAGTGAGTAGAAGTAAAAAGGAAAAGTAATAAGTAAAACCGCACATGGTTTTAAGGTGCACATGGTTTTGTGAGAAGTGGGTTTGGTTTTATTCCCTAACAACAAACCAAAAGTGAGATTTGAACCTAGGTGGGGAAGGTAACAACCACTCCTCCCAACCACCCAATCTACACCATTTTACATATATTAAGGGAAAAATAATATTAGAAGAAGAATCATATTGAATATTGTTTATTATAAAAAAGGAGATATTAAAAAAATTTCAAAGAAAACTCAAGAAGATGGGTTTTAATGTTGAAAACAAGGGAAGATTTTTTAACACCTCATGGATGACTGTCTCAATACTATGTAGAGTTAAAGGGACACTTGCAGGGAAGGATGTCACCATTGCTATTGCCCCTTGTGAAAGAAATAATTATATTAGTGCTGAATTTGCTAACCATTTAGTGATTCCTGAATCAAATATAAGTGAAAGGCTTGACTTTTGGGACAGGAAGCAATTTGAAATAAGTGGATTAGAATTGAATGTTGGAGATTATATGGTCATATCTCAATTCACTGTTAGTTCCTTATGGAGTTCTAGTGGTGACATAGTTTTGGGGTTACCTTGGATTAAAACATTGGGGACCTTCATTTTAAATGTTGAAAAGAAATTTCTTACTTTTTCCTATAAGCAAAAGAGAATCACATTTCAAGATATTACAATAAAGTCAGATTTAGAAGCTCCAACATCTAAAGACTTCAAAGATATATCAAAAGATGATTTCACAGGGTAATCAGAAGTCAAATCAACCATATAAACCAGTATCCTAAAAAGTGGGAATTGTTGAAAGATAATGGTACTAATGTGCTCAAAGCACCTGACAACAGATCAATAGAGAATCCCAACAATTGGCAACAAATCAATTTTGGTTGGATTGATCCGTCAACACATCGGAAGTTATGTTCTACACTTAGAAGTTCGTACCGACATGTTTCGTCAGCTACGACGTCATAAAGAACAGGTGCGACAACGTTATAAGGCTTTGAGGACAAAGTCTTTCTGAGAGAGAGGCAATGTTATGAATAAAATAATAATAAAATAAACATCAACATATATATATATATATATATATATAGTAATAATAATAATAATAATAACAACAACAAACAAGAATAATATAATAATATAATTAATTAGTGAAATGGTGTAACTCTTTATGAAGAGTTGCATTAGACACCCTTCAAACAATTATAAATATGGGAAAGTCTATCTTTTAAAAGACATCATCTTTTATCTTATAAATTCAATAATATATCTTTTATTCAATATGGATTTCGTGTCCTAGATTTTCTGTCGCAGCATCTCTTTCGTAAACCAATATTTGAAGCCCTTTATGAATCAAGTGAATTTTCATCTCACCCTTCCATTCGAAGTAATTGAAGGGAGTGAGGATCATAGGAGAAAGAGAAGAAGAAGCATTCGAATTGCTCATCTTGACTGCTGGAACAAGTGCAAAATAGAAACTACTGAATCTGCTGCTGCAACTGCTAGAACTTCGAAATACCTACAAAAAGATCTCAAGAATGGAGGTAGAATATACTCTCAAATGGCTCTGATACCATGTGAAAATGCCCACATACGATCCAAAGAGATGATGTAAACCTCACAATGAAATAAGTTAGGAATAATAGAAGAAGAGAGAAGCAATAGAACATAGATCCAAAGGAGCTCTGATAGAGGCAGAATAATTACACATGTTACATTAATCTGAATAGTATACTGGTAAATATACAATGCTAAGGATGAGGATTCGAATTCACTAGGTGTAATTTGAATTAGCCTTCATGCACAGATCCATAATCAGTGGAGAGTCATCAAAACATAACTAGGAGTCCACCTTCTCATCAGTGAAGTCATCAATGCACAAGTAATGGTCAACCGGGAGTCAAACTAAGTCTAACTGAGTGTAGTTGGTGTCACTGGCACATGGAAGCACTAATGTAGTGAAGGAGGCTCGATGGAGGGTGCAGATGGAGCTAACTGGAGTCAGAATAGGCTATCTAGTCACACTGGAGGTCCATCGAAGTGATAAGGTCAGTTAGGAGTCAATTAATCCTTAAATCAAGGGAAGAACGGAAGATAACTGAACTAAACTGGACTGGTAGGTGAAGAAAGGTGCGCTTCTCATGCAGTAGGTGAAAGGAGGGCACACTAAGCTCTAGGAGAGCTAAAAATTATATGATGGAAGCTCTGGGGGCTAGTTTGTTGAGGGCTAGGTGTTGGTACTGATGACTAGGATGCATGCAAACCCTAATTTTGCATGCATGACTAAAAATGAAAATGACAGAAATGCTAGAAGGACTAGGATGGAGTATAGGAATATCCTAACAAGGAAGGTCAGCGACAGGAAGCGATAGGTTGCACCCCAATGTTATACCAACACAAACACAGCAGAATAAGGTCACCTTCGATGTCGATGCTCAAAAGGATGTCTTCTTAAAAGAACAAGAGGAAATAAGGAATCAGAGATAGCTACCTTTCGAGGAATAAATATACGATATGCCATCGACGTTTGATTCAACGAAGACGCGAAGGAAGGCAAGCACGCAGGAAGCCTTATTCGAAAGTTGCCTAGACTTGGCCAAAGACCCCGACACATTGGAGGAAATAGCTAGTATATTGAGATGAGGAGGAGGTGCATGACTGGAACAGAGAGTTAACGACATACACAAAGGAAAGACAGTCAGGGAGATGCAGATGTCGGCACAGATCGAAGAATTTGATGTTGACTCCATCATTCTGGACTTGGGTTCGGATGTGAATATCCTGACTAAACAAACATGGGAGATGATGGGGAAGCCGCAGATGACTTGGTCACTAGTATAGATGTGAGTGGAGAACCAGAGCAAGGTCACACCGCTAGGTCAGGTATGTCAACTTCCAGTCGAAATTGAAGGGCTTAGAATGTATGCAAAATTCGACGTCATTGAGATTGTGGATAATGCTAGTCCCTATCTGGTACTACTGGGAATAGACTGGGATATGGAAAATCAAGCAATTATCAACTTTAAGAAAAGGATAATGTCATTCAAAAATCAAGAGATGAGAGTCATCACACCACTGGATCCCGCAGAAGGACAATGCTATATAGATCCAGCCAGAGATGAATTTACAGAAGGAGACAACGTGTACAACATCTCTACGGATTATGCTAAACCCACCACAGATGGAGAATTAGAATGACACAACACCAGTTCAAAATTATCCAACTCAGATGAGGCCCTTGAGAATTGGCAGAGCCAGGTGCACGAAGTGTCCTTTCGAAGATGTGCATGGATAACATAATCCCTGCGAAGGGTAGCCACATAGGAGTATGTAAAAATGGTGGAAGCAAGAACAGTTGAACCAAAACCGACTGCCCCGAAAATAATGAGGGAAGACCATAACATCAATTCAAATCTTGTAGATGATAATGACCTCAGGGCTATATGTGCACCAGAACCCGAAGACAATCACAACAATGCAACACCAAAGATACAGTCCGACAAATATCAACAACCATTAGAGACTAGAGAGGTGAATATTGGATCAGAGGAAAATCTGGAATTCATGAACATTGGTCACACTGGGATGAGTTGACCATTGCAGAAATAACTAACCTACCACATGAGTTTCAGAATCTGTTTTCGACAAAATCCTCAGAGGAAAGAGAACATTCCGATGGATCAGACAAAATAGAAACCTCCCTGAAAACTGAGTCGAAGCGGTGACCACATCAGCAAAAACCAACCGCGATAATCAGACGGATCACAACAAAATCATTAGAAAATAACATTGAGAAGTACACAACAGCGACCCAGCGAAATCTGTGAAGGATGAACGCAGTGGAAAAGCCAACGATACGACGACGTATTGACACAGTGGTCCTCGCTTTCTCGATGTAAATAAGTATATATATATATATATATATATATATATATATATATATATATATATATACAAATTGGCAGATGGCGCAGGGTGTGCACAAGGAGGGGTTGTCTCACAGCTTGGAGTATCGACTGCGATCATGCCCTATCAAATCAGTACTAAATCACCAGAAGATGGGACTTTTTTAGATGATAAGTATGATGATTATTTGGCGTGGATCGGTGACCGACACTAGGCATGTTTGGCACACAACATGACCGGAGGCACTACAGATGATAGTTCGCACAAGGATGACACGAAGAGCAGCCGAGGGAAATATGATCACTCATCACACATGCAAGAAGCTCCATCACCACACGCAAAAGAAATGATGATAGAATCAGTGCATTAACTGAACGGATCCATAGAGGATTTCTCGAAATAGATGTCCTGGACGATGGAAATGCATAAATATCGGCACCAGACATTGAGTAGAGCATAGAGGTATTTACCAGAAGCAAGAAATCCATGCTGCAAGTAAGTCAGGTCATTGTATAAGTTAGGAATTCCAAGGAGGCTATGGAAATGATCCATTTCATTTCACGTAGTAGCACACCCGGGGCGCTACAAGCCTGAACGACGAGTGTGCATGAGCACCTTGAGCAGCAAGAAGCCTGGACACTCGGGTATCACAGATAAGAGGTTTCATCTGAGATGTCTAAGTATGTGGTAGTATTTCCAAGCTTCATGGTCCCAGTGAACACTAGAGGAACGGGGGTAGTAGGCCCCTGGACCTGATAGGAAGCAATCCTAGGTGCGAAACAGATGTGCCAGAGTAGTCAGACTGTTTCCCACCTTGATGATGTCGATAACCTTCGTCTTAGATGGGAACGAACGTAGAGTGAACCAACAGACTCTGGAGAGGTAGATGATCAAGGTTCCAAGAGACTGGAGGATGAGAGCAGGAAGTACATGACAGTGAACCAGTGATTGACGGATGGGGATGAGAAGTACACGACAACGAGTTTCAGACAGAAAAAATAGTTTCAGCAACCAAGCATAGTGCAAGGTGGACGCAAACCAGCAGTGTCTAGCTGAGGTGGCTTGGGATGAGCCACAAGTTTGTGTTGGGGGCCTGTTGGCATGGGATAGATCCGCAATAAGTGTGGAATTCGACAGGCATGAAAGGGTCATTCTGCGAAAAAAGGACCTTTTTCCACTATTTGCAGAAGCATAAGATTTGTATAATTAGTCGAGTCAGTCATGTGGACCATTTTGTAATAAGATGAAAGCATAAAAATAAAGTAAGATTGTAAGCCTAAGGGCATCGGAGTTATGGAAATTAATCCTATCCTTTGGGTTCAATTGTATCCGCGTTATGATGACTTGACTGTTTCTGCAAGAGTTGTTCTACAGGTTTTGATGAATGAATGAAGATGTTTTGTTATGATATGAATTCTGTTGTTGTATGATGCGATGATGAATGATGGGTTATGTGAATGTTTTCTGTTGATTAATGCGAACACATGCTGTTATTGATTAGTGCCAATATATTGTTGAATATGTTATGAATAAATATATCATGTATATGATGGGAATGATTGGTTAATGGATTGTTATGAATGTTGTAATCTTTGGTTAATGTGCACATTTCCTCTTCACAACTGCGGAAGCTTGGTTCCAGCAGCCCTCTTATCCACCTCGGGTGAGACTGCACTTGCTTCGCAAGTGTTGCTGGGAAGGGTTACACCTTTCCAGTCAGTGTATAAGGGAGTTAGGTTGATAGTTTGTTGGCAACAATGCGAAGTGAACCCCTATCGATAGACTCTGCGTCAATAGTAGGAACCTAACATGGACTTGAAAAACCACATGATAGGGAAATTGAGGCTGAACATCAGTAATGTTGAACTTGATAATATTTGGGCTACATTGATCTTGGACTCCCAAATCACATAAAAGGGCATTCCTTTATGAAGGACAAGCATGGAGAACCTCGAGAGATGACATAGCACATGGAGTTTGGCCCATATCTTCCACAATTGAATAGTTATGGGCAGCTCGAGCATTGGGATTGTGAGTCGAGCACTTGAGAACACCTTTTGGTATCCGAAGCATAGAGTTAGGCTTCTTGATATGCAATGGGGTCTTAGGTTGAGGGGCCTCATTCCCTAATGAAGGTTGTGGAGTTCCATAATCACATGAGCGAGTAGCAACACTAACCTCTTATTTTACCATGTTAAGACATCCATAACTATCAACATGGGTAGAGGACGTTGAAGTTTCATTAGTACCACTACCGACGATGGAAGCACTCAAAGCCATATTTTGATGATGAGGAAGGGGATCCTTAATCACAGATGGGCTTTGTGCAAGGTGCTTCGATGCTTCTTCAATGCGAGGACACAAATGTGTAAGGCGATCTTCCATGCAAAGCTTACAAGGAAACTTCACTTTACATCTAGGCTTGCAGTCCCCACCAGCATTTCCTCCATCCCGAGGAGGATTGTCATTCTCTTTATTAGGGTTATTTTTCCTATTGTTCCAAACCCTACGATTATTTTTCCCCTTATTCTTCCCACCATATTGTTGGTTACCACATGGGTTCGTCAATTGTATAGAGTCAAAATCAAATGATTGGGTGGAAACGGATGAGGCGTGAGCCTGGCCAAGGGTAGATTGGTTAATAGAAATATTGTGCATATGATTCGTAACCAAATCTATGGGACAAGTACTTGTGGAACCAACAATACCGCCAGCATGCGATCCAGGAATGGGCTTGGTCTCATATCGTGATCTCAGCGTGTCAGGTATAATGTCATACAAAATGCCATATTGAGCATAGACTAGGTCCAGCTGCCGAGCTTTAAAAATAGCTTGCTCCTTAGTCATAATTTCGGATAATGAGACATCCTTTGAAATTTAAGGGAGAAAATATTTGAGGAACCATTCCAACAAAAACTCCGGAGGAATGTTGGCTTTCACTAGACTCTTCCATTGGCTCCACTCTTGAATATGATCAGAGATATGTGTGGCTTTTTCCTGATGGAAAGTGGATAAAATATCGGTACCAGTATCATAACGAACCATTAACTGAAAGTGAACTAGGAAAAACAAAGCTAAATTGTTGAAACCCCTATCTGTGCCCCCAGGCAACTCAAACATACCATTTCGTAGCTTCCCCCATGAGGGTGCATTGAAATAGCCTCAAACGAATAGAGTCATGGTTCAAGGAATTCGAGGAGCACCATAAATGGAAAGTGGTGACGTGATCACCTAGATCCTCACCCTTCTCCCCCTCAAAATTTGGAACGTTGGAAGGGATCTTGGTGGGTACCGGAGGCCATGTAGGGTCATGACACACCGGATCATTCGTGAGCTTTGAAAGATCCAGTAAATTTAACCTAGCAAGAAAAGGGAGCCAAGGCTGTGAATCTTGATTATAAGCTCCTAAAAGAGACTGACTCTGCGAACCAGATGGTGGGATTGTGTACATCGAAGTCGACACCTGAGGTGCTGATGAACTCTGGTAAAAACCGTGGCTGTGACCATAAGGATGATAAACTCCTCCAAACTGGCCCATGTTGGAATACACAGGAATATGCATAGTAGGGATTCCATAGGAAGGATTGGGATAATAGTTAGAACTAGTTGAAAAGCCATAAGAATGACCTCCATAAGAATGGGGTCCCATATAACCACTCAAGGAAGGAAAACTAGACGAGTGAGGGCCAGATGAAAACATTATGTTCCCACTCAATGGAATCGACGAACTAGATACAAGAGGAAAATTCAGGATCATATAAGCGTTCGAGGGCAAATGCATAGAGGCATGCGGGTTAAAATATGGAATCTAAGTTGTAGATCCAATACCTATTGTGAAACCCCCACACAATAATGGGTTCACACTAACAATAGGGGTTGACGAAGGAGATGGTCCTCTGCCAACACTCGGAATAGATGGAGGGATGTGACCACTCCCAAAATGATGAGCGGTGTAAGGGGGCATGGTGCCACCAACCCCGAAACTAGAGATATCATGACTACTAGACATGGTGGAAGTAACAATCAGCATAGAATTGGGCATACCCAATGAAAAAGGGGTTGAGGTCTTAGAGATAGATGTAGAACCGAAACGTGGCATCCCCAAGGATGAACCATACAAATAAACTGAAGATCATGTTTCATCAAAAGGGTTTGTGCTCATGGGATGGGATGTCCCAAACCTCGGTGGAGTGTTGTGTGATGAACCTTGTCCCCATCCACCCCTATGAGTGGATGGAGGGGAGTTTCTCATGGTGCTACTGGACGGAGTCACTGGGACTCCCGTTGTGCCAGACGCAGAACTCATAATAGGAGCTCTGTGAAGCTCGTGAGATGTGAATAAAGGACCATCGGTAGTCCTTTGACGTCTCTTGTGAAGAGACAGTGATGGATCGCTAGCTGGTAAACTAGCCAACCCACGATATCGACCAAGAGTGAAATCTCGATCCACGATTACTTCAAAAATTCAACAAATAAATGTCTCCTAATGGCCTACTAGATTGTCACAAAGCACACACCTAAAAGAAACTACAGCCAAATGCACACAAATAGGACTGGATCAAGGGACCTCTCGACACTACAGCCGGTATGTCTCTCCTAGGAGATGCTTGAGATTCCCAAACTATAACCGTAGGTAACAGAATCAGTTATAAGGGCCCTCTATCTTCACTGTGCGAACACAATTGTGATGTACGACCCCTATCTAACTCAAGACACTCACAGAATAACTGCTGAAAGTACCCTATGTGATACCTAGGTAAAGCAATTATGGCCACCACATATAACCAATGCTTAGGAGAACAGTCGCAGGTGGGATCTGTCATATGGGCAGGGTAGCTAAGCTCAAAACTCAAGAGGGTTAAATCCCCCAAGAATCCCTAGATACGAACAAATCCTGGAAATATCTCCCACATTCAGCCAGTATTGGAGGGCTATCTCCGCAACCAACCTCCCGTGACCTCGTGCTTAACTTTGGTTTGAGTAGAGTCCTAAGAACACTGATGTATGCCATGGGTTTCACCACACCCTGGTTAGACACATAATGATTGTTTGATATTCTTGGATTGTTAACTCACAGTGATCTATTCCAAGACTCTAAACCTATACTAGTTGGTGCACCCTAACAAAGAAAATGTTCTAATCAATTCTTTAGTTAAGCATTAATTTTAATGGTTGTGATTACTAAAAGGATATGCTCGTGAAACAAATGATGTGAAAAGACTCAATGATATGCACACCCGGAAAACACTAGACTCATCTATCCATAGAAAAAGTATGCCACTATATGACAGTCAAACCAACGTTTCGTTTTCAGAAATAGAAAATGCAATATCTTTATAATTTCAGGCACAAGCAATCCCTAATGAAATCACAAGCACTCTAATGCAAAATGCAGATACATAAAGCAATTTTTTTTTGTATTTTCACCATAAATGAAATGAAAATGCAAACAATTTTTTTGTATTTTTCAATATAAATGAATGAAAAATGCAAGTGGAATAAATTTTTTTCAAAAAAGAATGCAAAGCATGCAATGCAAACAACCCAAAAAACTCCAAAAAGAAAGACTCAGTTAAGCCAATGAGCTATGAAAATAAAAAATGGTTGAAAACCAAATTCTCAAAAAACTAAAGAAAGAGGAGTTTCTAGTCAGTAAAAGGGCATGGAACAGTCAGAATATAGGCCTAATAAGACTCAAGAACACCCAGAATTCACCCAACAACAACCAAAGATGACAAAAAAAACAATCCCGGAGTTGTACACAACTGTTCATAGAACAATAATGTGTATACGCATGCTATTGTACTAATAGTAGCACATCCATGTATGCTAACCAAGGTTGAACCGCATATAGGGAAAGGTAGGTGGAAAAAAAATGAACCAAAAGACCAAGAAAAATCAGGATTTCTATGGAGAACCTAACAACCAATCAACAACATGGAAAATCGACAGAATAGAGACTTAACATAAGGAAAAATACCCAAAATACCCAAAATGGAGATTCCTCCACAACCGAGTCACCGTTTCTGTTACGGAGAAAAAATTCTTATGGCTTGGGGTAGACCACAACAAGCAGATGAATACTAGAAATCAACTCAATTCCCAATGCATGCTATATAAATGTAAATTTCTAAGAAGTGGAATAAAAGACCAACCTTCAACCGGACATTTGGTGTAGATTCCCCATTGAGCTTTCCAATCACCACACTTGAACCTGTAGCTTAGTGTCAACAATAAACACAAACAAGTGCATATGATTATGAAAGTTGTCAACATAAACAATAGCATAGTCCATAATATAATAAGCAAATACGCAATTATAATAAACCATTCACGACAACAATTGGACGAGAAAATGAGTATTTCTATTAATGTAAACAAGAAGTACATGATACAACCTCTTGCCGACAACTCATTTGAACCAAAAACTAGGTCCCTCCACTTGTGTCTCCACCACTTCAATCCCCCATGCAATGGAAAACTCATGAGTAAAAGAAGGAGTCCTTCACAATATATGGAAGAGTTTGGTAGGTGAACATAAAGGGTTCACAACAACTAGGATCAATGGATGTAGACTCAAGATATGGAAAAAATCTAATAGAGTTTCGATGCTCTCTCTTTCCTCTCCTTCCATGCACCATAAGAGCTCAATATATAACCCTCCAAAGGTAGATGAAAGGTTGAATCGAGTCGTTTCGGGATACATGGAGGGCCAAAGGTCACAATGGCCGCTTTTTGGAGTAAGAAAATAGAGTTTTTACTATTATTTACCATTTAACTCGATGTACGTGGGCTATAGTGGTACAGCCTGCGTATGCATGAGTTGCAGTCAAGCAACTCACGTATAGGAACAAAAACAGGGAAACAAGGGTTCCTAGAGGACAAAAAGTGGTTTTGATTCAATCAAATGAATAACAAAGTCCAAAGAGTATAAATGCTCACAAGGTGGCAAAATACATTGTAACAAGTGGGTAAGTTTCAATTCTAATGAGGGCCAAACCTGGAGCCATAGGGGCACCTTGAGGTGGTCGTCAAATGTGTCGTTCCACCCAGATAGATTGTATTAGATTATATCATGACCCGTGGCCACATAAGTGGATCAAAGCCCACCCCCATGTCCTCCTAACATTTAGCCCGCAGGGGTGTAGCTGAACCGATCATTCGCTTGATATGAAGGACATGTTGTAAATGGAGGTATCGAGTTCAAATCACCCTCGCTTAGCTGTACCCCATACTTGTGGGATGTTGTGGGGCACCTAGGGGTATAGTGGTAGTGGGATTGGATCCTTGGACCCCGTGTCAGGCGATTCCTAGCCTAGTCTCCAGTTGTCGGTTCCCTTGTACAAAAAAAAATACAATAAAATAATGTCAATGGAAAAATTAAATTAAGCTTTATATATTAAGGCTAACCGAAACACATAATAAAAATTAATTAAAACTATCTTTCTCTAAGCTATCACCTCTAGGTTCATAAAATGTTTATTTCATGAAATGTAAAGGTGTTATAATCGTTGAATTAAAAAAAAAAATTAACAGTATTTTGCTTAGAGGGGTAGTTCAGTTGGTTGGAGCTTCCAAGTCCAATATCGAAGTAGTCGAGGGAAGAGGTTCAAATATATAGGTTCTTCAGGATTAGGCTCTCGAACATGGAGCCAACAGCCCCGTGAGAATTATTACCATTGATGTAGAGAGTCCTCCATCTTTGGGGTTGTGAACTACATGAAACAAAAAAGTATTCTGCTTTATTTGAAAGCTTAGTTTGAAGTATGAAAATCAATATTCAAATGGGCTTCTTTAGCTATAGGGTTTGTTACTTTTTAATACATTTTAAGTTATTGTTCTTTTTTAAATAAGCAAATATTATATTAATATAATATACAAAAAAATTACAACCGTGGTTCTTCCATATTTCTATCTATCATTCTAAAACAACACTAGAATACTCTGATACCTTAAAACAAAATAGCCCTAGGGCCACCAACTATTGCCCATGGCCCTGAGAACTAGTTAAAACAAAACACATCCTAAGCGCTAGACATGATTATTCCCCGCTACACTCGTAAACTAGATGTAAACCCCCCAGCCCTTCAAAAGAGCTAACTCATCTAATTGACCGTGACAAAACAAAGTATACATTAACCAAAAATAGAGACCTACCAAAGCATGAGTTGGCAAAGGGACATTACGGCAACTGGTCCTTCACAGGCGGAGGGATAACACTTGCGCCACCTGAACTACCATCTACCTCCCCGCTATCCTTTGATTCCTCTGTTGACATAGAATCAAATATACCCATCTACAAGATTATATATTTTAATTTAATGTTATTTTGAATTGTAAATTTTAAATTATTATTATTAAGAAATTTAATTATCATATAAGACTATTTAGTAACAAATACATATTTTTATTTTGTAACATTTTTTCTTTATTTGACCATTACTTCAACCATCTTGTCTTTTTTTTCCAGAGAAAAAAAGACTACTATTGATATTCTTATTAGAATCAAATAATACAAATAATGTTCCTGATCCATCCAGGTGGATCCTTCTCAGATAACTAGAGATGTTATCTTATAAGATCTGTTCTCCAAAAAAAAACTGTGCCTATCCCATAAAGGATATATCAAATCTGAGCATACATGACAGATTACCCAAGCACATGACTAATTACATCCAACATTACAAACCAAAATGTAGATCCAGCAAAAAACTTCAAGTACACAGATCAGTCATAGATAGTCAATAGCACCACCATCAAATCAGTCATAGAAATAGATAGAACCACAGTCATGGATACAGCCCTCACACCAATCCTCCCAAATCAAGTGACCTTCACATCCTTCTAGAGCATGTTTGGAAAGCTTGTCTGCCATACAGTTGTGCTCACGATAAATGTGTTCAAAAATGATGTTCTGCTGTTTTTGAATTTCAAAAAGTGTCCTGGAGGCCCAGTGTCTCAGACTTAAAACATTTAGTTTGAATTTACCTTCTGCCCATTTGATGGTTACCCGAGAGTCACCAAATACTTTTATGTTGTTCAATCCAAAGATGTTGGCAACCTTTAGAACACACCAAAGTGCAATTAATTCCGCCTTCATGTTTGATCCCTTTCCACAGTTGAGCTTGATGGTATAGAAATGTGATTCATTTAGATAAATAACTCCACCTATTGCACAGATGCCTGCTTGAGAAGCACCATCAAAAAACAAAATAGGACGATCCACAATGAGATTAAATGTACTAACTCTGTCAGTTTTCAACATCACCTCATCCAACTTGCAGGAGTTATACATTTTGAGAGCTGTCAAGCAACAATTGATTTGATTCGGTGAAGAATTTTGAAAAATGGCACAGTTTCTGGCATGCCAAATTGCCCAGGGTATGCAAACAGCCAGATAGAAATGTTTTTTGCAATGTCTATACCAGTGTAAGAAACATGAATTAAAATCCCCAATTGCCCAGCATTGAGTAATTTTAAAATTCATAGATATCATTTCCCAAATTTTGCGAGAGAAAGAGCACTGTACAAACAGGTGCAGTCTAGTTTCAGCATCATTTTTGCAGAGAACACAATAACTTGGACCTGTCCATCCTCTCTTACATAGATTATCCCAGGTTTTTAACTTATCTTGTAAAATCAGCCAGGAAAAACATTTTAACTTGACTGGAATGTGCCACTGCCATATCTTCAAATACCACCAGTCCGGCGGGAAAATATACTTGTGCTGGAGAATTCTTTTGTAAGCAGCTTTAGCCGTGACAGTACCATTTTCAGTGTTACCACTCCAAACCAACTTATCCTCAGAGTTATTTAAATGTACACCAGCAGAGTTCAATGATTTTGTATAATTATCCCAAATGCTAGCAAGATACCCGGACAGACCAATCTCCTGTGCTGATATCCACTTCGAGCTTCCAGCAGAGCCAATATTCCGATGCTGTATCAAGTTTATCGTGGAAAGGCCAATGACTTGTAGATATTGAGGAATAATAGGTGGAAGACTCTGTTCCAGTTCGAGCCCAATAATGGGATCAACCCCTACTCTGATATGTGTCCCAGACCCAACATGCCAAACTAGGTCACTTTTAATCCAATGAAAAACTTTCATGAACCCTCTCCACATTGGAGAAAAGTCCCAGTTAGTCAATTTTGGATTTCTGATCCAGGTACTGATATCTGTTTTAATGTATTTATTATGAAGAATTTTGGACCAAAGGGAGATACCATGAATTCCACGCCAAAGACTTTTTAATCTGAGAGCTATATTAAACACCTCCAAATCTTTAATTCCCCAGCCTTCGAATTTATATGGTCTAGCTAGAGATTCAGCTGCTACCATTGGTATCTTTCCGTTGAAAGCAGTCCCATTCCATAGAAAGTTGAAAAAATATCTCTTGATAGATTTAATGATGGAGATAGGGACTTCTAACATAGAGAACCAGTACACTGGTATGCTGGAGAGCACCGACTGCACCAGTATAAGCTTTCCACCGATTGACAACAGCCTATAGGACCACTGCGCAATTCTATCCTCTATTTTTTTTAAAAGCCAATGCCAATCACGGATCAGATAATTGTTAGGTTTAAGGATGTAACCCAAATATTTAAAACCCTGCTCAAAAGTAGACCAATCATATGGCAAGACAGATCTAATATCTCTTATCTGACTTTCTTGAATAGACAGATGAATAAAGCTGGATTTGGCCTCACTGACAAGCATTCCTGTTGCTTTGTTGAAAGTAGTAATGATGTTTTTGTACATTAACCATTCTTCCACTGTGTCATTACCTCCTACAAGAACATCATCTGCAAACATCAAATGTGTAAAAACACAGTCTTTTGTGCATTTGATACCTTTGATCTGACCACCCATCAATGCCTTGTTCACCAGTCTGCTAAAACCATCCATTATCAGTATGAACAGAAGTGGGGATAACGGGCAACCCTGTCTCAAACCCCTGGAACAGCTGAAAAATTCTGTAGGGCTACCATTCACCAAAACGGAAATATTCATGGATCTAATGCAAGACATAATCCACTTAATGATAACTGAGGGCAAGCCAATCCTGATTAGTATCAATCTGATGTAAACCCAATTAGCCCTATCATAGGCTTTGACGAGGTCCATCTTGAGCAGAATGGCTTTCTTTTTATGTAACTTGATGCTGTGAATCAATTCTTGAGTGATGCCTATTGCATCATGAATCTGTCTCCCCTCTAAGAAGCCAAATTGCTCTTCAGAGATGTATGCAGAAAGTACCTTCTTTAATCTGTCTGCAATAATTTTTGATATAAGCTTGTATAACAAGTTGCAGAGAGCAATAGGCCGGAACTCTCCAAAAGAAACTGGCTTATCTTTTTTGGGAATCAAAGTGACAAATGTAGAATTTAAACCACCTGGGATGTAGCCATTTGTCATGGAATAATTTACCATCTCCAATAGTTCCTCACCCAATAACTCAAAAAAGTGGATATAAAGCTCCACTGGCCACCCATCCGGCCCAGGTGCTTTGTCTTTTGCAAACAGTTTTAATGTCTGCTCAAGTTCTTCCTTTGTAACCTTGCATTTTATGCTTTCTGCAGCTTGTTCATCAAAAAACCTAGGGTATAATGATGCCACTTCTATCTGAGCTCTTTGACATACTTCCTCAGGTTCAGAGTATATATTTTTGAAAAAATTATAAGCTTCAGACTTAATGTTGTCGATACATGTGCACTGTATCCCATTGTCATCCTGTATTTCCCATATATACTTAGACCTCCTCCTCGCCGAAGCAAATGCATGAAAAAACTTAGTATTTTTATCCCCTAGAGAAATCCAGACTGCACGGCTTTTTAATCTCCAAGCTTTTTCTTCTTGCAGGATAAGTTCTTCTTTTTTCAACTCCAGCTTCTTCAATATCTCAAAGGCATCCAATGAAAGGGTATTGTTAATATTTGCAATAATGGCCTCCTGTAATTGAGATTCTAGCTGAAGTAACTCAACCTTATCTGCCTGCTTCTTATCTCTGATCCATTTTATAACAACTTCTTTTAATTTTCTCAGTTTAAAACAAAAATTCAGTACTGGATTTGATTCGAGTGCCTCACATTGAGTCCAGAAATTTCTAACCAAAAGACAGAAGGAATTATCTTCGAGCCATGAAGCATTGAATTTAAAGGGGATAAAATCAAACTGCTCAAATTGTTCCATCTGCAGAACTATGGGCCAGTGGTCCGAAAATTTTACATTGTGAACCCATGACCTGTGCTTTGGAAAATATGTCAGCAGGTTCTCCTTAACAAGGAATATGTCAATTCGCTTGTGAACACCTTCACTTCCAAATCTACCATTTGACCAAGTAGGGGATAGCTTATGTGGCTTGACATCAACAAGGTTTTTATCCATAAGCATATTTAAAAAGAAATCCCCCAAATCATCCATTCTGGCTGAGATGCCCCAGATTTCAGAGGCTTGATAAGTGAAATTTAAATCACCTGCCAATATTAAATCAGGTGCATCCAAAATCCCCGAATCTCTTAAGTTTGTCCAGAAAATTTGCCTATCTCTGTATGGGGCATAACAATTGAGCATGGATATAGATTTTTTGCAACTACAAAATGTACCTTTTAAAAAAATGCCCCAAGGTGTATGAAAGGCCTTTAATTCAAAAAAATTTGGATTCCAAGCTACAGCAATACCCCCGGATTGACCACTTGAGCTGACAGCTGATACCTCCCAATCTGGCAGAATATTACAAAGCTTTTGAATGGCTATAGAATCCACACACATAGTCTCCTGAAGGAAAATGATAGCAGGGCCAGTATCTTTTATCAGACTAGACAAGGCCTGAGCCCTGGTCACCTTGCCCAATCCCCTAACATTTAATGACAGCAAAGACATTAAGGAACAATCCTATTGGGGGTCACTGCTCTAAGCCCCAGGGGTTCAGACTTATCATGTGTATCAGCTTCCTCCAACCTCCTAGAAATAGGTGTATAGGAGTCAGGAATGTTCGAGGCATCTTTCTTCTTCTTGCCTTTTCTAATGGTAACATCTTGTTTGTTAAGGGAAAGTAGAGGATTGGCTTCAGACTCTCTGCTAGGGTTCTTAGTGTAGACTTGAAGAGGAGGGAATTCCTCCCCATACTTTGATATGAGATAACCACTGCTGGATAAAATATCCAAATCTGACTGATTGGGGAAAATTCCAGAACTGTTTGCACCCGAATCACCCTTCGGGATATACCTCTCAATGACTTCAGTGTCACAAAGTGCGTCCCCAGATACATCAGGTAAATTTCCACTAGAACCTTTGGGATGAATTCCCGGCTGTAATTCAATATTGTCAATATCAAGAGAAGGAATAGACGAAGAGACCCCAAGGTGATGTCTATCTGGGCTAGAATCCACCAAAACTGAATTAGGGCTAGGAATTGTTAATGGGTTCACTGCAGAGTTTGTAATAGGGTCCAAATCAGTAATAGGGTTAGGGTTTGATAAAGTGTCCCCAACCGAGACTGGAAGATGGTTCATAACAGAATCTGGGGTAGGGTTTGTCATTGAGTCCTCAACAGTGACATGAATAGGGTTAAACAAAGTGTCTCCAGCAGGTGCCGAAGTAGAGAAGCCTTTTTTTGCTACTACAGGTGCCAATTCCTCAAATAACTTACGGTTCAACCATCTTGTCTTATTTTAGTAAGCTTCCATAATGTCCTTCAAATTTAATGGATTTGAAGTTATCCAATTTTGTTTTAAGAACCTTTATTGTAATCCGCTTTTTAATAAAGTGACTTACATCAACAATCTTGTCTTATTTTAATAACTTTCCAAATGTCCTTGAAATTTAATGGATTTGAAGTTATCCAGTTTTATTTTAATAACCTTTATTTTAATCCACTTTTTAATAAAGTGGCTTGCAATAAATTCGAAGCGGCATTATAGAAAGTTATTAAAATAAATTAACTTCAATCCATATTCAAAGTGGGAAGTTGATAACGCATTTATTTGTAATTTTAACAACAATATTTTATTATATTGAAGTTGTCTACAATAAATTTATAATAAATTTATAGAGCATTATAGAATGTCATTAAAATAAAATAATTTTAAATTCACATTCACAATTAAAAATAATAATAAATAAAAGGATATAAGATATTTATAATTGTTAAAAAAATTAATAAAAATATTTATCATATTTATTTTTATCCACATTGTATAAGACATTTAATATCGTTACAAATATTTTTTAATAAAAATATTTATATCATACTTAATTTTATCTGCATTGTGGAAAATCATTGATGATAATTTTATAGCTCAATTGTCCTTCGGGAATTAAGAATCTATGCAGAGAAAAAGGGTACTCCTAGAGTGTGAAATCAATTTAAAAATAATTCATTTTAAGTGGCTCAATAGATGTTAAAGCCAAAGCTTTGATCTCTCAAATATGTATAGGTAAAAACTAAGTCTGGCTACGCTGATAAAAATTTCGTACTACAGTTAATTTTAGACCCGCGGCTTAATTAATTATTAAAATAGGTAGAAACCTATTAAGTTCTTGGATTATGTGTACAAAAGATATATAAAACCATTTTCCAGTACCAAGACAGACAAAAATATCGATTGACTTGTACAACATGGTGTTAGCCGTGTGAGGCAACGAAACAGTCAATTTTTTAACACGCCACAAAAATTCTGAAGTTGCACAATTATCTATTGTTGCGGGTATTGGGTGGACCAATATAATTTGCAAAAAAACACTCTATTGGATTTTAGAGCATATATGAGAAGCTTTGTTGCGTCATGAAAATATAGTGATGATGGTACAATGGTGGAAGTAAAGATTAATCAGAGCAATGAAGATTTAGGATAGATTAATGCAGGACTAAGTTGTGTTTGGGTATTGGGAAGGGGACACCAATTTTTAAAATAGGGTTTTGGGTTTTTCAAAGTTATATATATATATATATATATATCATAAAAAAAAGTTAAAAACATGTTACATGCATATTTCTTCATAATTCAATGGTTTAACATTTACATTGGAACATAAAATTTGATATCAAGTGGAAGTTATATTATGATTACATTGTCATACCACATTCAAAATATACTTAATGGATCAATGGAATTTTTTGAGAAGAAATATAAAATACAAAATTTAGAAAACATTCGATAGTGAACAATGGACAAGATAAATGATTTGGATTCCTCAAGCCATGTCATCACTAAGGTACTATATCAATAGGCCCTTTAGGTAGGTGTCACTCTCAAGATTGTTAAGATTCAATATGCTAAGACAGAAAATGTCAGTATTACATTCCATTTCACAACAATAGCATATACAGGATCATTGAAAGAACAACAAGCACAACATAAACACAAGAGACACAGATTTATCATGGGAAGCCCTCATGGGGTAGAAAACCCAACAAAGCTTCCTCAATATAGATGACCAGCAAATACAAAGATGTAATCCCGAAACATGAGCTCCTTCTCCTCCATAGCAGATCTCTATCTCACCTATGCGCTAATCACAAGTGAGTGAATGTGTGGTAAATGAGGAACACAAATCCTATATCTATACACAACTCCGACTTGACTTTTAAACTAACTAGGTTGGCCCCAACTTAACTACTTAACATAATGTGACAGGGCCTACCCCACTAGGGTGGTCTAATAACCCTTTAACCCACATGACTCATACAAGGCCGACCCCACTAGGGAAGTCTAATAATGCAAGTTACCACATTCTCCACGGAGGAATAAAACATTTTCGGATATACAATAGGGTTTCCACAGAGGAATGAAACATCTCTAGAATAATAAAGTACAAATATAATATTCTTAGAAGTTACAATATCTCAACACTCCCCCTTAACGAGAAGGATATTATAACAACATCTGCAGGAGCAAGGAGTCATCAACTACATGATACATGATACATCTATAAATCATTGGAAGCTTTCTTCATACATCATCAGTAACTCAAACAGTTACTGGAACATATTCAAGATCTTCAATATTGGAACATCAACATCTTCAGTACTGAGTCTTCATCTTCTGCAGCACTCGAACAACTACAGTAACATCATCATCTAGATCTCTCAATCAACATCATCAACATCTGGATCCTCTCGATCAACAACATCAACATATGGATCTCTCGATCAACAACATCAACATCTAGATCCTCTCGATCAACAACATCAACATCTGGATCCTCTCGATCAACAACATAGTCATCTGGATCTCTCGATCAACAGTATCATCATATGGATCCCCTCGATCAATAGCATCAACATCTAGATCCTCTCGATCAATAGCATCAACATCTAGATCTTCTCGATCAACAACATCGTCATATGGATCTCTCGATCAACAGTATCATCATAGCATCAAACTTTGCAATACACACAATCCAATTATGGGATGATCAATCCCTCTCAATTTAAGACACCTCTCATGTCTATGGATGATGCAATCCAGATCTACTTACAGGATGATCAATCCTGATCCATTTAAGACACCTCTCATGTCTATGGATGATGTAGTCCAGATCTACTTATAGGATGATCAATCCTGATCCTTTTAAGACACCTCTCATGTCTAAGGAAGATGAAGTACTGACCATAGTGCCAGTCCTTTTTCATACTGGATATGACCTAGATTAAATCTAAGATTTATCACCACAGAGCCAGTCCTTTTTCATACTGGATGTGACCTAGATCAGATCTAGGATTTACCACCACAGAGCCAGTCCTTTTTCATACTGGATGTGACCTAGATCAGTTCTAGGATTTACCACCACAGAGCCAGTACTTTTTCATACTAGATGTGACCTAGATCAGATCTAGGATTTACCACCATAGAGCTAGTCCTTTTTCATACTAGATGTGACCTAGATCAGATCTAGGATTTACCACCACAGAGCCAGTCCTTTTTCATACTGTATGTGACCTAAATCAGATCTAGGATTTATCACGTACTTTTTGACCTAACAGTTTAGGGACGATGCAGTCCTATCATGTATATTTTGAACTAATTGTTCAGGGACAATGCAGTCCTATCACGTACATTTTGAACAAACCGTTCAGGGATGATGCAGTCCTATCGCGTACATTTTGAACAAACCGTACAGGGACGATGCAGTCCTATCGCGTACATTTTGAACAAACCGTTCAGGGACGATGCAATCCTATCACGTACATTTCAAACTAAACGTTCAGGGACGATGCAGTTCTATCTCGTCCACTAGGGACCACTTCTCGGAGACGTATGTCTATGGATCAATTCAAGGACCGAAGTCCAGGGATGATATAATCCCTCCTCTTCCACTTAGACAAAGTCTAAGGACCATATATCGACCTCATCGTCAGAATCAATAACCTCATCATCGACCTCATCGTTGGAGCAGGTAACCTCATCATCAACACAAGTGTCTTCACCATCGATACAGGTATCCACATCATCAATACAGGTATCCTCATCATCGATACAAGTATCCACATCATCGATACAATTATCCACATCATCAATATAGGTATCCTCATCATCGACCATATCACTCCCCCTTTCGAGGAGGGTCCTTTTGAACTACACCAAGCTTGTCTCAGAAATACTCAAACTTTACTCGAGACAGAGGTTTGGTCAATACATCAGCAACTTGTTTGTCAGTGCTCACATACTTGAGCTTTATAGCTCCTTTCTGCACAATATCCCGTATATAGAAATAACGGATCTCAATGTGCTTTTACTTATCATGGAACATGCTATGAATATTATATATATGTTAATTAAAGTTATTAATTATTAAGTGAAAGGGTGTAACCCTTCACTATACACGCTCAAGCCTATAAAAGCGAGCCTCATTGTAAATTATTAATCATCCATTATCTAATATATTATCTATTTTATCAAATGGAGTTATTTTCCATTGGAGGATTATTCGCTTGAATAATCACTGAGTATATCCAGACACGGATATAACATTGGTATCAGAGCAACTCTTTCCTCGAGCCTCATTGATCCCAGGCTGGTAGCCATCCTATCAGAATTTCTGAGCTACTTGGTCTTTGACCAGATATCGGGCTCTTGGCCCTCTTCTTCACATACCCTCCCGCAACCTCCATTTCCCTGCTCACCCCTTTCTCCACTTGTGCGTTCCGCCAACTCTCACACTCCCTCCATCATCCTCGCATCCCCATCATCCCCACGTCACCTCCACTACTGCGCCTCCCCATCTACACAATTCGCTCGCATTCTCACTGCACACTCTCCACATCACCTCGACCTTATGCCAATCAGCCTCGCCATCTCTGTACACCATCATCACTCCACCTCACGCTACTTACCACACGACCACTCCATCTACCTCTTCTTTCACACTCCCTTCCCTCGTGCACCTGTGCCTACACCTCCACGCACAGCCCTTCCCTTTGCTCCACACTACACTCTCCACCTGCATCTAGCTTCCTGCCTCCTCTGCTCTAAACCACCACCTACACACTTCCACGACCCCAATCTCCTCGTACCAGTGCCTCTCTCACACCTGCATGCAACCCTCAACGCCTGCACGTGGCCCTCGACGCCTGTGCAACCACCACACCAACCCTCCCTTAAGCCTCCATCGCTTACCTTCCGTCGTCGCCTCCAACGCCACCGCTCCTACTCTCTGCCAACTCACCCACCACCGTCCCTTCTCCCGCTAGGCCCTCTCCATTCCTCCATCATGCCCTCCTCGGATCCCCTCGTTTCCACCATCCATCAAAACCCTAGCTTTAAAATATATATATATATATATATATTAAACAATATAATAGTGTTATTATAATTGTTTAAATATTTTGATTGTTTAAAAAAAAAACTATATGTTAAACTATTTATATAGTTTATAAAAAAATATTATTAATAATAATTATTAATTAATTAATTATTAATTATTATTATAAAAATATATATATATATTAATAATATTATTATTATTAAATTTTAATAATAATTATTATTATCAAAGAAAAAATAAGGTCAATTCTTTTGAAATAAGAATTGTTTGAAGAAACAAAGCAAATTCAAGTCAAAGAAGACATTAAAGACAAAGTCCAAGCAAGACTCCTTATTATCAAAGAAGTTGAAGAACACTTATCATCGAAGAAATCAAGACAAGGACAATCATTTATCGTTGAAGAAGTCAAAGTAAAGGAAGGCTCATCAAGAAGTCGAGACATGTTAACGACAAGGACGACCAAGTTTAAGAAAGACTCATCAAAGAGATCAAAGAAGATCATTCCACCATCGAAGAAGACAGAAACCATGGAAGCCGATTTGCGAGAGAAATTAGAAGCCATGTTAAAGCGCTATCGAAAGGACAATGAAGAATTACGAGACATTAATACACAATCAGAAATAAAGATTGAACTACATAAGATACAAGAACGGTTCAATGAACAAACAATGTCCAACCAGAAAAAACACATAGAAAAATTATGTGCGCAAATCAAGGAATTAAAAGATGAAAGTGATTTCAATCAGAGATTGAAAAATCAAGATATAAAGAAGGAAATAAATAATTACGAAGCAGAAATAATACGCTTGAACAAAATCGTTAGCGACAAAGATGAAGAACTAATGCAGTTACGACATAAATTAGAAAGTCAAGAATCAAAGGTCGGCCAGTGTCGACAATAGATAAAAGTTCTTCAACAACAAAATGATGACTCTAAAAAGACACATAAGTCAGAGATCGCGAAGAGTAATAAAGCATTATCTAACAATGCTAAAGAAATTTTCAGACTAAGAAATCATAACAAGATACTAGTCACAAAAATTAAGAAGTTGAAAAATAGTCAGAAGATAGAACAATCTATGGACGACATTGAAGGGAAACTTCTAGACAAACAGGAAGAAAATAGTTGTATCAGAAGTCATAATGAAGATCTTAGGGAACAACTTAAGACATTTGAAGATGATAGAAAATCGCAAGTCGAATTGATTAAGAAGTTTCAAAATGATAATAGGTAGTTATAAAACAAGTTGGAAAAGATACAGAACAAAAACTTAAATCCTCAAGAGACGAAAATACAACTTCCAACTCAGATCAATGCTCTAAAGGCGACATTCGTAAACAAAAATGACATTGTGAAAGTTCCTTATCGACACCCCAACCATAAAAACCGATACTTGAAAAAGTGGGAAATGTCGAAAGATAATGGTACTAATGTGATCAAATCTCCTGACGACACATCAGTAGGGAATCCCATCAGTCCACAACAAATCAATTTGGGATGGATTCATCTGTCGGCGTATAGGAAGTTATGCTCTACACTTAGCAGTTCGTATCGACATGTTTCATCAGCCATGACATCATAAAGAACAATGCGACAAAATTATAAGGCTTTGAGGACAAAGCCTTTCTAAGAGAGTGGCAATGCTATGAATATTATATATATGTTAATTAAAGTTATTAATTATTAAGTGAAAGGGTGTAACCCTTCACTATACACGCTCAAGCCTATAAAAGCGGGCCTCATTGTAAATTATTAATCATCCATTATCTAATATATTATCTATTTTATCAAATGGAGTTATTTTCCATTGGAGGATTATTCGCTTGAATAATCACTGAGTATAACCAGACATGGATATAACAGAACACTGGATTCTTATTCATCTTGATACAACTCTGGTTGTCACACAAGATCACAGTGGGGTCCATCTCCAAGTCAAACAATCTTGATAACAAATTCTGAAGCCATATCACTTCACAACTAGCAAGCAGCAATATATTCCACTTCAACTTTGCTGAGAGCCACCCTAGACTGCTTCCTGCTAAACCACGAGATCATGGCAGATCCTAGACAATAACATCATCCCAATGTGCTCTTCCTTTCTAATACACTTCCTGCCTAATCAACATCTGTGTAGCCATACAATATGAAGTCATGATCTGCAAGATAACATAGATCAAAGTCTATGTACCTTGTAGGTACCTCATCATATGCTTTGCAGCTATTAGGTGAACACGCCTAGGTTCCACTAGATACTGACTCAAGCTGTTCACAGCAAAGCATATATGTAGCCTGGTATACGTCAGATACATCAATGGCCTAATAATCTGTCTGTACAGAGTCACATCCACTAACATTGATGAGTCATCAGCTAACAACTTCAAGTTGGAATCCATGGGAATGGCCATGGATTTGCATTCCAACATATCAAATCTCTTCAATATTTCCACAGCATACTTTCCCTGGTTGAGAAAGATTCCTCTTGGGCCTTGCCATACTTCCAGACCTAGGAAGTAGTGCGTCAATCTGAGATCTTTCATCTCAAATTCTGAGGAGAGCTTATTCTTGCATTTGATAATCTATTTCCCATTACCTATCAGGAATAGATCATCCACATATAGCAATAGTATGACAGGTTCATCATCCATAACTTTGAGATAAAGGTTAGGATCATCTTTACTCTTGGTAAAGCCCAAGCTTGTTAAGAAACTGTCAATTCTTCCTCTCTGACTGAACATCATTCACACTATGCATTGAGTGATATTCTGCATATATATCCGTGCCATCTCCTGTCAGATGGGTCTACTAATATGATCCTCAAGATCATTCGAACTTCTTGCATCCATCTAAGAGAAGAATTTCATTTGTATATAGACACCATCCTCAACCTTGTAGCAAAGGTTGAAATCTGCATCACCCATGGTGATCATTAAGCTCATCAAATGACTATCGATCTTGGGTGTTCGTACAAAGTTTTCTTCAATTACACCATTAAGAGAATGGTCTTATCTAGCCACTTGGAGCAAACATCTCGTCATGATCCTCTTCTTCTTTCTAAGATAATCTTCTAGCCACGAGCCTTCTATATTACGTTTGATTTGTAAGTCTTCTTGTTGAACATCTATCACTTGTTCGGTGTTCATCATCCTTCTTTTGTAGATCATATCACGTGATCTTTCCTACAAATAAAATTTAATCACATGATTAGTAATACTTCATAATCATCAAATTAAGTTGACATGATAACCTACTATGCATATTGATATGATTCACATAGTCATGCAACTATCTTGACCAATATTTTGGCACAACACTTTTCCATATTCTGTATGCATATAGTGGCTATCTAGATGCCTTCCATCTCTACCAGAACATGCTGTCAAGAGCATGCATAGCTCTCAACATGTCAGCAAAGAGGTTTCATTCTAGATAAACAATAATGGAATGTTTGTCCAACTTACCCATCATAGTATACTATTCAATGCTAAATGAATTCTCACACTATGCATGATATATTCTAGGAATAAGAATAGAACTATTACAAGCAATATCATTTACTATAACAATTCAAATACTTATCTTTTATGGTTGCCTCCCGCTTGATCTCTATATGTATTTGAACTTCTTATCCATCCTAGACCACTATGCATGCTCAAGTGTGCACTAGTGTCATCCTCATGATCTCATACATAATCATACATTCATTAGTATAGTCTCAATACTATCAAAACATTATGATTCTAAATAATCTTAAGTATGTATGGTTATGATCATTTCATACACAGGTATACTTACCTAAGATCCTAACAAAGTAGGATTCTAACTTGATATAGGAAAACATACCTGGATTATCAAGCTTGGTTATGTCTTAACATACCCAAACAATATCTTCTTTGTTCTCTTTAATGATTTAGAGATCTTGTGCTAGAACTTGCATATCTCATAGGTTAAGCATAGTAGAACAAAGTCATACATACCTCGTAAGTAGAGCTTCTATGCAATCCATGACTATGGATGAGTCTTTGTCTTCATGTCACCATAAATATATGTGCTTGAACTAGAACTTTCTTGATGTACCTTTCATGTTAGCAGACAACATCAACCTCATACAACACCACAGTGCATTAGTGCAATCATAAGTGTCATAACCCTAATCAGTGAATGTCTTCTATCATGCATTCATAATTTTACTAGGGTGATAAGACAATTCTAAGATTAATCAAGATTGTACTAACCTCAATAATATGAAGACAAGCATATCATAAACTTAATCATGAATAGATTTCAACACATACCTGTATCTCCTCAAGTCACACCTATCGATATTTCTTGTAGTCTTCTTATGTAAGGCCTTAGCCTCATCTCCCCCTGAAACTAGAACTTCTTCACTTATGTAGGTGTCTAATTCATTCTCTTCTAGGATTAACCGAATCCACTTTGATTTGCTCAAACTAGATCTAGAGTTGGATTAGGGTTTATCAAAGAAATCCTAAAAATTCAAATTTTGAATTTCAAACTTCTGAATGGATGAAAAGATGTGCCTTGCTGAGCTGATCAAGCTGGTATACTTCAATTTTGAAATCTCCAAAATTTGATCCCTCAAAATTGCCTTTGAAACTTCCATATCTTCTGGACAGGATCCCGAACTAGGGTTTGATAAAGACCGGTCTTATGCCCATCCAAAAGGATCGATCTTGTGTTCTAAACTTTGATTTTTCTGAGGAGCTTCCAGCCGTGGTCATAGATTTCAAAAATTCCAACTTTTGTAAAAGCCTTAATTTTCCACCTTTCCAATCAAAATCCTGAACGAGGGTTTGATCAAGCTCGGCCTTCTGCCCAACAATTTTTTTTTATCTTGGTATCTAAATTTCGATTTTGATGAGGATCATTTTTTCGTGGACTTCAATTCCAAAGATTTCAACTTTCTCTGAAGTCCTAAATTCCTGCAGCAGTGAGAAGCCAATTCTGTTTTGACAGAAATATGCACCTGATTGTTTCTGGTACATCTCTGAAATTATTAATCCATAGGGTCTAAAACTTCATCCTATGGTATCCTGACCTGTTATCTTTCTAACCCCACAGGTCTGACCTCAACTGGATTCTCTGAGAGAGAGTTATGCCAAGTATCACAACGTGACCTGTTTATGGGATAAAATAGGAGAGCGAACTTTTATGGTGTGCCACGTGTCACTGGTTCAAATTCGGCCCTTAAAAATCAGACCTGTGAGATTAAATTCCGTGCCCTACCTGTCACATTTTACGAAATTTCATTTGGAGCTTCCTAGCCTGAGATATGACCTTTTTTCCTAGGTAACCTATTTATGACTGAGATCTGGAAGAGGCAGAAACCCTAACTTGTACGGATTATAAATCACAAAGTACAATGAATCTCAGGCTTTCCTTTGGACACAAGGTATAGGGGGATGTTATCTACGACCTTTAGAAGTTTCAAATCCTGAGCCTTTGCCAAAATGGATTTATAGCGAAAGTTCCACGATGCCTAGTTTTTGCTATATAAAACCTTAACTTTCAAATTGTCACAAGTGAGACAAGTGTCGTAAGTGCCATACATTGCCTTCCTTCAGGATAGATCTGATACCATGTTAAGATTCAATATGCTAAGACAGAAAATATCAGTATTACATTCCATTTCACAACAATAGCATATACATGATCACTGAAAGAACAACAAGCACAACATAAACACAAGAGACATAGATTTATCCTGAGAAACCCTCATGGGGTAGAAAACCCAACAAAGCTTCCTCAATATAGATGACCAGCAAATACAAAGATGTAATCCCCAAACATGAGGTCCTTCTCCTCCATAACATATCTCTCTCTCTCACCTATGCGCTAATCACAAGTGAGTGAATGTGTGTTAAATGAGGAACACACCTCCTCTGTTTATACACAACTCCGACTTGACTTTTACACTAACTAGGTCGGCCCCAACCTAACTACTTAACATAATGTGACAGGTCCGACCCCATTAGGGTGGTCTAATAACCCTTTAACCCACATGACTCATACAAGGCTGACCCCACTAGGGAAGTCTAATAACCCAAGTTACCACATTCTCCACGGAGGAATAAAACATCTCCAGATATACAATAGGGTCTCCACGGAGGAATGAAACATCTCCGGAATAATAAAGTACAAATATAATATTCTTAGAAGTTACAATATCTCAACAAAGATGTGTCACCATAAACGGAACGTCATCACTAGTTTCTCTTTAAAAACAGTCTAGAAACAGAGATGGAACGAAAAACAACATTTTCTACATCCATTATCCGTTTCAGAAGGTCGGAAACCTTTCCTCACGAAATGAATCTAGTTTCTTAGAACCGTTTCTTAATTTTCAAGTGCCCACATGAAATTTAGGTCATCCCTGGTGTCAAGTTACCTTCACCATTTGATTTCTCTACGGAATTTTATGTTTATGAATTGAAATCGGATTAGCCGTTTTTGTTTTTGGCTTGGGTGGATGAAAGAAGTAGGTTTAACTTAAAATTATTTGGTAGACAGATAGAGATTTTTTATTCTACCTCCTCTCCATGTCTACATAGTAATTGGTTACGAGAACTTGAAATAAGAGCTTTCAAAGAGCAGAGCGATAGGTATTTTTTTAGTGGCATTAAAAGTGATGGTTCAAGCCCTTTTAAACAATTTGTTGTCTTGAGTGATAGGTATTGTTGAACCCTTTTAACCAATTTGTTGTCTTCAGTGACATGTCACATTATTTTAGTGGCACTAAAAGTGATGGTTCAAACCCTTTTAACCAGTTTGTGGTCTTTCCCACTTTTTCAAGAGATGGAAATTCAATTTCATTCTAAACTCAAGACCTAGAAATTCAATTTCATAGTAAACTTACTTTAATTTCAACAGTATTTTATAATTAGTGCAATTCAAGTTCATAATGCGCATATTTTTTATTGTGTAATTTCATGATAATTTTTTTTCTTTGTTCTTATGGCATTTTATTCACCTATTCTTAATCTTCCATTTTTATACATTTGGTAGTGGGAATTTTATAATTTTTTGAGTGGAACAAAAATCTAAATGATCAAATATTCAAGCTTCACTCAAGAGGACTTGATAGGAATTTCATGTTATATTAAATGCCAAAACAATTGACAATTTAAAATGTATTTTACTATGTTGAGGTTTGTGATCTTCCTGCTCTTCTTCACCTTCAATATTGTTTATAAATCATCATATTATGCAGAAATTCAAGTAAGAGGGATTGCGCTGCGTTGTAGAAGTTGCAATCCTCAACGTTTTGATCCAAACTCTTGGATTATCATCATGAGACATAATATGCTCAAGGATAAATGTTTTCTTGTAAACCTAAATAAGTATACACACTTCCATGAATACTTTTTGAACCCGTTGGCTCAAGTTACATATCCTATGGTGTATGAATGATTATTATTGCTTTTTTTCTTCTGAAGAAGGGTGAGAAACGGTTTCTAGCTTTCAATTAGCTTGGTGCCTTCATCCATGTTGATATTTTATGGGTTTAGAGAGATCCCTATCTTTTCTTGAACCTTTCTTTTTGTGAGGTGCTCAATGTTTGCAATGAGTTTTGCTTTTTCTAGACAGATTTGGTGACCTATGTTGTGGGAATGCTCCGCTAAAACTGATTTCTTGAGCTTGGCAAGTTTAATGTCTGCACTGTGTTCTTTTAAGATCACCTCCATGGATCTTCCCTATTACTCTAGTATTGTTGTTTATCTCTATCCTTGTTTCTTGTGTGTGAAACTTCTAAACGTTGTTTCTCATACCATTCTCGTTTCTCATTCTGTTTCTCATTTCTCATTTTTGATAGCATAGCTCTCAAGTGCAGGTTCATGCTTATCCATAGTAAATGGAGGAAGCTCAACAAGGCCATCTTGATATACCTCCTCATCCACACATATAACATCATTTGTGTATTGGTGCCATCTCTTGAAAGGACCCTCCCCATACCATAGGTCTTTTCGATATATGAGACGAAGTGTGCTATGAATGTAAACTAAATTCTTGGCCTTCTTCAATCCCAACCTATTTCTTTTCAATGAATGGAGGAAGGAATAAGTGCTCCAATTCCTATTAGAAGATGAGGAACTAGTTACTTGCCCAAGTAATCACATGGAAAATTTTAAGATACAAGTACGTAAAATAAATTTATTAAATTATTAAAATTTAATATAAATGTCAAAACCAATGTGAGGAACTAGCTACCTACCAAAGTAGTTGTATGAAAAACGGTTGCAACTCAGGGGCATCCACACCATGAAGTCGCCACCAATCAATCGGATCCTTCTTATTTCACCTATCAATTAAAGAATCATGTGAACCAAAGGCACCCTGCCCATGTTAAAAGTGGGAAAATTGGGATCGTATTTCAGATGCCTCTTTTGAAGAAGAACCATAATTTTTTTTAATGGCAGTCATAAATCCTTTCACCACCTATCTATCTTAGGAAGGAGGCCTCCTTCTTTTTGTGGGATTATACCATTTTGGATTCACTATATAGGATATCATATGAAGTGGGGTGTTCAACTTATTCCATCTCCCATGTATAAATGTTTGCAACAGTGGCCATTACGTAGGATTTTTCCTATTTGTGATGGATTTTATCATCTCACAAATAGAGTCCATGTTTTCATAGATATCACCTAAACATGGGCCATTTTTGCTTGCATAGTGAAGCATATCACAAATTGGCTCTACAAATTCCACAAAAAATTTCATATCAATACAAAAATCATCATCCAAAATAAGTTTCTTTACCTCCACAAATGTATCTGAGGTACACAACTTCCACTGATCCCACATGTCACTGATAATTGTAGCAGCTAAAGTCCCCTTCATTTCCAAAACCCATCTAGTAAGAATGTAATAAGTTGCAAATATTGTACCAATAAGTTTAAGAAGCTCCATTTTACCATGCATTTGGAAAATGCTTGTGAGTGGTGGTGGTTGCATATGAAAATTTGAATTTTGTGGGCATTGTCAATCAATAGATGAATCCATTCAATTTTTCCAATGTCTTTTAATGCATTGTTCAAAGAATGCACTATGTATGGCGTCTAGAAAATATTCCTAGGGTACATGACGAATTCTTTTTTTTTGTAAGGCTCCCACCCATGCACTTTCGAACCAATGACCTTACACAAGAAGTGCCTTAACAGTACACCCATTTCTTGTTTATTCTACATCATGTGGGAAGGGTACATGAAGAATTCACAAATGAAAATGAATTATATTTTCTAATTTATGAATAAATAAATTAAAAAATAGACTTGTATTTAAAAATCAAATTTGTAATTCAATGATTTATGTAAACTTAAATTTTTAAAAAAGGTTAAAAGTTAAAACACACAAACTTATCACTAACCTATACTCCTTTCGGACCATTATCCCTACTTCTTTGCACTTGGGCTACATCAGTGATAGCTTGAATGACATTGGATGGCTCCACCTATGCAATGGCATCACATATTTGGTCTTTCTATAACATAGTGTTTTTTTTTTACTGAAAAAATCAATGGCCCTAAAAATACAAAAAAAATATGGAAGAGACAATGATATTAATTAGTGGATGATTCCTACAATCAGTTCAACCATCCATGACAATGTATCATCCATCTATAGTCCAATATGCCTTCAATGGTTCCATTTCCTTCTGAAGTCATGCTTTCTCCTTATCCACCAAAATGATTCATAGCTTCTCATAACCGGGTGCTTTATACCCCACAGGTCCATCATTAATGGAACAAACCATTTGCTCAAAATATGGTGAGCATGATGAATTTAAAGGAATGCCACATGCAAGAAAAAAACCTTGCTATTGCAAGATCAGTAACCCTCCCTGCATTCTAGTGCATTTTGAGGGAATAGTCTCATCACCACAGTGAAATTCATCTTCAAATGGAATGACATCTTCAATGGACATCATCATGGACATTACGGCTTGGCCTTGAGATTTCTGTTCTTTCCTTACCATCATCCCTTTGCTGCTCCCTTTCAAAATTAGGAAGTATATTTGGATCGTCTGGGTCTCTAGAAAAAATATCAACAACAATCTTTGGAATTCTCATGAAATGGGCTTTCACTATAGTATAACTACCCCTCCAAGTAGCAGCACATAAATTGCATTGTATTAAGGTTGTCCCCCCTGCACCCTCTAGTGGTTTTGTCCTCTCCACATATTTCCATAGTGAATATTGAGGATTTGATGAAGACATTTTGAAAACTTTGAAATATGGAAATATAATTTCAAATCAGAAATCAAATACCTTAAATATGGAAATGAAATCATAAAGTATTCTTCACTCTTAAAGACTGTACTAAATCTAAAATAGTCAATCTCCTCATTGCTAGACTGCTCTATGTTTCTCACTGCTTGACGGCTTAATGCTCCTCTTTCTCCTTTTTGTAACAGTGTAGCCCTATTGTTGTACTCACCAGGGAAAGAGCTTCATGGTTTCACCAAATGTGATCACCATGGAAATCCATTCACTAAACTATGCTGCTGTCAAATGAAATGAGATGTTTGAATGGAAAATTATGATGTCTGAAGAGTTCGTATGTTGCAATTTTAGGTTTGGGAGGGGGGCACCTTTCCCCCTTCCTTTTATTTATTTCACTGTTTAAAAAATTTGGCAGGGTGATGTAAATCCGTGGAAGCACCTCACGGTGTACCCACTGCATCCCCATTATCGGGGTACGTCATCCCATCTGAGTCGAATGAACCCATTTTTTAAAGTGAATGTATTAGATTCTTTATTCACGAATCATGTTCAAATGAGTTTGCCAACCATGAACCCGCGCCCAAACTAGAGACATGGGTTTGTGAATCGAGGGTGGAGACACGAACCCTACCCTTGCAAACCCGAGGTGGGGACACAAACCCTACCCTCATGTACACAAACCCATGCAACTTATATGAAGGAATATATTAATCATTATATACATATATATGATTTAAAGGAAATTGTTAAAATGAAAATAAATTTTATAAAAACTTCATTCCAAACTAAATTGAAGCATGTGCATTTAGGAAAATGGATTTTGAAATCTATGATATAATAGAAATTTGTGCTATAAAAATTTTAAGAGAATATTTTCTTTATCATTTTATTATAATTAAATGAGTTTAATAATCATTTTAATTATATTTTAATATCTTAAATTTTCAAAATTGATTATTATATGATGCAGTTTAATAATAACTAATTATTGGTAATTATATATATAATAAGATAAAACTTAATTCATATTCCAACTTTATCTAGGATAACTAATATCCTAATTATTAATAATTAGTATTCCAACCCTTATTTTATGTTGTATTAATAAATATATCACATAATTTAATTGTAAGATATTCAAAATAACTTTCAAATTTTTATAATATAAATTTAAGTTAAAAATTAAAAAACATAGTTGAATAATATAGAAAAGAGTTTATATCTCATTCTTAAGTTTAGGGTTTATTGTTTAAAAAAGAATTGGAAAAACGTATAGTTCAAAGACCAACGTCTTACTCTTTGAACTTTTATACGTTTTTCTAATTCTTTTTTAAACAATAAACCCTAAACTTAAAGAATGAGATATAAACTCTTTTCTATATTATTCAACTATGTTTTTTAATTTTTAACTTAAATTTATATTATAAAAATTTGAAAGTTATTTTGATTAAAGAATAGAATTAATATTTTTTTAAATTATTTTTTTCAAACTTCTTCTCACCACGGAGGAAGAGCTTTGGGTTGTATACTTCCCCGATACTTGCACTCTCAAGGCATATACCCGCTCAGATTTACGCCCCGCTCAAGAATGGCTCGGAGAAAACTGGAGATCGGCTCCTCAGGTTGTACTGCTAACCCTAACTCTTAACATATAAGTGCGAACCATATGCATTATTAATAATAAGATAAATTTTTCGATGGAAAAAAGTGCGAACCATATTTATTCTAAGTGCAATTATTATGTTTATAGTAAGTTTTTGTTGTACTATAAATTGCTTTCCAAAAGTGCCAAATAATATCTGTACTATTCCGAAAGGATCATTCGAAATTACGACTTAACAGACCCAATTATTTCGAAAATGAACTATTCCGAAAGGGAATATCATTAGAAATTACAAATAATAACTGGCCTACAATGCAGCTGCCATAGTGTTACGAAGAGATCGTCCGCCTAAACTGAATTTACCAAATCTAAAAGATGAATTACCAGAAAAAGAGGAGATACTTTATAAAATCTTATTGGAAAAACCGGGAAACTATATCTTTGTTCCCTTGCGTAAATCCGGCTAGCCAAGCTACCAAGAAACCCTTCCCAGCTAAGCTGCCAAGAGAACCTTCATAGAAAGGTCTTATTATAATGGATTGTGTCGATTCTTTTTTATAGATTTCATGTGCACAATATCATGGGTTACCGAAATCATGACTCAAAAACCATGTGTTTTTGACATAAATCAGCATAGATCCATCTTGTATCTATCAAGCACCGAGAGGGATCCAATTTCTTTATTTTATAAACGAACATCTATTTTTTAATTACTTTTCATAATATTTTATTTTATGAACCAACATGGATGTAACCCTACATAACGGAGCACCTCGTTTCACTCTGTGCAAAAATTAGTTTAATAATTTATTTACCTAACTAAATTAACAATTTAAAGAATTCCAATAACTTGACATCTAAATTGACTTAAAAAATAATTTTAATTTTTTAAATAAAAACTTTAGGACATAATTATATAAACTTCTAATATTCTTAGTATCCAATAATCATCAATAGATGAGATCTTAGGGTTTGTGATTGAATATGCATGGGTAACTATTCAAGGTGTATCTAGCCTATATGCATCAATTTCTAAGGAAGAACTAACTAATCAATTAGTTAACAATGAGAGAAATTAATGCAAAACATGTACAAAGTATTACCCAAGAAATTTACTAAAAGAGGAGTTTTAGTGGTTAGTGTAAAAACATGTGTATGTGAATGAAATGTTTATAGCTTAATAAACTACAACAAATTTGTGTATCATGATATGCTAAAATTTAATTCAATAAATGCAATTGAAATAAAAGATTGTTCAAAACTATTGGATGTTTGAATTATATATCATCTTAAAATATAAAAAAAATTGTTTGTTTTATGGGAAGTTTGGAAAACAGGTTCATTTTTGAAAGGAATTTGTACTCATTTACACTGGTGGCTTTTAAAGCTAACTTTTTAAAGAATTCAACTTTAACAAGGAGAATGTGAACTGCAGAACCCTTCTACATATAAACTTTGATTCTCTTGCTTAGTAGGATTTTTTGATGGTGCTCAGAAAAATGGTTTATGTGGAGTTTGTATGGTGTTAAATATAAAATTGGGACATTTTATCAAGCTCAAGGTGTGTGCTAGTACATGTTCTAATACACAAGCGGAATTGCTTGCTTTATGGATTCTATTTTGGTTTTCCATAAAAAAGGGAGTGCAATATTTATAGGTTTTGGGGGACTCTTTGGTGGTTATAAATTGGATTCCCGAGAAAGAAAATCTTATTGTGTTTCATCTATCACATTGGATGAACAGAATTTCAGAATTGAAGGGTGACTTCTCACAACTCTCCTTTACACATATTTATAGGGAATTCAACAAATAACCTGACATACTTTCAAAGGATGACGTGGGTAACATGGATGGGATTCTTCATTCTGAGGAATTCATAAAGGGAAGAAAAATTAATGTGGGAGTAATTAAATTTTTTTAGTTTTTGAATAGGTTTTTTTTGGGAATTTTTTTTTCTGGATTATAGTCAATCTAATCTAAGGTTATATGTGTTTGATGGTTTTATTTTTGGTTCTTGGTAGACCATACCTTACCCACAGTAAAGTGCTAAGAGTTTGTATTGTAAAAAAGAAGACTATGGGATAGGCAGATCAGAAGGCTTTATTGTTTTTGTAATGATGTGACTTTGATTCTCTATGAATAACAAGTTACTTTTTTTTTCGGCTTGAAAAAAAAATAGAACCAAAATATTATTTATAGTCCATCAAATGTACATATTTTACAGTTTTCCCAAGCGAAAAAAGGAAAAAATATCCCAATAAAGTGAAGTCACAACAAGATACAACATAGATATACTCAAAATGGATTTTTCTATTAGACATTGGAAAATGATAGTAATTAAGTACACTAAATCGTGGCTTGTTTCAAGCCTTCAGAACAAGAGGCTAACAAGATCCTATGTTTCCCTCAACAATTCAGGTCCACCCGAGTGAAACCAAGATAGTGGGAGTACTTCCCACTCAGATTTTGTTGACAATTAAATGCAGGAATGAAAACATCAATAACACAACTATATAAGGAAAAACAAAATCCATGCATGAAAACATAACATACCTCCAACGGAAGGATACTTTGTGTTACGCCTAAATCTTTCTACCATGAGACTGAGTGTAAACATTCCTAAAGATTTCCATGACTAGAGAGCTTAATTGACCCATTTTTATAGGCCGTTGCAGTTCACCTATGTGCAACATGCGCCGTCGCAGGTTGTCTTAGTGCAGCATGTGCCGAGGTCAGTGAAAGTGGATAAAGGGAATCTTTGAGCCTTTTCTCGAAGGTGTGTGACTTGGAACTCTCTCCCTAACCTACAGGAGAGCTGGAATTCGGTTCCCTAACTCATTGGGAAGATCCCTTAGTCGTCTCCCACTATATGTCAGCCTACCCTGTCCTCTTAGTCCTATATATATGAAGCTCTCTCCCATTCCAAAGGGAGGAAGGATATAGCATCCACATGCTGGTGAAATAAGGTTAGGAAGATCATCATCCATCCATTGGATACACCCATTCTCCTTACAGGATTTGGCTTGGCTTGTTGGAGGAAGATTGCGACGCTGAAGCATTGGTTGTAATCCTCTCTTCTATTGTATTTCCCACTTTTTATACAGCAATATAAATGCTTTCCATAAATGTTACTGTGTTAGTAATGTTTATAGTTTACCTGTTCAACTGTTTACTTAGACTAGTTAGTGTTTAGGCATATTTTACTACTTGTATTGTTCCTATGTACTTTGACAGGTCTTACTGCCATAGATCTGACGATCGTGGGACTCAGAACAACAATGAGGAAAGAGATCTATGAATATGAGGTAAGATGCTTAATTACTCGATCTCTAACTAGATTTAGGAGAGTAGTTTTATATTATGTCACATTTGTTCTAGACTTACGTTGAGCTAGAGAGATCACTCCTTAAGTCCGCTTTCAGTAGATTGTCTAATAACACTTTTCCTTAACTCTAGTGGATAGAGCTAACACATATCCTTACCTACCACTATTTCACTCTTATGTCCTTGAAATTTGAGTGTGAAAAGAAAAAAAATGAAGCAATCAAACCTACTTGTGAGAAGGTATTTGTGGTAGCTGTGTCGTGATTTTAAAAGATGCGTACTAGGTAAGACATGTGTTTTGACTGCCTCAAATTCCGAATTCACGGTAGCGGGAATTCCACATAGATCATTTGATGGTCGTTATCCTCAAATGTAGATGGTATAATATCTGTCTGAACCCTCACAAGTGTATTTTCTGCATCGAGTCTAGACATCTCTTAGGTTTTATAGTCTCTAAAGATGGGATCCGCATCAATCCCTTGAAGGTGAAAGCCATTGTCGCTCTTCCACCTCTGACTAATGTTACAAAAATTCAAAGTATGCAAGGGAAGGAAACTTATTTACGACATTTCGTTTGTAATTTCGCCCAAAATACATAGGGTTATATGAGACTACTCAAGAAGGATGTCCCGTTCATTTGGGATGATCAAGCACAACAATCCTTTGATAGTATTAAACATGCCATTACCCATGCCCATGTGCTCCAACCGCCGAATTACTACCGAGATTACATTCTGTATCTCGCTGCTTCTGCCACCACTATCATCACGGTTTTGGTACAGGAGGACCATAACGCCCAGGAGCATGTGATATACTACTTAAGGGTCTTATTGACATTGAAACTTGTTACTTACGGGTCAGTGCAAGCTAATGAGGGTCACTTTTGGCACGTTAGATGCAATAGAAAACTGAAAAAGCAGGCATCCCTCAACTTACTTGGATTTTTTGATTTACTTACGGAAAATATCTTGCATTGAGTAAAAAAGATGAAATGTAGGAAATTGAATCACGTTTCTGAATATATAACTTTTATGTATTGAAAATTTGCATAGCTATGTCAAGTTTCAGTTTTCCTAACAGACACTTTTTATTTTTCAGGCAAATGATAAGGTATATGTTTTTGTGGGTAGAGCCTTTGAGGGCCTAAATGATGGAATCAAGCTACAAAAATCGGCATGCATGTAGAGAACACATAGCACTTGTGCGCCATTATTTTTCGAAAATTAAATTAGTAATTTTATAATTTTTTTATAATTGTCTAAGTGATCAAACCTCAAAAATAGTACATCTTTTGTGGGTAGAGCCTTTGAAGGTCTTAATGCAAAAATCTTGAAATGGGTTTTTCATAGAGCGTGGAGGTTAGTGTCCTCTTGTGCACCATACAATTTTTTTTTGAAATGATTGAGAATTGAAAAAGTTATGGAAGAAACACTAACAATGTGTTTCACGAGTTAAGGAGGTAGGACAGAAAAGAAATTGAAAGAAAATAGGAAAAATTAATATTTCAAAATAAAAGTTACATATTTGGAATCTGCAGAAAAAATGCTATTTGTGTCTAAGATTTCGTCAAAAATAACTCTGTGTAGCATATTGTAACGAGTGGCTAAGCACAGGCTTCTCCAGAAACTGGAAGAAATACCCAATTAGCTTTGGTTTTTCATTAACATAGCACAGGTTTGGAATTACCGAAGCAAACTCCAAAGCATACACATAGGATTATTGTTGACATGTGAGCATGTGACTCGGCCTGTTTAAATTCAAAAATATTGCCGCGCTTTTAGATTTAAATAACGCGTACGCGTTATATAACTAAATAACGCGTGCGCGTTATATCAATAATTAACGCGTACGCGTTATATAACTACATAACACGTACGCGTTATATAGTTACAAAACGCGCTCGCGTTATTCAAATCATAAAATACATGTTTAATACTTGAGAAAGAGGGGGTGTAGAAGTCAAGGGAAATTTTGTTTAATATTTGAGAAGGGGTGGGGAAGGGTCAAGGGAATCTATGGTTAATATTTAATAGGGGTGGGAAAGGGTCAAGGGCTTAGAAGGATGTTGGAAGCTTGAGTGGGGAGAGATGAAGGGAATGAGAACATGATGGGCTACAGGGGGTGAAGGGAAGTGGAGCTTGAGAGCACTATTAGGAGTAGAATAGGTTCTGAAGAGGTATAGGGTTAGAAGTTGAAAGTGAGACTTGAGTGACAAGGGGGATGTGAGAGAGAAATAAAGAATACAAGGGGGGGAGAGACATAGAGCGAGGGAGGGAGAGGGACAATGGGGAGGAATGGATTTGGAGGGAGTGAGAGATAGATGGGGATAGAACGAAATAAGAGATAGGAAGGGAGGGACAGAAAGTGTTGGTGGGAGACATGCAGAGAGTGGTGGCGATGGAGAGAGAGGGAGTGATGGAGAGATTGGGATAGGTTGAGGGAAAGATGAGGGAGGGATAGAAGGTGAGAGACAGGCGATGAGAGAGGGAGGGAGAGAAGGTAGGGTGAGGGATGGAGGGAGAAAGTTGGAGATAGATATGGATGGAGGGGGTATGGGTTTGAGAATGGAAAGTGACATAATGTGTGTGTATGTGTGTGTGTTTGAGAGAGAGAGAGAGACAGAGAGAGAGACAGAGAGAGAGAGAGAGAGAGAGAGATTGATGGTTGGGGAGAGAGAGACTAGAGGGAGTTGTGAGCATCATATTCTCCATCAGCATCATATTCTTCATCATCATCATCTTCATGACCATCATCGTCATCATCAACATCTTCATCATCATCACCATCATCATCATCATCATCATATTCCTCATCAAATCAAAATCTCCATCATCATTATCATCATCATGATCATCATCTAAACATCACCATCACCATCATCATCAACATCTTCATCATCATCACCATCACCATCATCATCAAAATCTTCATCGTCATCACCATCACCATCACCATCACCATATTCATCATCATTGTCATCTCTAGGTTCCCCATCAACATCAACATCTCCATCATCATCATCTTCTTCATCATCATCATCTTCATCACCATCATCATCATCATCAACATCTTCATCATCATCACCATCATCATCATCATCATTATCTTCCTTGAATCAGATCAACATATCCATCATGTCACCATCATCTTCTGAACATCATCATCTAAACATCACCATCACCATCACCATCATCATCATCATCTTCATCATCATTACCATCACCATCACCATCAACATCTTCATTGTCATCACCATCATCATCATCATCATCATTGGCATTTGTAGGTTCCTCATCAACATCTCCATCATTATCATCTTCTCCATCATCATCATCTTCATCACCATCATCATCAGCATCAACATCTTCATCATCATCACCATAATCATCATCTTCATCGTCATCAGGTCAACATCTCCATCATCATCATCTTCTTCATCATCTTCACCATCATCATCATCATCATCATCTTCATCGCCATCTCCATCATCTCCATCATCTCCATCATCATCACCATCACCATCATCATCATCTTCATGACCATAAACATCTTCATCATCATTGTCATCTCCCCCTTCCTCATCAACATCTCCATCATCATCATCATCATCATCATCATCACCATCTGAACATCACCATCACCATCATCGTCAACATCTTCATCATCATCATCATCATCATCAGCATCATCATCAGCATCAGCATCATCATCAAAATCTTCATCGTCATCACCATCACCATCTTCATCATCATTGTCATCTCTAGGTTCCACATCAACATCAACATCTCCATCATCATCATCTTCTTCATCATCATCATCTTCATCACCATCATCATCATCATCAACATCTTCATCATCATCACCATCATCATCATCATCATTATCTTCCTTGAATCAGATCAACATATCCATCATGTCACCATCATCTTCTGAACATCATCATCTAAACATCACCATCACCATCACCATCATCATCATCATCTTCATCATCATTACCATCACCATCATCATCAACATCTTCATTGTCATCACCATCATCATCATCATCATCATTGGCATTTGTAGGTTCCTCATCAACATCTCCATCATTATCATCTTCTCCATCATCATCATCTTCATCACCATCATCATCAGCATCAACATCTTCATCATCATCACCATAATCATCATCTTCATCGTCATCAGGTCAACATCTCCATCATCATCATCTTCTTCATCATCTTCACCATCATCATCATCATCATCATCTTCATCGCCATCTCCATCATCTCCATCATCTCCATCATCATCACCATCACCATCATCATCATCTTCATGACCATAAACATCTTCATAATCATTGTCATCTCCCCCTTCCTCATCAACATCTCCATCATCATCATCATCATCATCATCATCACCATCTGAACATCACCATCACCATCATCGTCAACATCTTCATCATCATCATCATCATCATCAGCATCATCATCAGCATCAGCATCATCATCAAAATCTTCATCGTCATCACCATCACCATCTTCATCATCATTGTCATCTCTAGGTTCCCCATCAACACATCTCCATCATCGTCATCTTCTTCATCATCATCATCTTCATCACCATCATCATCGTCATCTTCTTCATCATCATCATCTTCATCACCATCATCATCGTCATCAACATCTTCATCATCATCACCACCATCATCATCATCATCTTCCTCATCAGATCAACATCTCCATCATGTCACCATCATCTTCATCTTCATCATCATCATCATCATCATCATCATCATTACCAACACCATCATCATCAACATCTTCATCGTCATCACCATCATCATTGGCATCTGTAGGTTCCTCATCAACATCTCCATCATCGTCATCAATGGCATCTGCAGGTTCCTCATCAACATATCCATCATCGTCATTTTCTCCATCATCATCACCATCATCACCATCATGATCTTCTGAACATCATCATGATCATCATCTAAACATCACCATCACCATCATCGTCAACATCTTCATCATCATCGCCATCAGCATCATCATCAAAATCTTCATCGTCATCACCGTCACCATCTTCATCATCATTGTCATCTCTAGGTTCCCCATCAACACATCTCCATCATCATCATCTTCTTCATCATCATCATCTTCATCACCATCATCATCGTCATCAACATCTTCATCATCATCACCATCATCATCATCATCATCTTCCTCATCAGATCAACATCTCCATCATGTCACCATCATCTTCGTCATCATCATCATCATCATCATTACCAGCACCATCATCATCAACATCTTCATCGTCATCACCATCATCATTGGCATCTGTAGGTTCCTCATCAACATCTCCATCATCATCATCATTGGCATCTGCAGGTTCCTCATCAACATATCCATCATTGTCATTTTCTCCATCATCATCACCATCATCACCATCATGATCTTCTGAACATCATCATGATCATCATCTCAACATCACCATCACCATCATCGTCAACATCTTCATCATCATCGCCATCAGCATCATCATCAAAATCTTCATCGTCATCACCATCACCATCACCATCACCATCACCATCTTCATCATCATTGTCATCTCTAGGTTCCCCATCAACACAACATCTCCATCATCATCATCTTCTTCATCATCATCATCTTCATCTCCATCATCGTCCTCATCAACATGATCTTCATCATCATCACCATCATCACCATCATCATCATCATCTTCCTCATCAGATCAACATCTCCATCATGTCACCATCATCTTCATCACCATCATCATCACCATCATCATCAACATCAACATCTTCATCATCATCACCATCATCTTCATCAACATTATCATCTTTATCATCTTCATCTGCATCATGATCATCTTCATTGTCATCACCCTCCTCCTCCTCATCATCTTTATCATCTTCATCTACATCATGATCATCTTCATTGTCATCACCCTCCTCCTCCTCATCATCTTGTGCACTTATGCACTTAGGGATTAATATTTAGAAGAGGGTCTAAAGGCCTTTATGGGGGAGGGGCTCTAGGAACAAGGTAAGACAGAGAGGGCAGGGGGGAGGGATAAAGGCGTAGAGGGTTAGTGATTAAGGGAGAAGAAGGGAGAGAGTGCTATAGGGAGGGATAATGACGAAGATAAAGAGAAGGTGGAGAGATGGAGAGTGGGGTGGTAGAGACATGGCTGAAGGGAGAGAAAGAAACATGAAAGAAACATGTAGGGAGAATGAGGGACACATATTTAGAAAGAGATAGGGGGTATCTAGGGATTATTGGGAGAGAGCTAGGGGGTATTAAACCATACAAAACATTTGTTTTGTATGCAATCATATAAATTATTAGTTTTCTTTGATTTTGTTCGTTGCCCTAGCCGTGCACCTAACCTATTTATTGTGCTTGACTATATCGCGTTCGCGTTTTTTAACTACATATCGCGCACGCGTTTTATATTTATAAAACGCGTACGCGTTTTGGAACTCCAGAAATAATGGACTGTTGCTGTCCGAGAGCAACTTCACTCTGTCCGAACGAAAGCAACAATCCCGCGATTTTTCAAACAGCACGAGCCCGCGTCTGAAAATTTTCACATTCTACACCAACTCCATCATTTTTTTTTATGCAGGTGCAGCATTGAGGACATCTTTCATGGTTGCTCACTGTGGTGTTGGGTTATATGGCCATATTTGAAGAAAATAATTAGCAAGCTTGAAGAATCTCCAATTGAAGAACACCAAAGATAAGGCCTTTGAAAGATTCATTTTGCCTATATTTGAGGAGCACACAAGGTAAGATATCAAGCTTCAAGACCAACAAGGAAGAACTTCCATTTGCTTATTATTGAAGAGCTTGTAATTGAGGAGCAACAAAAACAAACTATATTGAATTGATCATTGTGGTGATGGGGAATGCACGTAACCGAGTAAACAAATCCACAAGGAAGAAGAGACCTCAAGAAGTCATTGAAGAAGAGAAAGAAAAGAAAAGAATATACATGATGAATCGGAGGCTTTCTTTGGAAACTAATCCAAATCCAATTGTAGAGGATACCATGGTTCATCCTATTAATCCACGACAAGAGGGACCTTCAATTTCCACAATAGTTGTTGAACAAGCACCCCATGGAAGTAATCAAGAAGCAAAACGTAGGTGCTCATTAGGGGATGTTTCAATTCCCACTTCAAGTCAAAGTGATAAGTTACCATCTCAAGATGAAGCTCACGAAGAAACACACAATTTGCTATCCGGATGTGGTTATACAAGCGATGAAGTCAGAGAGGCGTTGGACATTTTGCCTACTGTTGAAGAAGAGAATGTTATCCACACCATCGATGAGGATGTTGGACTTCCACAAGGGGATGTTGGACTTCCACAGACCATGGATGAGGATGTTGGACTTCCACCATCCAACTACCAGGAAGAGAATGAAGGACACCAAGCTACTACTGAAACGCCAGAGCGTCTTGGTGATGCGCTACATGGTACAATTCCAACCCCCTTACCTCCATTAGCAAGCACACGTCGAAGAACTCCGAAGCGTATACAAGTTGATGAAAGACTTATGAATTCCATTGAAGGTACGCTATCTAAACGTAGTATTGCTTATCAAACTCAACAGATACTTGATAAATATTTTGTTTCTAAATGTGATGGAGATAAATGTAGATTATTTTTATCATTGTTAAAATCTAGGAGCATGAATGTTGTTAGGAAAAAGTTAGGGATAAAGATGATAAAGAATTCTGAACCAAGTTCTCATATAGTTAAAAGCCTAGTAGATGCATTTGGTAAAATTGGTAAGAACACACGTTCAAAGGACCGCAATGCTGCTCGTCGTGTGTTGTCACAATCAATTGCAGATAAGAACACCAGGGCCCTTCGTATTCTCAGGCCTACATCGAAACTAGTTAATTTGAATGTAAAAACCCTCCGTAGGTATTCTATTAGAAGAGAACATCTTGACACAACCGATCAGACAGATTTTTGGGCCTTTGTTGGTCGGTTGCCACGTCGTGACATGAAGCTAGTTGATGCAGTAAAGGGACTAGTGCATAGTTTTTGGCATGATCACACAAGGCCTTCTTCAAACCGAAAGGATGTACTAAAACTAAGAAGGGGTTCAAAGGATCGTGAGCCACATACTAAGCATCTTCTTGATATAACACAGACAGAGCTTTACGAAACATTTAAGATTGAGCATAGACAATTGAACTTGGGGCAAAGATCTTTTGAGAAATGTAAGCCATGGTATGTTAGAATAAATACTCTTCGTAACACTTGTTGTTGTAGATACCATGTAGAATATGAATATTACTATGAAACATTTTTGTACATTCGTCGTGTGTTGCATACTAACATTGTGCAGGATTGCTCCATGACAATACCACCGACTTCATCAAGAGAATTCATTCATAGCATCATGTGCAATAGGCCCGAGGGACAAACATACTATGCAAAATCTTGTTTGGATGGAACATGCTCCAACTGTGCTGGAATGGCATTATTGAGCCAATGTATGCACGAGAATGGAGACAGTGAATTTGGGAAAATGGTTACAGACATGAAAAGTTTCAAATATATCAACTATGAAATAGTCCCAGGGAAAGAAAGCAAAAAAATACAATTGGTGACATCTCAGGTATGCATTTATATCTATAAAATTATGTTGTAACGGTTACATTTCAATCCTTACTTACAACAAAAAACTGACATTGAGATCATTTTGTGTCACCAGGTACAAGTTAGTGACTTCATCAAGGAATTTATTGAAAAGACACATCAATATGTTCAGCATGTCCACGTGGCACGATGGCAGGATGAGAAGTTTAGAATATGCAGAGATACATTTCCCCTTGGTACTATACTTTCAGTTGTTGATTTTGCCGAGAACTACACTCTGCAACCTCAAAATGAGATCCAAAGTCAGTATTATCACTCTGAGCAGGTTTCCTTGATGGTCCATATCACATACAGGCATGGCCCAAATAGCACTGAAGAGCAAAGAGAAATTCTGAAGGAATATCACTTCTACATAAGTGATGATAGGTGCCACGACTTCCACTATGTACGTCATTGCTTCATCATGTTCTATGATCACTTGAAGGGAAGGAACATACAGATGGACCGACACTGGATTTGGTCTGATGGGTGTGCTGGTCAGTTCAAAAATGCACGCATATTTCAGTGGTTGTGTTCATTGCATAAAAACTACAAAGTGCCACATATGTGGAACTATTTTGAGACTGGGCATGGTAAAGGAGAGCATGATGGAGCCGGAGCATGTGTCAAAACAGCCCTACGAAGAGAGGAATTGAAAGTATCTACAGAATCTACTATTCTAAATGCTCAATCTATAGTCAGGTGGTGCACGTCAGTAATGGGAGAGGAATCAACTATGCGAGTAGAATCCACAAGAAAGAGACATGTGGAGAGATTTTTTTGGGAGGTGGTAGACATAGATCGTTCACATGCATGGGAATGCAAGACTGTGCCTGGGACTCGTGGCTTTCATTCGGTTCGAAGCTCTGATAACCCAGTATTTGAAATTTGGACCAGAAAACTTGCTTGTTTTTGCCCGCCTTGTTGTGATGGTGACTGGGATGGGTGTGAATCATTGGATTGGGTTGATGGATGGGATCGCATATCACTTCCACTTGATCAGTGTGCAATTGTTGAGTTAACTCCGTTGGAAGAAGACCAATCATCTATTTCTGCAGATTTTGATCATGTATCAGACCTTGTACAACCCGGTATGATGCATTTCCTTAACATTTTTTGTTTGTTTACGTAGTCTTCAAATGCACATTAATGGACTTGTATCGCACTCTAAATATTTTGATCATATACCTACAATCATATAATGCAGGGCACATATACGCAGTGGTTGCCTCAAAAGATACTGAATGGGGTGATGAATACTGGTTGGCACGCTGTATAGATGGAAAGCAAACCCTCATTGTGTCCATGACTGACGATGAAAACAACCACTTTCCAACTGGTTCTATGGTTGTTAAAGGTGAATACTTGACACGGGACAACAATGGAAGAAAGAAGGGTGGATATGTTTACAGGGATTACAAACCAGGTGCAAGTGTATATCACTTTACCAACTTAATCATTGGCACAAACCTTCAGGTACGAACAATGCCTAGTCGAAATACATCGAAGGTACGCTACTTCTTACCGGATACAGAGCACGAGAGACTAATGGAGACCATCAGTATAAGAGATGATCCGGAGGGCTTGGTTGTATGATAATAGGTGGGATCTAGCATGATGAGGTACGTTACATACTTTTAATACTATACTATTTTCACTATTTGTAATTGAATATTGATATATGTTCAATTTTCACATGTATGTTTCATATGAATATGTCAATTTTGCGTTCTTGATATGCCAAATTTACAAGAGATGGATTAAAATTATATTATGTTCATATGATCAGTAAACCATATATTAATCATGTTTGAGAGGTTGCTTAGCTAACTTTAAGGGCATTTAAGCTCTATGTTAAGCCCAACTAAATCCTTATGAATCACTAGACAATCGAATTGGTTCCTTGAGTAATTCAACTATGAAAGTCTCTCTTAATCTAGCGACAACCACCTTTTACCCATTTCTATAGAATTTATCTTCTTTAATAATTTTCTAATCCAAATTTTAATAGCTATTACATTTTCACTATACAACTATGAAAGTCTCTAGTGACAACCACCTTTTACCCATTTTTATTATACATCTCTAAGTTATCCACACAAAAACACACACATATATATATAATAATTATTGTGTATTCATAGTCAAAACTAAAAAATATATGGATTAAAGTGGATAAACATTAAACTAAACTAAAATTAAACTAAAATTAAACTAAATTAAATTAAACTAAAAAATATATGGATTAAAGTGGATAAACATTAAACTAAAATTATAATAATTGTGTTTTTTAATCCATTTTTTACATATGATCAGTAAACCCTAAAATTATATTATGTTCATCATGTTGGTTATTGGCTTCACCCAACAAAATTAATTCAATTCATGCTCACTATATTAAACAATACACTTATATTAAATTTAATTCATGTCTTGTTAAATATTTCATAATGAATTAGCTAGTTGAGAGCACCACCTTAGACCAAGCCATCATCATCATGGACCTGCAAAACCCTAGTTTCCAAAGTGTCTAGGCAGGTTCGGGCTAGGAACACTAGCCATACCCGCCCGGTGGATGATTTTCCAAAGTTGACCCCCGTGTGCAAAAATTGCACACTCCCACACTGAGCAAAACCCTAGTTTCAAAGATGGACCTGCAAGGTGACACATGGGCCACCGGGTAGGAGGGGAGGGGCACCCCTGGCACTATCCCGGTGTGCTGAATCCAACGGAGTCGACGGTTCGTCGATCCGAGCCACGGTCTTCATTCTATGGCTCGTCCCGTCTCACTACCAGAAGGCCTTCAGGGACACCTGCTGGATACCTACCGGGGGCATAGAACTCCAACCATGCAACAAAACCGGGTTCCGGGGAGACCTGCAGGTGTGTCTAGACAGGTTCGGGCTAGGAACACTAGCCATACTTGCCCGGTGGATGATTTTCCAAAGTTGACCCCCGTGTGCAAAAATTGCACACTCCCACACTGAGCAAAACCCTAGTTTCCAAGATGGACCTGCAAGGTGACACATGGGCCACCGGGTAGGAGGGGAGGGGCATCCCTGGCACTATCCCGGTGTGCTGAATCCAACAGAGTCGACGGTTCGTCGATCCGAGCCACGGTCTTCATTCTATGGCTCGTCCCGTCTCACTACCAGAAGGCCTTCAGGGACACCTGCTGGATACCTACCGGGGGCATAGAACTCCAACCATGCAACAAAACCGGGTTCTGGGGAGTCCTGCAGGTGTGTCTAGACAGGTTCGGGCTAGGAACACTAGCCATACTTGCCCGGTGGATGATTTTCCAAAGTTGACCCCTGTGTGCAAAAATTGCACACTCCCACACTGAGCAAAACCCTAGTTTACGAAATGAATGCACAATGAAGCCACTGGGCCATGGGGAGACGAGGGAGAGGGCCCCCTAGAGGTAATCGCACGCTAGGAGACCAACGGAGTCGACGGTTCGTCTGTCCGACGTCCGGTTTCCGAGTTATGTCGAGTTGCAAGTCGCATGAAAATGCCGTTCAGGGACACTTGGTGAATTTCCGTCCGGGAGCCAAAACGCAAACGAAGCAGGAAGATTGCGTGCCGTTGGCTCCTGCAAGTGTGTGTGGGCAATGCCGACGTGGGAACACTGCCGGGAGCCATAAATCCATGATAGTAAATTAATTCATGACAAAAAAAACTGAATTATTCCTTTCAATGGATGTGGTTTTCAATTTCCTATATTGTTAGGTCAATTTGGCACATTCATTGAAAGAAATTGTAGACTTTAATGATGATCACAACAAGTGTGTTTGTTAAAACCTTGTGAAATAGAGCATCAAAAGACCTACATTGTAGGCCATATAATTGTGTTTGTTTACCTTTTGTTTGATGGACCATGCACAATAAGTAATAAAATAATTTTTGAAGTAGGTCATTTCATTTTTCTGATTTTTTCTGTGGTGGTGTTGAAAAAGACCATTGTTCTTATTGATGGGATTTCATGTGCTTATGATTCTTTGGATAATCTGGACACATACAAGGACACCATTATTAGACTAATTCATTATAAACAATTTAATATGAGTAATCTACATAAATGAATTGAAAAATTAACAAAAATAACAAACAACCCATATACCTTGGAATATAACACAAGAGTGACCATGTTAGGCAATCTTACTTATCTACTTACCTATGGTCATCTAAGTAGACCATTTGGATCATGTCTATTACTAATGATCTCCATTAACTTTTCATGTTCACAATGAGGCTTGAAGTATCATACCTTTGATGGGTGCTTCCTTGGCATTGTTTGTAGTTTGAGGTTTGTATCGAAAACTAAGTTTGTAAAGTGGTATATAGATTCACCTAGTCTAATCTTGAAATACATAACCAACCTTCTTCCATGTTTGGTCATCCAGTGTTAGATATTATCCTTTAATAACCATCAAACTGATTACAAGTTGATCACCATTGTCATCTATTAGTGAGACATGAGGGTTTGGTTCGCCTTTAAGGAACATGCCAACAAATAGTGAGTGCCCCATTAATTATCTTTCAGGGAAACCATTGCATATATGTTCATTTTATTCTCAAAAATGAGATTGATGGTGTTTATTCTCATGCAATGTATACAGTTAGGATTAAGACAACTGTATAAATCTATGGAATTATAAATGGAGATATTAATCCAAAAGGAAGCCAATGTTGGCCTTGCCAATCTTTTCTTCCGAATGCAAACGAAATATTAGATTCCATTTTGCTATGTTTCCATGTAAAATATATTTGAAAAAAAACATATATTTGGATTATATGGAAATCCTTCTTACCTTTGACATTGTTTGGGATCTGCAGGATGGGAATGAAGTATTTTTTAGGGATTAAGAGGAGTATTCAATTACGCAAACTTATGAATGCCTATTTTGACAAGCAATCCATTGATTTCAACTCCATCAAATTTCTGTTTGATGGATGATGTTTGCAAGGTGAGCAAGTTTAACCCACCAATGCGAGATTGCATGCAATTACACTGAGCAAAACCCTAGTTTACGAAATGAATGCACAATGAAGCCACTGGGCCATGGGGAGACGAGGGAGAGGGCCCCCTAGAGGTAATCGCACGCCAGGAGACCAACGGAGTCGACGGTTCGTCGGTCCGACGTCCGGTTTCCGAGTTATGTCGAGTTGCAAGTCGCATGAAAATGCCGTTTAGGGACACTTGGTGAATTTCCGTCCGGGAGCCAAAAAGCAAACGGAGCAGGAAGATTGCGTGCCGTTGGCTCCCGCAAGTGTGTGTGGGCAATGCCGACGTGGGAACACTGCCAACACTGGCTCGGGGGAGGTTTTTGCAGAGTTTACCGACCAATGCGAGATTGCATGCAATTACACTGAGCAAAACCCTAGTTTACGAAATGAATGCACAATGAAGCCACTGGGCCATGGGGAGACGAGGGAGAGGGCCCCCTAGAGGTAATCGCACGCCAGGAGACCAACGGAGTCGACGGTTCGTCGGTGCGACGTCCGGTTTCCGAGTTATGTCGAGTTGCAAGTCGCATGAAAATGCCGTTCAGGGACACTTGGTGAATTTCCGTCCGGGAGCCAAAAAGCAAACGGAGCAAGAAGATTGCGTGCCGTTGGCTCCCGCAAGTGTGTGTGGGAAATGCCGATGTGGGAACACTGCCAACACTGGCTCGGGGGAGGTTTTTGCAGAGTTGACCCACCAATGCGAGATTGCATGCAATTACACTGAGCAAAACCCTAGTTTACGAAATGAATGCACAATGAAGCCACTGGGCCATGGGGAGACGAGGGAGAGGGTCCCCTAGAGGTAATCGCACGCCAGGAGACCAACGGAGTCGACGGTTCGTCGGTCCGACGTCCGGTTTCCGAGTTATGTCGAGTTGCAAGTCGCATGAAAATGCCGTTCAGGGACACTTGGTGAATTTCCGTCCGGGAGCCAAAAAGCAAACGGAGCAGGAAGATTGCGTGCCGTTGGCTCCCGCAAGTGTGTGTGGGAAATGCCGACGTGGGAACACTGCCAACACTGGCTCGGGGGAGGTTTTTGCAGAGTTTACCTACCAATGCGAGATTGCATGCAATTACACTGAGCAAAACCCTAGTTTACGAAATGAATGCACAATGAAGCCACTGGGCCATGGGGAGACGAGGGAGAGGGCCCCCTAGAGGTAATAGCACGCCAGGAGACCAACGGAGTCGACGGTTCATCGGTTCGACGTCCGGTTTCCGAGTTATGTCGAGTTGCAAGTCGCATGAAAATGCCGTTCAGGGACACTTGGTGAATTTCCGTCCGGGAGCCAAAAAGCAAACGGAGCAAGAAGATTGCGTGCCGTTGGCTCCCGCAAGTGTGTGTGGGCAATGCCGACGTGGGAACACTGCCAACACTGGCTCGGGGGAGGTTTTTGCAGAGTTTACCCACCAATGCGAGATTGCATGCAATTACACTGAGCAAAACCCTAGTTTACGAAATGAATGCACAATGAAGCCACTGGGCCATGGGGAGACGAGGGAGAGGGTCCCCTAGAGGTAATCGCACGCCAGGAGACCAACGGAGTCGACGGTTCATCGGTCCGACGTCCGGTTTCCGAGTTATGTCGAGTTGCAAGTCGCATGAAAATGCCGTTCAGGGACACTTGGTGAATTTCCGCCCATTTTATAATTTAAGCCACTTTTAAATATTTGAACTTCCATATTATTTTTTAAAGAGTATAATATTTCAAAACTCCTAAAGAGACAAAAACACATGATCAAAACTCCTAAGGCTGTAATTTAGAGTAGTAATAATGGGGGGTGATGGAGTTGAATTTGATCCTATGGAAGATAATGATACTAATATTATTGAGAATAAAGGGATAATAGGTTGATCCATGACACCTTTGTTTGCATGGATGAGGATGCACCTATGTATGAGACCTATGATAATATTCATGATGTACATCTTATTGATAAGGCACACAAAGGCCTATACAAGAGATCAAAGATGGGTCACTTTGTCTACTAATTTGATGTTGATAAAATTGAAGGTATTGAATGACATTTCAAACAATGGTATGACAAAGATCCTAATGTATACACAAGGTTAATATATAAGGTGCCCCATAAGGTTCTTTGTCATATCCCTATAATTCTAGGTTTTTGATGATTGTTTAGGTTAAAAAACATAGCACATTATATGGATTATCATGTACAAAGATAAGTGAAGATGGTATTATATGAGTGGCTACAAATGGTTCTCAATTTACGATCATCAAGGAAATATTACCCATTTTTTAAGAAGAACCTCATAATGTTAGACTTTCATTGGTAGTTGATGGCAATGGGTGTGCATGAGTGAGTTCATTGAAACCTTGAAAACATTGTATTGCATTTAGTTTGATTAAATTACACGAGCAAGAACTTTGACATAACTTGTAATGATCATCCAAAATCACAAATTTTAATTAGATACCAATTAGTGCATGCATGTAGTGAATTCGTTGAAACCTTTGAATATAATAGTTTGTTCTTTTGACATAGTGCATTCATGAGTAAAAGATAATCCACACAAATCAACACATTAGAATGACACAAGTACATGTATCCAAAAGTACATATATATCCAAAAGTGCATGTCTCCAAAAGTACATGTATATCCAAAAGTCTCCAAAAGTGCATGTCTCCAAAAGTACATGTATATCCAAAAGTATCGAAAAGTACATGTATCCAATGAAGTCAATGTACATGTCTCCAAAAGTACATGCACAATAAAGTTAATGTACATGTCTCCAAAACTGAATGTATCGAAAAGTACATATATATACAAAAGTATCCAAAAGCACATGTGTCCAAAACTATCCAAAAGTATCAAAACTCAAGCTTTCTCTTGTTCTTTCCCGACGTTGATCCTCTAGGCACATCCCTAGGATCAATGTGCATCCCTGGATCCTGCAAATTAAATATCAATTGTTAAATTCAACTAACTATGTACACTAATACATTATCTCAACAATTATCAACTGGTGCATGGAAAGTGCATGAAACACTTGGTCACTGAAGGACATCTCACCTCAACTGACAAAGGAGATTGTGTTGCTTGTGTAGCAGATGGAGCCGTCGGTTGAACATCCAGGATGGTTGAACCAGGGGGGCCAGGCACTGCTCCTGCTGGTGGTGGCTACAATGAAAAAATGTTGAAATAGTTAGAAATGCATGAATAAACAATAGGTCCAACAATAATAAACTATGTAAAGATAATGTTGAAATAGTTACATACCTGTGTGTGATCAGTCGCCACTGCAGATGCGGCACTAACTGCTGCATCAACCATCGATGCAAGGTTCTCAGCAGACAACTCGGGTTCCTGTTGCAGTAAACATGCAATTCAAACATTAACAAAAACGATTTATGCACTGGATTTCAAGTTAAACAACAAATATCATCGAAGGATATACATTACCGTGGTGTGAGTAAGCCCATGGTCGTGGGCAGCTGGAGTCTTTCTCGGAGTAGAACGCCTCACATACACACGACTCTTGTTCACGAATGGCCTGGAGGGAGATGCAAATACAGGCAATGGGCCAGATGTGTCGGATGGTGCCTACAGTCAGCAAGTGTTCATGTAGTTAGACATGCATGATTCAACAAACAAACATGTATTTAAAAAATGTCATTTTTAATTGTTTACCTGGAGCCCAGACGTTTCAGGGGACGGTATGACCATGGGCACTACCTCCACATTACCTTGCCCCTGTGAAGGATCTGCCATCTGCAAGTTTAATAATTGTAAATATTAGACCGTATATAGCATTAATGAACTAAAATGTAAAGTATGTGGAAATTAACAAATTAACAAGTATTAAAAAACTGAAATTTTAAAATGTTTACCTCGGTGTGAGATACGGCAATAGGTGGTATATAAGATGGGCCTGCCGAATGGGTAGCATCATGCCCCCCTGTCGAGTCTGGAACATCCGGCTCTGGGGCGTCACTGCCGGTAATCATCATCAACTGCAAGTTCACAAAATTAATATATTAGCTCAAACTATATATATGTGTACAAAGACGAAAATAAATGAAGAATTTATTACAATTAACCATCAAGATACCTCTCTCAAAAAGCCACTGAAGGCAACATCTGATGCAATACCATAGCAGGGACGACCACATGACGTGCACTCGTGAGGATCAGTACTAGGATGGGGAATAGCTGATGGTCCTCCACTAGTGGATGGTCCTGATGGTCCTGCAGAAGTGGATGGTCCTGATGGTCCTGCAGTAGCTGATGGTCCTGCATGGTGACGAGCTGGTGTATGTACCACACCAGGGACAGATGTCCCTTCCTCACCCATATGTTGAACCATCCTGCCATGGCGAAGAACCGTCCGTGCCAAACTCAAAAATGCATCCCGTGTCTGCGGAATAATGCGATGTGCTGGTGGGACATCTGGCCCAGGCAACTGCCTGCGAGGTGCAGGGATAGGGCGATCCTGGTCTCGAAGCCTGGCATTGGGTCGGTTTTGGGGCATCCCCCCACCGATCCCCTGGAACTGTAAGATGTCAAAATAGTTAACGTGTTTATGCAACACGAACTCTGCATACATCTTTCGAAGGAAATATAAGGGAATTTCCCTGTTGTTGTGTGGTGGCATATCAAAAACCATGTACCATCTGTCCATCCAGTTATCAACAAATGGTTGAAACGTGCACCACTCAATGGAGATATGCGGCTTGCTTGCATTAGGGATTTCCCCCGTCCGAGGGTCCCTAAACAATGCAAATACAACCTCTTTGGATATTTTTAGCTTTTTTACTGCATTGTAATCTAGTCCATCAGCATATTGTTGTCTTTTTCTTTCTCTGTAAGATGCAATATCATACAGGACATTCGTAGATTGTGTAATTGTGTCCACAATTGCATCCAAGGTTGATGCAAGTGAACGGCGAATCCTGTCGCCACCACTAAAAGCTTCACTTATGCCCCTCAATTGGGCAAGCTCAATCAATATTTCGGCATTGGCATCCATAGCCGCAACTGCAATAAAGACATTAATACGAAAATCATTAGAAACATATACATGGTATATAATGACGTCTCTTCAAAATTGAACATGTATTAAATCAAACTCACATAAGCAATTTAATGGCATTTACTTACATACATTTAAAACTTAAAATTAAACATTTGACAATTAAAAAGTAAGTTAGTCAGATTGGCAGAGACGAGGAGGAGGAGGATCAAGGCAGTGATGAGTTTGTTGATTCAGGCATGGAGGAGGAGGATCAAGGCAGTGATGAGTTTGCATCTATGTGTCTCAATGTCTCATTGTGTTTTGTGATTGTGAATGACAAATGTGTTGTGATTTGTGAATGATCTAATTTCTATTGAATATTTCATATTTGTAATTGTAAATGTAATTTCTATTGAATATTTGTAATTGTAAATGTTAAATTTTATTGGATGATCTATATGTCTATATTTTTAAATTTTAATATATTTTAAAAATATATTAATTCCGGGGGTCACCGTGTCCTACGTGTCATAATTCCGGGGGTCACCGTGTCTAGTGGGGACCAGGGATCAAATTTGAAGGGTGGGGTCCCATTTCACTATGAAGGGCTATGAGATATTGAACACTATTGAAGGGCTATGAGAAATTTATTAATATTTATTCTATGTGTATATATGGATGTGTTCATGTTGTATGGATTGGATTCTAGGTTAACCGAGGCCTTTTTAGAGCAAAGAATGGGGTAATTACTATTTGGGAACAAGTTTTTTATCAAATGTAAATTGCGGTGATGGAAGATATTGAGGGTGCCACATGTTGTGGAGAAAGTAGTATTGATTCCTATGACGTAATAGGGAGTTCAAAAAGTCTGGTTTCAAGTATTGTCATGCGTAGCTCGATTGATTTTTCTCGCGCTAGGGTTGTAGCAACTGTTATGGCCATTACTGTTAAAAGGATTGATGGGGTGGAATCCCGTGAAACGATGAGTTCTTTTGTTAAGACGTAGATTCAGTGAAATTTGGTGGGAGTCTTATGTTCATTTTATGCACAAAATTCGATTACTTGATTTTGTTGCATTGTTAACTCTCCTCCTAGTCATAGCTACAATCTCTTATATAATTGTGAAGGTTATCAATCCACTCAATATATTAAAGTTGTAGTAGGCCAAAATCATCCACATATTTATTGTACTCACAAATGTTGACATTCCAATTTCTATGTAGAGCGCCCATTAACATTAGATTTTAATAATTTTGTTGATGCCATTAAATGTGTTAAACACGTAAGCGCTCGCTACAAACACGAGAACTTCGAAGCGTTCAAGCCATGGGCTACTCAGTGTAAGCCCGTCCACGTAAGTTGCTCAATGATATTATTAGAGGCCCAATGGTCCATGATCCATGGATGATCGAACACGTGGATATTGGAGAGTAAGCGAGTCCCACTCCCAAGTCACCTAGCTAGTAGCCGCATTCCCAATTTCCCACTAAAAATTGTTGATGGGTGAAATTTGAAGCTACCCTTCTGTTGCAATTTTAAACAGTAGTGGTTAATTTAATTATTGAAGGGCTTACCATGAAATTAAATTTTTTTTGCATGGTAAAATTTGAAGTGGCCTTCTATGACGTGTGGGTAAAATTTGAAGTGGCCTGAAGGCTTCAAATTTGAAGCCTGGTGGGGACACTCGTGTCCCGTGTCCTCGTGTCGGGTGACTTAGAAAGGGGGGAGTTTTAATTTTTTCAATTTTTGGTTTGATTATGAAGTTTTGAGTTTTGTGAAAAGGGTTTCATTTTGAGGTGTGAATTTAATTACAAATTGGGTTATTCCCAATTTGATCAATATTACAAAACTAGGTTAAACAATCAAAAAAATAGTAATTTGGATTAAAAAATCACAAAAAAATGATTTGGGTGAATAAATTACCTGACTAGATGAGAATGCACCGGTGAATTTGTCTCCTCTCCAGCTGAATCGAGCAACACGGATAGTTGAGTGGGCCACAAAGCGTCCTCGTCTAGGGTCAATTTCGCCTCTATTCACGTTTCTGATGCGTGAGTGTCGCGGGTGGTCGGCAATCGGCCGACTGTGTTTTTAAATTCATTTTTAGTTTTACATATCGCGTACGCGATTTGTAAATACATAACGCGTACGCGTTTTTTAACTACATAACGCGTACGCGATATTGTTACCTAGCCTACATGTCCAATGACATGTTAGGCTCAGGTCTTACCATGGCAGGGGGTAAATATCATAAACGCGTTATGTTTTAGGTATCAGGAACGAGATTTGAAAAAAGTAGCATTGCATCTAAAGTGACCCTCATCTTCTTGCACACACCCTTACATGTTGAGAAGCTCGCTCTCGCGGTGGTTATCGCTGTCCAAAAGTTTCGACATTACATCTTGCTCTGCACCACCACCATTATCGCAGACTCAAACCCCATGTACCACGTTTTGAAACGTTAAGTACTTGGGGGAAAGTATTCACACTGGATTGTGATACTGCAGGAATTTGATCTCCTATTCGAGAAGGCTAAGTCTAAAAAGTCTTTGGTGTTTTCGGAGCTCATCTACGACCTTCCCTGTGTTGATGTTGGATTTGAGCCCAATGACTCTCTTCCAGATGAGTCATTGTTTCTTATCAGTACGTCTAATCCATGGTATGGAGATCTTACTTTATATCTTTAGAGCCAACGTTTCAGCCCCCAATTGTCTCGTGACGACCGTCGTCGAATACGCCACCATGCAAAGTATTACCTGATTGTTAGTGATACTTTGTAGTGTCGTGGTGTCGATTCTATTCTTCGACGTTGTCTGACTCATGAAGAGGTTGAACACATATTAAATGACTATCACGCTGGGGCTTGTGGCGGTCATCTCTCTGGGATGGCTACAACCCAGAAGATACTTCGCAGGGGATATTATTGGTCGTCCATGTTCAAAGATTGTGTCGAGGCCGTAAAAACATGTCCTCCATGCCAACATTTTCAAACGAAAAAGCGCACCCACCCAGCCTTGTTACACCTGGTTATTGCCATTGGCCCCTTCGCTAAATGGGGCATTGACTTCATGCAATGTAAGCCTACCTCGGTTGGGGGGCATAGTTATGTCATAGTAATTGTGGATTACTTTACAAAGTGGGCCAAGGCTATGCCTACATACACGAACGATAGAAAAACCGCCGCACTCTTCATGTTCAAGCATCTCATAGCGTTGTTCGGAGTTCCTCAAGCTATAGTTACCGACCATGGTTCTCACTTCCAGAACCACATGGTTGACGAATTGAGTGACAGATTAGGTTTTCGCCATGAAAACTCAACACCTTACTACCCACAGTCCAAAGGACAAGTAGAGGCCATTAACAAGGTCTTGAAAACCATGGTCCAACGCATGGTGGGTTTGCACAAGTCTAACTAGCACAACATGCTCTTTTCCGCACTATGGGCTTATCGAACTTCCATCAAGACCACCACTGGATTTACCCCCTTCCAATTATTTTATGGATTGGAGGTAGTCCTACCTATACAGTGCGAGATTCCGTCTCTCAAACTCGTAGTTGAACTTATCCCTAACACTATTGTTGAGGAAGAATGCTTCCTCTACCTAGTGAAACTTGATGAGACTCACTACAATGTTGCTCTTTCCAACTAGGCACATAAGAAATGCATCAAAGCGCAGTATGACAAGTCGGTAGAACTTCGCATCTTTAGCGAGGTTGATTTGGTCCGTACATACGACCAAAGACACGATAAGCTGGGGGCAGGAAAGTTTGAGTCCATGTGGCACGGACCCTACATAGTGAAACGTGGTTTGGGGAAGGGATCCTACAAACTAGAGGACTACGACGGGATATCCTTAGGTGAACCCTGCAATGGGATTTACCTAAAGAGGTACTATGCATGAACCTTTAACGCATAGGCTTTTTGTATATATTGTACATGGAGTGCGTGTTTTTTGTGTGGTGTGATGCTTTTGTTTTAGTGTGTCTAGATCTTTTTTTCGCTTCTTATACCATGTTCTGTCTGTGTGTGCAAATGGAAACTTGCTACGGATTTGCGAATGACGCCAACCGGAATACCCGTAACCTTGCTTCGGCAGCCTGGGTACTTTATCCCCACCCGACGAGCTCATTATCTCTAGAGGACATTGTCTAGGATTTGCGACCAACAATGCCACAGAGTATCAGGCGGTAATTGGAACCCTAACCGACGCTCTTTCCTTGGGTGTGAACCACGTTGTTATCGATTTGGATTCACAACTAGTGGTTTCTCACCTTAACCCGGTCTACACTATCTGCCATCCAACTCTACTCCGTCTCTTCAGACGAGTCCATCTCCTGGAAAGGTGTTTTGAATCTGTTCAATACCTTCACATTCCATGAGACATGAATACAGTTGCTGACTCCATGGCCAACTTCATTTTGGATTGGTACATTGCACACACATGATATATTCATAAAATATAAAGCATTCATAACATGTAAATCATCCATTGTATAAGCAAACATGTAAACAAGATCACACAAATCATCCATTTAAAACACATAATGTATAAAGCCGCCGAAAATGTCTATATATATATATATATATATATATATAGTTACAAAATGATGGTGCTGATACAAAATATGAAGAATAACTAGCTTTCAGTAAAATCCATCCCTGACAAAATCTGAAGCTCACAAGATTTCTGTACATACTACTCCCTAGGCTGTCCATGATAACAGACTACATCCCTTGCCACTTTGGCCAGTAGTGAACCAAAGCGCATAGACACCCTGATGGTGTATCTCTGGTAACCCCGAGGTAGGTCACAGACACTGGGCTCTTGGATATCCAGGATCAACCTAGTGAGTTTCTCATAGACCTCCTCTACCTCCTCTCGGGCATCTTGCATTGCGGGACCTACAGCCATCAACATCTCTCCTCTCCTCGCAATGATGGAGACTCCAACTGGTTGTGATGGACCCACATCTGCATAAAGTATCGAGTCATCAACACCATTCCAAAAAAATCATATATACATAAAATGAAAAAACACAAGTTTTTGTTCTTACCGATATCACCCCATTGTGCTCCCTCAGGAAGCACCAGGTTGGGACCACCTTTGAATTCTACCCCGATGTATGGATAATCCTCAATCATGATGAGCTGTCCCTCCAGCCAGGTGAAGAATGTTGTACTGCAGCCTACAATGGGACCCCTGCCACCATGGCAGGCCATCACCTCTGCCCATCATTTCATGTGTGGGTCCCGGGGCTCTCGATCATCCAACTCCACCTGTGGACGTAGATGAGGTACCCGCTCCAACATAAAATATATCACCACAGATCTATAACCAACTGTTTCAGCACCCCGTGCTTACATTTGGTCAGCTGACTCCTGAGGTTGGTGAGGAGTGCCTCACACCAATTGAATATCGTGGAAGCCATACACTCCTCCGCATACATCAGATGAGTCTTTCTCGCAAGGTGAGCAGACTGACTTCTCGCCGCCCTTAATAGAGTGAAGAGCACGACACATAAGGGATGATCTACAATGTATTTGATGGGGATCTTACCACCTTTTTCCACGGTACCTTCAGTGTAGTACTGAATGATCATGTCGTCCACATACGATCACCTCCTCGTGATCCAGTGACAGAGATCGATTCTCCCCTCCGGGATAACCCTACTAGGAAATAGATGTCCTCATCATCTATGCTCAAAGTATGCACCCCATTCTTGAAGTGCTACTGCATCGGATCCCAACATCGGATCATGTGCGTCAGTAGTGGAAATTGGGCCCTCATGCCTGGCACTCTGAAGTACTTAAGCAACCCGCAATTCCTCAATGCATCCATGCATTGAGGGTCATTTTCGAATTGGACATCATCCAACTCGTGTTCTCATTCTCTCCACTCTATGACCATGATTTCCACCGTGAACTTATTAAGAAGGACAAATAAACACTATTAGAACTCACACCAGGCATTAAAACTTTTTCTTGGAAGGTAGGCATTGAGTTTAAAGTGGACGTTTGCACCGTCGCAGGCTGTCTATACAGACAGTGTGACGTCGGCGCAAACAGTCCTTACGGGACTTGAACCGTTATAGTTTTCGTAAGGATGGGTTGCTCTGACCTGTGGGCACATTTCCCCCCACCAAAATGACTGGAAACCTTGAAAATTAAGCAAAAAACATGAAACTAATCCACTAAAAAGTTGCATAGATGAGTTTAGGCCTACCTGCTTTTGACGGTTCGTGAAATGTTGGACCGTAGCTCCCAGAATCAGTTGTTGAAATTTGGCTCCAATTGGCACTCCACACTCTCCAAACTTGGTAACAAATAATTGTAATTTCTTTTCACTATTTCACCCATTTTATAACAAAAATGGAATATTCCTTTTTATAAATTGATGCTTTAGTGGGTTTTTACTATAGTTTGGATTATTTTATTGCATTTAAATGCTTGGTTAATCATTTTTGACCTAGTCTTTGAGTGCAGGAGAAGGTAGATGCCTATTAATTGCCATTTTTCGTCGTGATGATCATCTTGTAACTATCATTAGGTATGAACACTTGTTGAGCGTCTTTTTGTCATTATTTCACTCATTAATGTAAATTATCAAATGACAACTGAGCTAACTCTTTGTTCTTTCTCGTGCTTGTTAAACAATGAGAATAAGTCACTGAGTTATAGTTTATCACTTTTTTGGGCTCGTTAAACTCCTACGAAAAAGGAAAACCCCCCAGAGTCTTTCTTTATGCTCTTTTCAGGCTCTCTAAATACGAAACGATCGCCAAGCGAACTTGTTGCATTCACGCCTGTTAAAGTATTTGAATAGTTGTCTTCCTGGTGATAATTTACCCCTTTTTCGGACCAGGGGGCACTACTTACGAAAAAGGAATACTCCAGCCATTCATGACTAGAAGAATCCTCTCTCGCATTGTTTTACCCTTTTTCGAGCGAGAGGCTAACTCTACGAAAAAGGACCTTTGGAGTCTTCTTTTGTTCTTTTCAGGCTCTCTAAACATGAAATGACACCAAGTTTACCTTCTATGGACTCATTAAAACTCAACCTTGAAGGGCCCGCCATGGGACGAACCGCTCCTTTCCCAGGTTTGGAAAATGTTTGGGATTGGACTCATCTATGAGATGAACTTCACTGGGCATCTTGCTACCCTCATCAAACTCATTAAAAGCACATGAGGAACTCATCAATCATGATGGGGAAAAATGAAAGTTTTTGTGTTACACCTATTGTTGCTGCAACATCCCCCCAAAATTTTTGTAAATACTGGGGCCCCTCCTTTTATTTTTAAGAGAAGGAAGTTTTCCTAGAAGTCAAGGCCATTAAATATTTTCCTTAGTTTTTCTAGAAAAGTATTGTGCTTTCTTCCGTTGAAGTTTGTTTTCTGTTTTTTCTGCTTGAGTAAAAATCGCGCTTTTGTGCCGCAACGATAGAAGAACTCATCGAATTCAGCCGCAATGGCAGAAATAAATAGATAAGTTAAACAACTGTGAAAGAAATCGCCGAGTTCTGATGCAATGAGAGAGGAACTCAACCAACTCAACCGCACCGACAGGAAAATGGATAAGATAAGCCTATTTTTGTGTATAAACTCGTCCAGTTCTTCCACAACGGCGAAAGACATGGCCAAGTCCTTCCACAACGGCGGATCACTTCGCTCAAAATTTTTGAAGCTTCCCTGTTTTCCGTATAAACTCACTGAGCTCCGCCGCAATGGACGGAAAGTTTGATTGAGTCTTTAACTTCACCATTTCGGAAGAACTGCACCAGTTCTTCCGAAGTCTTCCGGCCACACTCACCTAGTTCATCCACAACGGCAATTCAAACTCGCGAGTTCTCACCGTAATGGTTGGGGAAGTTAGCCAAGTTTGTCCAGTTTTGGTGGTCACACTTAATTCCAAATATGTTGATTTGACCTCGGCCATATGCATTGTGACTCTGTTTAAATTTTTTAACCACCCTATTAATTGCTCACACACGTCTTATCGCTATAAGTAGGGTTAGGACCTCATTGAAATTCATTTGTTTCATTGGTCATATGTTTGTTTTCACCTCGTTTGAGAGTGTGTACACCTACTCCAAGCTTGCCAGCTTCATAGCAGCTTTACCATCCTTAGACCCCATCAAATTTTATCAGGTTGGTGCATCTCAAACCCTGTATCCTAAATTGCAGTGGTTAGTTTTGGTTCTTTTATGGTGAATGTCGTAGTTATGGATATATTTCTTTTATCCAATCCATTTTTACTGTGCAGTAACACCCAGTCTCATCACGGCCAAAGACCGACCCGTGGTCTTATCCAGCTGGGTATGTTCATCCTGGTTCCATTTTTCTATACCATGGATGTTCAAAGTTACCAAGCCATAATCGCCTATGACGTAGTTTATTAAGAAAGTCCCGGGCTTACTTTTTCCCCGTTTTTGAAATCACTAGCATTATTATTTAGAATCGGTCTCATTTCCCCTTCAGGAGAATCATTAGTGTCGTTCCTCTACAACTTGCATTCCATATCTTTCTTTTAGCATATTGCTATCATAGGAATCCATTATTGATATTTTTCGTAAATACGCTTAAACCATGATGTCGTATTTAGATGATAGTCTAATGATTGTTTTCTGCATTATAATATCATCTTATATACCCATGCATGGTCATTGAATAGGTTTAAGTCAAAATGCCTAAAGGTGGAAAAAGAAAGTCAAACGCGACCGAGCCAGGCGTGGACGCAAGAGTAGAAACTCTATTTGGGGACACCAAATGTACTACAGGTGTTCCTCCATAAGCCAAATGGAGAGACATATATCGTATGATAAGTGACCAAGACATCCTTGAGGCACCCCTAGAGGAAGGATATTTATACCAGAACATCAGGATCTCTGGCATATCTAAAGCATATATGTGCCCAGAAATCTTCCCTGCTCGGAAGTGATTGGATGGATCCTACAACATGCAAATGTCGGGACTAAAGTCTTGTCCGATAGTAAGGGTGAAGCCTTCGCATCGTTCCACCCAGCCTATATAGCAGGAGCCTATAAGTTTCCCTGGGCTTAGTAGCATCTTAATGATGAATGGTTAGGACAAGTCAAGATGGATAATTTGGAGATGGCTAGAAAGCTGCTAATCTCAGGAAAACATATCAGAAAGAAGGAGAGTGATGAGTATGAGGTTCAAAATCTAAGGCCTCCTTTTAGAATGGTTTCCCTCATGCTGAGCAGAATCTTTGGTAGGCCCGATGGGATTGTCTATATCCTCCAATGGGTCCCCATCATCCATTATGTGGCGTTCAGAGGAGCAATTTTTAATTGGGTAGATATTCTCTCAGACAGCCTATCATCAACCATAAATGTTGCACAAGAAGGGCTAGTGGCTAGGAAATCAGAATTCTACATGTCATCCTACCTAATAGACTGCATTTTGTCAAAAATTCCTTTCCCGAAGTTGGGTATCCTTTGGGACCAAGACAACACCCTAGTGTTCACTGCCTACAAGATATTTTGGGCCCAGAATTACAGGTGGAGATACAAGCTTATTTGCAATGAGGAATTCATCATACCTTTATAAGAGTTGATGTTTAACGAAGAACCGAAGTGCTTGTCTGATAATTCCATGGACGTCATGGAGAACTACGGTGACTTCTATTTTTCGGAGGAGGGTACTTATATAAGGATGTATGGAGGATCCAATCCCCCATATATCTTACCCAGGTATGCTACTAATTACATAGTCCACAAGGAGGCAGTAAGACAGGTTTTCCTTGACGGAGTTGGTGGTAATTTGTATAGGTCAATGAAGGCTTCTTTTCCTCCTTTTCCTTTTTATGTTGGGGCTTATAAGTTCTCAAATATTGTGTTAGTTGAATATATTATTGCAGAGTTGAAATATTTTCACTTCGGAGAAAGACCCTTCCAAAGGAATGATAGATGAGGAAAGGCTACAGAACATTGTAGTGAAATTCACGCTCATTTTGAGTATGCTCACCACTATGATGAAGACGAAGAAGTACATAGAGGGGTCAAGAACATGACCAGACTACAAATTTTTCGTCTCAGTAAAGGCGGAGCTAGTCCCAGCTCCACTACTGTGCCCCATAATGCAAAAGAAGCAGAGCAATAGAAAGAAAAGGAAGCATCTGAGGCCGCTGAAGCCTTTTCCAGAGAAGAGAAAAGGATCAAGGAAGAAACTGAGAGAATCCAAAGAGAAGCTGATGAAAGAACAAATAAAGCAAAGGAAGATAAACTTCGAAAAGAAGAAGCTCGAAGAGTTCAAGAGGAAAAAAGAATCAGATGGAAAGAAGCTGCCAAGATGAAAGAAGAAGAGAGAATCAGGTTGGAAGAAGAGGAAAAGCAAAGAAAAGCTAAAGAGGAATAAGCCCAAAGAAAAGCTAAAGAGGAGGAAGCTTAGAGAAAAGCGGAAGAGGAAAACAAATCCAAGAAAGATGTTGAACCAAAGAGCCCAAAAGCTGAAAAGAGAGCTTTGGTGATACGAATAAGGAACATGGTGGGGGAAAAGACTGATCTTGAAGGTAAAAACTTGCAACTAGAATCCGATAAATTTGATACTACTTAGCAGATGGATGATTTGAAGGAATATATAGAGAAGTTGGAAGATTGCAAGGAATTGCTGGAACTACAATTAGAACTCGCAACCAGCATGGTTGGTGATCTGAGATCTTTTCATGAGCAGGCTTGTGAAATACTAAATAAGACCCATGGGATTCAAGAGCTCATAATGGAAGAAGTCTGCAAACTAAAGGCAATAGTGGTCAGAATTAAAGAGATAAATGTTGAAGCCAATAAGCACAGGAGGAAATATGCGCGCATTAGTGAGGACATTAAAAGGAATATGGAATGGAGAGAAGGAAGGTCAGGGTTCCCAGTAAACCTCCCTCTTAAATCTGTCTTTGATTTCAAAGAAGACACGCACCTCTTGGTTTTTTGCAAGGATTGCGGAGTAAAGATGAACCTTGTGGCCATGGTCACTCTTGAACAGTGTGGAAGTGTGTATCTTAAGATCCGAACCGCCCAGAAAAATTGTCAAATGATAATGCCCCAGAATGTAGAAGACTTTCCAGACAAGACTCAACATTTGTCTGAGTTGAGAGATGGGATGGGTGCATAAATGAAGTATGTAAAGAAGATGGATTTATTGACCGCTGAAGATCTTCATCATTGGATTGGTCGAGCTAATGTTCACACACATCTACTTGGAAAAATCCTCCAAGTTGCAACAACAGAGGTGGTTGACCTAGAAGAAGAACTGGCCAAGCATGAGGTTTCTCTACAACTTATGCTTCCTCTTGCTACAAACCATGTCATAAGGGAAACCAGTATCTGGGTAAATTATATAGCAGAAACTGACAGGGCATTGGTGGCAGAAGCACACCAAGCATCAATAGCAGAAGCAAGGGCATCAATTTTGGTAGAATTTCCAGCAGCACCCGTGGCACAGGTTCCAACGGAGGCACCATCTCAGGAATAATACATCTTTGTTATGTCCGCTGATCAAAAGCACACATGCTTTTTACCCTTTGTATATTTTAAATATTAAAAGGACGGCTGGAGCCTTCCTCTCATCCTTCTTTTGTAATATTTCTAGGCCTTATTCCTTTTTTGTAAAATGGGCACTAAAGGACAAATTAAAAGAATCTTGAAGGTTAGGGTATAGGTGGTGGCTCTTGGAGCATTTTGTAAAGCTATATATAGCTGATTAGAGAAGAATAGAAGCACTTTTGGCAGGTGAAAGGACACTTTTCTTGTGCATGTGAACTATTTTTGCTACATGAATGAAAAATCATTTTGGCCTGTGGAATCCCGTGCAACATTTTTTGCTTGAAATTGTGGTGGATTATTTGCCGAAGTATTTCTGCATTTTATCATACTCATTCTGTGAGATCTTTCCTAGATTTTATGAATTATTTCTTTGCTACTGATGATTTCATTTCCTTTGCAAAAAATTTATGTGCTATATGAGTAATGGAATGCTTTAATTAAATCAGAGCTATCTTTGATATCATGTATCTTCTCCTGGAAATACATCTTTATGATTAAATGGCTATCTGTGGAATCTTTAGATGTTTCTTTCAGTTCATTGCTCATACTTTCAGTTTGATCCTTGCAAGGATAGATTAAATTTGCTTAAATAGATTAGATTAGATTTGTTTCATTGCATGCATTTAGTTTAGAAGCACTTGCATATCATCTTTAAAATAAAACAGATAAATGGTGGATTGGGCCGTAACCGGTGAAGATTAGACAAATATTTAAATCTTACACGGTATCTGGAACTGTTAATTGGACGGATTCCCCACACCAAACGGTGAGTGATCTAATTGGGATTTCTTACCAGCGAGAATCCCTTGCTGATTGATGCTACGATTGTCGAGGCATCAACAACACCTTTACCTCCGGCAGTACTTAGTCGCACTTGAACATGGCACTCATTTGCATTTTTCATTCAGTACTTGTCCTCGAGTCTTGTTAACTTCATGACTCTTGTTACTCCTTTGGGTCTTCCAGAGAATTCTTCCACCATCAGTTGCATTAGTAGTTGGCGTCACTCTCATCATGTCAATAATGCCAAGTCATGCCATGCCCGTGTTCAAGAGATGTCTTCATTATCTGTAGTCAGTACACCTTCCATCACGTCGGTCTACTTTGAGTGAGTATTGCATGTTACTGTACTATCCGATCTACTCCAAACATCTGTTATCGAGTTTCGTGTCGATGATGGGGGATTCATCATGGCCCTCTTTTGACGGATTCATCCTTTTCGACTTCAACACATCATCTAAGGACTGAATTTAGAAACCAATCAAGTACCTTGGGCCTGCATGCCTCAATGACAAGTTACCTCGCTTTCGACATGAGTTTACATCATTGACTCTTGATTGAAAGATCTCGTTGAGCGTTCGACTTGAATTCAATAATTCGCACTCAATGGTGTGTACTGTGATACATTGGGGATCATTGACATCAATGGTGATTCTCCTCATGCTTGTTAACGATATACATCAATGACTAGTAATCAAGTGGTTTCTACCATGTACGACGTCAAGACATTTGTAATCACATCGATAGATTTGTATCATTGCGGGTTCAGCTTGAAGACCCCGGGGAGTCATATTTTACCCAGATTGCAATGGAGATTGTTTGAGTTACATTACACGGATCCACTTTGTATTGGTTGTGAATGTGTTATCATCTCATCATGGATCTATGCTTGTGTCTAGTAGCCATGATTGTGTTCAGTTGGTCTTTACTATCATGGATTTGCATTGTATTGGTCGGCAACCATGTTGTGAGTCATACGGGACTATGTTCTCAGAGTCAATTGTACTGCAGCAACATCTTCCCTCCAACAAGTCCTTGCCATTCCTTCTATCAAAGCATTTCACTTGTCTAGTTTCAACAGCTTCATACTTTGGGGGGTATTCTGTTACACCTAAATCTTGCTACCATGAGACTGAGTGTAAACATCCCTAAAGATTTCCATGACTAGAGAGCTTAACTGACCCATTTTTATAGGCCGTCGCAGTTCACCTGTTTGCAACATGTGTCGTCGCAGGTTGTCTTAGTGCAACATGCGTCGAGGTTAGTTAAAGTGGATAAAGGGCATCTTTGAGCCTTTTCTCAAAGGTGTGTGACTTGGAACTCTATCCATAACCTATAAGAGAGCTGACATTCGGTTCCCTAACTCATTGGGAAGATCCCTTAGTCCTCTCCCACTATATCTCAACCTACCCTATCCTCTTAGTCCAATATATATGAATGTTAATGTTTTGAGCATTAATTCAATATACTCTAGGATCTTTACTGAGAGAATAACATGTACATCATATCAAGTATAACAATGCATATCAATCACACCAAGTAATCACATGAGACAAGAGACACACAAAGTTTCATTGGGGAAAACTATAAAGGTGAAAAACCCCACAACTTCCTCAGAGATAGAGAGAGCAATGATACAACCAAAGTACAAGAGATAGTCTTCTACTAGCAGCTCCACCTCATCCTCAACTAGTGCGCCACTTTCCGAGTGATGTAGGAGTGAATAATGAGATGATAAAATAAAGAGATCATGCTCTCTATTTATACTTGTTCTAAGTAGCCTAATAAACCTAAGGGGCCAACTTTTCTAACTCAGCCTAATAACCCCAGGTTACATTATTCCGGGTTGACCCCTCTACTAGGTGGTCTAATAACCCATCAGCAAGTTACACCACTTGCGACACTTGTCAATACAAATGAAGACACTTCCGTATAGAGGAATAATACATCTCTATAGGAGTACAATAATATATAGATGAAATACATTCCGAAGTTACATATACATCAACACTCACTCTTAACTAGGAATTTATTTCTCGACACAGATTTGCTAGCACAACTCTTCTTCTATGGATCATCATCAACGAATCATCGTCATCGTCACTGCTGCTGCTATCTCAATCAATCTCCAATCTACTCGTCATAGGAAGTTCTACAAAGCCATTCCTTTTCTGGATGTAGGCCCACCACCTGTAGGTCTTCATCATCACTAGCCATACTATGGAATACTCAGGACTAATTAAGTGCCTCAACAACACCTCTAAAGAGCATCCCAGGACTGATTACGAGCACACTGCTCAACCTATCGGATCTCCCAGGATCTTTTACATGTTGACCTTCACAAAACCTACTCAGAGCATCCTAGGATGTTACAAGCAAACTGCTCTACCTGTCTGGATCTCGGTAGAGCATCCCAGGCTATTATGAGCACACTGCTCTACCTATCCAGATTTTAAAGGATCTTTTCTATGTGAACTTTCACAAAACCTACTTAGAGCATCCTAGGATGTTACGAGCAAACCACTCTACTTGTCTGGATCTCGATAGAGCATCCCAGGATGTTACGAGCACATCGCTCTACCTGTCCGGATTTTAAAGCATCTTTTCTATGCGAAACTGTAGCAAAACCTACTCAGAGCATCCCAGGATGTTACGAGCAAGCCACTCTACATGTATGGATCTCGATAGAGCATCCCAGGATGTTACGAGCACACCGCTCTACCTATCCAGATTTTAAAGGGTCTTTTCTATGCTACCTGCACAAACTGTCCACGACCAGAGAGTATCAAACCGATACTCACCATACATCATCTTGATGTACATCATCACATGATCAAACTGATCATCATCATAGCATCAACCTAATGCGTATCATCTGGAGCGACATCCTGAAGCTCTTCATCTGTGATCATCCTGATCATACAATGCATCCATCTGATGCATACAAAGTATCTACCTGATACATATCATCATACATGATCAACCTGATCATACAAGTATCCACCTGATACATATACAAATACATGATCTACCTGATCATACAAGTATCCACCTGATATATATACAAATACATGATCTACTTGATCATACAAGTATCCACCTGATACATATACAAATACATGATCTACCTGATACATATACATATACAAATTCATGATCCCTGAGTGCCATATCCAGATTTGTATAATGCTCAAACGTGGGCTTGGTAAAAGGCCTAAAAATCATTTGAAGACAGAGCCAAGGATTTCAAACTTTGGGTGTAGCTTGTCCACGACTGTATTTCCGTCTAAATATCCATGAATATATACCAGATGGGCTTCAGAGTTACGTGCCTCTAAAATCATGACATTGTAATGATCTTTACAGTACAAATCTCCATGTCCATCCCAAAAATACATGATTCCTAATTGAAACGCATTGTTGAATAGGGATTTAAAAGAATGAGTCTCGTGGGATAGTTGGATAGCCATATCACTAAGATTCTGAGCCATTATAACTTTTGTGATCACTTTGTTAGATTCTATAATGGTTTTTGTTCTATCTCAAACGCCATAGGTTTGGATCTCATCAAAGCTTTTTTCATTTAAGAAATCAATAACTTTCTTTGCTATCTTCATCTTTCCGTCCATGCTATTCAAGATAGAGCGAGAGTCCCAAGAGGATGCCTCAACTATTTCCCACTCCTCTTTTGAAATAAAAAAAATGGCTCCATTGATCCATTATAAGTGCTGCTATTTGTTCCCAAATCATGAATCTTGCAGTCTTGAGCAAAGGCTTTCCCATTAGCTTTCTAGAAAAATCATGAATGCTCCTCTGCAGGTCTACCTTAGACTAATGTAATTCAAAAATGGTCAGGTCTCTCTTTGCTACTTCCTCATTGGAATGCGTTAAATCAACACAGTTGAGTTTTAGTTGATCTTTTGGATGATTTCATTGAGCATCTTTGAGGCTCATTTCTTCTATTGCCTATGCAAGCTTATCAATCAAGTCTTCTGAAGATGTGGCATGTAGGGATGTTTCCTTTTGAAGCAGAATATCTTTATTTTTCTTTTTGAGATCGTTTACTTCCTCTTCCATAGAAACCATTTTTGGGAAGGGTGGTGTATGATACCACACCCAAATGCCAAATGTAAGTCTAGGTAAAGTCAACTGAGCCATAACCAGCATACCTTACATGCATGTGGAGGGGTACAAGAAATGGATATGGAAGATAGGAGGTACTGATAGACTCAATGTTTGTCCAATGCGATGGATCAGCGGTCGTGCTGATGAAGGTGTTGAGGGAAAGGTGGGCACATTTTCTGTGGTGAAAATTGTACACATTGGGACATTGGTAGATTCTGGTATTTTCAATGGTGGAATAGAGTACACCCCTAGAAAATTAGAGTCTTTGTACATGTCAGGGCAATATCAACATAGGCCGGGGCTTGATTTGTTCCATCGATAGTGGGTAGGATATTGTCGAGGTTTCTAGTGGCATTGGGATTATAGTAGTTAATCTAGTCGAGGGTGACAATATTCCCATTTAAGGGAAACACCATGACACAGAATACCGAGGAGGTGAATGCCTTCATGGAGTACATTTAACTACACCCCAAGAGGATGTTGTAGTTGAGTTGAGCATCAACTACCTCGATATCGACCATTTCCCCCCCAGCTCAAAGGGGACTTTTTGGTACAGTCCTCTAGTATGGTATAGCCTCCCATCATATGCATAGAGAGAAATAAACAAAGATTCTAGCTCAAGTGATCGTAATCATTTCCAAACATTGGAGGACATGACGCAAGTGGATGTTCCTCCATCGATGATACACCGATGAATCATAATGCTTTTAACTTTGTCGAGGACTTGGAATGCGACTAAAGAGAGTAGTCATGGGTCACCTTTGTGAAGATCAAAGGTCATGAGGCATGATTCGGAAGGATAGATGGCATCGAGTTCATTTAGTAATTCCTTTTGTTTTGGTTGGAATAACTAATGTGAGCGTTGTTGCAGGTGACTGAGCCAAGTAATCCACAATATTTTAATTGTGGGAAACTTTCATATGGGGGTTATTAGGTGTGCATTGAAGTCGAACGTTGGGGATTAGTGGGATCTTTATTATTTAGGAGAGGTATTTGAAAAGGCCACCCCAAGGGGATAGGAGCATATTCCACTTGGAGGGCTTCAATCCTATCATAAACTTTGGCTTGAGTCTCAAGGTTAACTTCTAGTGTGTAGATATTTTGGAAGGAGCCATCACTGGAGGGATAAGGGTCCTAATGTTGCATAATGGTCCCTTGATTGGAAAAATTTTGTTGTAAGAGAGTGGTTTGGGGTTGCAGAGTATTGGGAACTAGAAGGGGATTTATCACTGTCTTCTTCTTCACTTCCACCAACTGTTGTCACTCAAGGATAAGAGGACAGTGGTGAGTATAATGACCTTATTCCACACAAATGGAGCAATAGTAATTGGTCCTCAAGTTTTCATTATTCCCTTGATTGTGGGGTTACTTGCCCCTACATTTTAGTTTTTTTTGGGAGGGGAGTTTCCGCCTTTCCATGTTGCTTGTTTGTTCTTTCCTTTCTTCTTCCCCTGATTTTGAGGGTTATGGAGAGTTGTGGTGTTCAATTGGTCAAAATATTGAGCCTGTTTTGTGAAAGAAGGTTGAATAAGTTTTACCCCCATATGAGGCATGGGAGAAAGACTAGTATGGCATGGGAACATGTAGTAAATATTATAACCCAGTGGTGGGATACATGAAGTTTGTGCTCCATAATATGTGGATGTAGAAACGGATTGTACAATTTGTGATGTAGGGACCACGACTTCCTGACTAACATTTGCATAGTTCAAACTACAGGGTCCATACTATAACTAACCAATTGGAGGATTTGGTAGAAGAGTAGGGGCTGTCATCATAGGGGGCATGGTTGAATATTGTGGGGCCATGTTGAATGGCATCGGAGTAGGAGGAGGAATATTTCCTTTGTGTGAAATGGAGTTAATAATCCCATCCACCAAGTGGGATGAACTCGGAGGGGTATGATCCAACGATAGATGCCATGGTCATCAGGAAGGATGATGTATAGGTATCCATATTTTGCATAGATATGGCCGAAATGTTTGGCCTTTAGGATGGCCTCTTCCTTATTTTGTGGCATGGATGTACTGACATCTTTTGCAATATCTAGTTGAAATGATTTGATGAACCAGTCCAACAATGATGGTTGTATTTCGATTTTACACAATGTCCACCATCTACGCCACTCTTGGATATGGTTCGCGATGTGGGTAGATGTGTTTTGTCGAAACCTTGTGAGAATTTTGATACCAAGGACATGGAAATCAAAAGTTGGAAGTGTGTGAGAAATGCAATGGAAAATGTTTCAAAGATGGCATGGGTCGATCTTGGTAAGCTCGCATACCATTTGGTTTTCATTCCAGTTAGGGTGTGCTGAAAGAGGAGAATCCTCACTGAATCCTCCACTATGCTATTGGAGGAACACCATAGATGAAGGACATTACATGATTAGTGGGATCATCCCCTCGCTTCCCTTCAAATTTGGGAATGTTGGAGGGGAGTTTATCTAGCATAGTTGGCCATGCTGGATGATGTGGAATAGGGTCATTGATCACTTCGGCCAAACCTGCATTATTTACACTAGCCATGAAAGGTAAGGTAGGATTATGTCCTGCCATTGTGTGTTGTCTGTGGTTTCCATAGGGGGGATACGTAAATGGTTTTGGAAATAATAAATGACCTCCTATCATGAGAGTGGAGGGATCTGAATGGTCCAAAGGATATCTAAGGTTAGATGCCAAATTAGGGCCTCTTTTGTAAGGAGGGGAGGGAAAGGTATCTAGTTTCTCTCCAACGGGAGAAAATGGAGGGGGATCTCTTCTAGTGGTAAATGAGGTAAACGGATCAACACTCTCTCTGAGTGGATAAAACAAATTGAGCAAGAAGAGGCCTCATCATGATGATATTATCAATGTGGCCTGGGAGTAGCTCGACTAGAGTATCTTCCACATGAACCATGGTGAGAAGGTGTAAAAACACCCCTCAAGAGAGGGGATAAGCCTTGTGGTATTATGGAATACCTTAGAGGGTTGTTTTGTTCCTCAAGGGTGAAATATTATTGTGAAGTGAGAGTGATGGTGGATTAAATAGAATTGAACAAATGAAAAAATATGTCAACCACAACAGATGAAATATGGTGCAACAAGTGAGTGATATGTGCAAAGTCGATTTACTACAAGAGTCCCCACATGTACGTTCTTTTCAATTATGAGTTAGTGAACTTGTATTTCAAAGGAGAAATAAGTGTAAATTCCCTAAAAATACCTAATGTCCTTCCTCTCAAATCTAACTGGGTATTCCAAATGCACAATTGATGGTGACAATGGGTCCCACACACCAATTGACTAGTGAATGTAACAAAGAGCAATTTCTACCAACGATGGGGGAAATGTACCAATCAAGAAGACTTGAAAACACTTCCCAATGAAAATATGTGTCTTCAAGATTCAATCACACTCACAATTACTCCTTGGTGATATCCTATGTTTGGACACTAAGATACCTAGTTCCATAAAGCGTGGATAAGTGGTTCTACCTAGGCGACATAATGTCACCTTGACAAAAGGATGAGTGGCTCTTTGGGGAGGGTAGAGAAACTATACCTCGGCTTTGACCACCTTGGGCATGAATCACTTCTTATCCAGGTTTTATTTTAACAATTGTTGATAGCAATATTTTGATAGTACCTTATAAGTCAACAATGCTATAGTTCAAAATATCACTAATGAAACTAGATTGGTGGGCATTAATGGATTCCTAGCCAATCAATCCTACCTAACTAAAATGTTGTTTTGTGACCTCTTGTGGAGGATTTTAGTTAGTTAGGAATTTACAAAGTTGATTTTAAGGGTCTAGTTTGGATTAAGGTGTGTAAGGGAGGAATTTCACAATTACCTTCCTTTCTGATTCACTAACATCACTAGAAGTGCAAGGTGAAGAGCATAATTGGAATGAAAGAGGTTTTAGGTCCCTTAGTGTGTGCTAGTGATGTAGACACATGTGAGATAATAAAATTGATTGTTGCAATTAACTAAAGATATTGAAAGAAAATGCAAATAGATATTTTTAATTTCAACTCTAAAGATTCCAATGGTGCATGCTAACAAAATGTTAATGAAGTAAAAGTGTGCAATGGAGGTATTTCACACTTCTCACCCGTTTCTGATTCACCAAGCTTACAAGAAGTGTGAAGTGCGGGGCATACATGGGGATACAACACTCTTTAAGTGCTTGCTTGTGTGCAAAAAGTGGATTCGACACTAGCTTTAAGCCCAAAAACATGCCAAGTAAACAAAAAAAAAGTATCTTGAATACCAATGAGACCCTTTGAAATCCTCAAGGTTGTTTACCGAAGTAAGTTTCAAGAGAGAATGACGCATTACTCCCCAATATTAGTCGAAGTGAGCTAATTACTATAGAAACATGTAACTATTGCAAGTTAATTAATTCTAGTTCATTAATGAGAATCAATGGGAATGCAAATTTGTGAAAATAGGTATAAAGAAAATGAAAAGTGGATACGCGTGGAATACAAAAAAAAATGATGCATTGTAGTGCGCCAAAAAGACTCACTGGTGCATGGTAGCATGGTCAAAATGCCAGTAGGTCGCGTAGTTACAACACACAACTGCCAAGAAATCATCAGCGCGTACAACACACTTGAGATGCCATGATTTACGTGTTTGTTGAAAATAGAAATTGTAGCCAAATGGAGGATTATGCTCTGGAATGAAGGGTATGGACCTCTTTGGATTTAAAGCACAAGATAACATAAATTAGCTACTCAACAAAAAATGACCTAGTTTAAGACAAATGAACTAAAATAAGTGGAGTCACCATAAATATTGTTGTGGAAATTTTTTTGTAAGGGTGAATCCTTCCCACATGGTGATGGGAAAATCCTTGTAGGCTACAACAACACCTTAGTATTAGGTGCCCCTTTGTTTATGGGTTTATGCTCCAAGTGATACTGGAAGTGGTTGTTGGTGGAAATAGGTTAAAAACATAAATAAAAATGAAATAAAACAAAGAACAAGAGGGGTAGAGATGGAAAATACAACAACCAATAGATGCCAAACCAGTTTGTATTGCTCAATGGTCAAGCATGTACACCAACTAGTATATATGAGCTCCAATGGAGGAAAAAATCCAACTTAGGGAGGTGTATTTAGTCCACACTAGATGCTAGGTAGGCTGAAGAACAAATGAGAATAACTCTACACCATTGAAGGAAGGTGGCAAAGGAGCTTGGTAAATGCTAAACAAGAGGGAAGAGGTGATATATAAGGGATCTCAAGCACAATTCCAACAGCATAACCTTGCTCTTGGTTTCTTTCCTTCATAAGCATGCCCATAGATTCCTTTTATAGGCCAAAAGGTGGCCACAAAATAACTAGATCCCAATATGAATGCCTTAATCTTATGATCTAGCTCTAAGGTGTACAAAAGAGGCCATTTAAGTGTTGGAATATTCTCACCATCATTTTTTATATTTGCATGCCTGCAGTCATCATGCATCCATCTAGTCATTAGTCTTTCACATCCTAATAACAAAGAAAGAAAAAGGGCATCACCAACTGAAAATAAAAATGTGAGCTCCAATCTGAGAAACAAAATAAATAAAATAAAAAACGATGCATTGGCCATAGGAATTTCTACCTAATATCTTTGAACTGCTTCCACACATATTCCTCTTCCATAATGTTGTTAGCTGTTTCATCCATTGCTAGAGCTGCTTGTTCTTGGTCGTCCAGTGAATGTCATGTCATCGAAGGCTCTTTTGTATCATCTTTTCCAGAGAAAGTGGTCATGGTAATTCATCTTTTAGATCTTTGAAATTCAGTATAGGATGACGATTTATTAGTAACACTATGGAAGATTCCTCATAGGCCTGCACTGCCATTTAGGAAAGTTGAAACGTCCCCAACCATACTCTTCCATTCCTATTGTCTTTAATTTGTGAGATACAGTACTACGGACATCCACACATTTACATCTATCTTGGTCGAGGCTCTTGTTAAAATATGGAACACAGATAAAACACAGTAAGAAGACGAGAAACACAATGGGAAATTGCTTGCCTTCTCAATATTAACCACGAGTATATGTAGCATTACATCATACCAAAAACCACGGGTAAATACCACAGGACAGTAAATACTATGGGACAACAAGGTGTCCTAGTCATACTTAACTAACTAATGACTTAACTAATCAATGCACCAATAACGGATAGTGGACCGGTGAGATTACAATTCTTAACATACCCCCTTAATCTCAACCCATATAATATTCAACACTATCAATGCCTCAACACTTAGGCATTGTGCCTGCTGGTCTATGTCTCAGCTAGGAATACATTTCATTCAAATAAACTTAAGCTTTACTTTCTTCCTCAATATGTACTTGGACTGCTTCTTCTTTGTCTTCTTGAACTTGATGCTAAGTAGGTGTTCTTCAGAATCTTCTTTGTCTTCTGCACAATAAATAGTGTTATTTCTTTTCATTGGTCCCGGAATAGTGAAGGTCTGCTTCTTCTTATGTTTCAACATATTGTATGTTGTTGTCCATTTTACGTACACACTAAAAAAATTTGTCAGAAAAAAGATGAATATATTTCAGCTCTTCTTGGAGGGCATTCACATCTTCCTCTTCTCTTGTTTCAATGATTTTGAGCTCTTCTTGGAGGGAAATCACTTCTTTGTGTTGCTCATCTTCGTGTTCTGCATCTTCCTCATCTTTGTGTTCTTCATCTTCCTCATCTTCCTCATCTTCCTCTTCTGTTGTTTCATCTTCTTCTACATCAAATTCCTCTTCACTAAAATCTGCTTTCAATATATCCCATGCTTATTTGGGAGTAGAAGCTTCTGAAATGTAATGAAAGATGGTATAATCTATACCATTTTGTATGATACTTAAGGAAACAACTTGCCTTCTTTCCTTTTGATACTCTATCAAATTTTCAAATTCTTCTAGATCACTAAGATCCACTTCAGCTACAAAATGCCACAAATCTTGTGAGCTTAACAAATTCCTTATTTTGAAAGACCATACTTCATAATTGTCTCCATCAAAGGTTTTCCATGAACATATTGAAGTTAATAGATTTCTTACCTCTTCGATTTCTTCTGGTAGCTCTTCTAGCACCATCTTCAAGATTTGATCTTCACGCTTCCAAGGAAAAAATAAAAAAAAATATTGGATGTGGCCCCAAAGCTATGAAGCTACTCCTCAACATCAATGTGTTTTGTATTGATCTACACGTGTGATTTCCACTATGTGAAAAGTATTACCCAACAACAACAAGTATGGATCAGGCCATATGCTCTGATACCATGCTAAAGTTTGCAGAGACACATAATAGAGCAAAAACAAAAAGGGCATATTGATTACCTTCTCATTATTAAGCACACATATATATAGTTTCACATAAGACCAAAACCATTGGCTAATACTATGGGCCAGTGTAATGTTAAAATATGGAACACAAATAAAACACAGTAAGAAGAGGAGAAACACAATGGGCAATGGATTGCCTTCTCAATATTAACCACGAGTATATATAACATTACATCATACCAAAAACCACAGGTAAATACCATGGGACAGTAAACACTATGGAACAACAAGGTGTCCTAGTCATACTTAATTAACTAATGACTTAACTAATTAATGCACCAATAACGGATAGTGGATCGGTAAGATTACAATTCTTAACAGCTCTTCAGAGTAGATATTGAGTCTGATTTCTTTTTAAAAATATATACCTTAGATCATCTACCGGAAGAGATTCTACAACGTAGTTTTTTTAATAAAGAAATCAGATGACACCAAAGAGCCTCCAAGATACATGTACATGGGTGTCGATAATACCGGATCTGGTAAATGGTCTGTTCAAATTAAATACGGTCGGAATGAAATGACAGCGCTGGCCTAAGATGCAGCTGCCATAGTGTTACGAAGAGATCGTAGGCCTAAAATCAATTTCCCAAACCTAAATGATGAATTTCCATGGCAATGTTCTCAGGAAAATAAGGAGATACAAAATAAGATATATTGAATACTTTAAAAAACATTATTGAAAAAACCAGCAAACTATGAATAACATATATTGAATACTTAAAAAAAATCTTATTGAAAAACAACCAAACTATATCTGGGTTCTATTACACCCAAAATCTACTCATCATAAGATTCAGTGTATACACCCCTGAAGATACTTGGACTAAGTAATCATCCCGGGAGGATCTGTACCCAATTGTGCTTAGTTTTGAAGGGTCATTGCATGCTGCACACTAGCAACATGGATGTCGCACCTTGCTCCATAACAGAGTGCAACAAAGTCAGTTAAGTGGCAAAAATAGCTTCTTCGAGGTCCATCTCGAAGCTTGCTGACTTGGGACCCTATCCCTAACCTCTTGGAGGAGCTGGCACTTGGTTCCTAGACCTTTGGAGAGATCCCTTAAGCCTCTCCTACCATATCTCAACCTATCCTATCCATACCCTATCCATTTAGTCCTATATAAATGAAGCTCACTCCCATCCCAAAGGGAGAAATACTATGGTATCTACATGCTGGTGAAATCACTCTTAGAACATCTCCACTCACCTATTGGAGAACTCATACTTCCTTGGAAGGATATGGAAATTGGCTTTGTCGGAGAAGGGCTACATCGTTAAGCCTTGGTTGTGGTTCTATATCTTTATCATGTACTCTATTTGCAGTAATACAAATTCTTTCCACCAATGTTGTTCATGTGTGTAACGATATTGAGTAGTTTACCTGCTTAACTGTTTACTTAGATCTCTTATTGTATAGATGTCTTTTACTGGTTTCTCTTGTTTCTTGTCTTGACAGGTCTTGCTGCTTGGATTTGACGACCATGGGACGTGGATCAGCATTTAGGAGAAAGGATTGCGTAGTGAAAAGGTAAGACATCTAGTACTCGATCCTTAAGTAGATCTAGTAAATGCATTAGTAGTCTGTTCTATTTGTTCTAGACTCACTTTGAGCTAGGGAGATCCGACTCGCGTTTGCTCGAGTGGATTGTCCGATAACAGGTTCCCCGGTTTAAATGGAGCTAAGCTACAAAGTGAGGCTTCATAGTTGAGGCCTTATTACAATGGAGGCTGTCAAGCCTCTTTATAAATTCTATTACTATGTTCAAAATATCATAAGCTACCAAAACCATAACCCAAAAAACACATAATCTAACATAAAACAAAATTAACTCAATAACTAATTTACCAAGTTAACTTGACAATTTAAAGGATTCCAGTAACTTTAATCTAAATTGAATTAAAAAATTATTAAATTTAATTCACATCTTTGCACGGATATGCCTCCGATATGCCTAAGGTAGGAGGTCCCATAATTTTAATAGAAACCAGGACATAATTAAATAAATTTCGAATATTCTTGGCATCCAATAATCATCAATGGATGAGATCTTAGGGTTTGAGAGTGAATAAGCATGCTTAACTAATCCAAGCCTATCTTGCCTATATGCATCCCTTTCTAAGGGAACCAATCAATTAAATATTTAGCGATGAAAAATTATTGCCAAACATGTCCAAAGTAATGAGTGTATTATCTAAGAAATTTATTTAAAAAATGAGCTTTAACCATTAGTGTAAAAATGCATCAATAATTCTATATTTTCTAACTTGTTCTCGTCAATTATTGAGTTCACCCAGTGAAACAGAGATAGCGAGAGTACAATACTCCTCCACTGAGATTGTGTTAACGGTGACATGCACAGATAAAAACATCAATAACACAACTATACAAGGAAAAACCAAAACTTGTGCATGAAAACAAAACATAACCTTCAACGAACTGTTAAAGTTTAACATAGAAATAGTGGAACACAAGTGGGCATATTCATTTCCTTCTCATTACTAAGCATAAGCTTATATAGGATTACATCACACCCAAAACCACCGGTAAATACCATGGAATATAAAATACTATGGGACATCAAAATGTCCTAGTCAAACTAACCAACTAACTAATTAATGAACTTATAACCATTGAGATTACAATTCTTAACATGAATGAGAGTCTCCCTTCATCCTAGTGGATGGATAAGAGACATAGCCTTACCTACCACGGCTAAGTGTGAGGTCCTTGAAAACTAAGTGTCAAAGGAAAAACTGCAGCAATGGAACCTAGAAGTACCCATGTTGTACCTCCCATGTGAGAAGTTGTTTGCGGCAGCTGCATCATGATTTTAAAGGCTGGTGTACTAAGTAGGAAAAATGTTTTGGCTACCTCAGAAGCTGAAACGTTGATGGGTCTTGTGTTGCTATTTTGTTTCTCGTTTTTCTCGGATGTTAATAGCAATCTAACCTACAACATGTGTTATTAATGTAATGTATTGAACCTACAACATGCTTTCAACATGTATTTTTATAGAATCCAACTCATCCTCCTCCCATGTTTTAAGATCTCCAGCTCTGTCTTCAATTTCATGTTCCTTTGCATTTGCAAAGAGAACTCCTTTATGCAACCGGGCTCTTTGTTATATGTACCCTCCATTAAAGTCTCAACAAATAGTTTCATGAATTCGCTTTGAAAGTGCAGTTGGATCGATACCACATCTCTTACTCATAACCAAATTGTGGCTAATGCTTTCAAACGACATCTGGCTGAGAATTCATTTCTTGGTCGTATTAAACCTCGAATAAGGCTTGCTTCAGGGGTAGGCATCTTCGACCCGCGTTTTAGATTTCCAATTCAGTGGGCTTTGCATTGAGCGTAATTCCCTGTCAGGTCGCGTAGTTTCATAGGTCAGGTGCTTGCATTGAACGTAATGCCCTGCAACTATGTTACCTCTTTAGTCCAATAATTGGTTACTTGGAGTTGGTACATTCTAACCTTTTCTCTATCATCTTGTCTGTATTTTTACTCATCTCTACCACATGATGATCTCTCTTTTATTGTTTGGATATCTGTCCTCTGTGTTGGAGTTTCTTTGTCATGTCTATGTCGTGTGGCTCCTGCCTAGTCTACCTGCGAGCATTGGTTGAGCTTGTTTACACAATGATACATTACCCTACGACATGTGCTCTAAAGGGCGTATGTTTCCATGCGTGTTTTTATCTCCTTCTCACTCCCACATATCCCAATAGCGAGTCGTTCCATTGCCACCTGCTTACATACTTTGCTTTATTTTTCCATTAGGGTTTGTTGTTCATCACTTCTAGTCCATTTCCAACATCTTCGTGCATTGATTTGTACATGTGCTGTGCAGCTTAGTTTTAGGTTTCTTTTTGTATCCACTGCTGGTAAATACTTGCACTTTGACTTCCTTTTTCTTCAATGCCCTTCACGTATTCATGTGAGCAGAATATTCACTATGTGTTTCCTACCTAGCAGATAGTGGAAGTTAAAAAAATTATTGATAAATACCCACCATGTTAAAATGGCCACGTTAGTCCCATGTATGCTCTCGAGAGTTCCAAGTCGGCCTGTAATTATGTGCTACCCCTTTATGAAGATATGTTTCAAATTTAGTGAGTGCAAAAAAGGGATAGGAAGTCCACATTTTTTATTCCTCATACATCTAATTTTAGTTTTTCCCGAGGTAACGATGTTTCCAAATAATTTCAACTACCACGGAATAAGTTAAAGGGAATGCTTCTTAGGAATAATGGTTGAATAAATATGAGGCTCAATAAAGTCACGAGAGGGATTTTATTTTTATTATCTTTGGCAATCGGAGTCGGATAAGATCCTGACTGAAAAAAGAAAGGCCTGAAGTACACAGCAATGAAAAGAAAGCACGAGGCGGGTGGTTAAGCTATATAAGTAATCCTCCACCACTCGGGCATTTTTAGTTTTCTTACATTGAGATTTTAGGGTATTAGAATGATCAAAGGAGTTTTTGATAACAAAGAGTGAAGGGATGGGAACTGGGATTTTCTTTTTTTAGTTTTTGTTTTCAATTTCATTTAAGGAAATGGGAAAGATAAAAGAATTATTCACAAGGAGAAGGAAATTTTTTTTCCTAAAATCAAGGAGATTGGCATTTTCAAGCAAAAAGATGCCTAGGGGGGTTTTTAACTTTCTAGTGGTAAGCACGATGATAACAAGACCACTAATGAGACTGACTAATTAAACAATGGACAAATAATCAATTAATTTTAACTAACGATATGAAAAAGTCTCATACTTTCTAAAACATCAATCAAGTACTTAAAGGGCCAAATGACGACAGCTTTGGTCAAATGAAATATGGGCATGATCATCGTGATGATCTAAACACAATGGTATAAAATTCATCACATGATGACATGTTTGGTGTGAAAAGATAAAAATCCAAGACATGACAGTGACTTTGACCATGACAACTCTTGACGACTCATTGCACGATGGACGTGAAACAAGATGATGACGCAAATTACACAAATGAGTGCATGGACATACTATGGACATTGCTTTGGACATGATGGTGTTGACGGAATTACTAGGCGATGAATTTCAATAGTGTCTCCTCTGGATTTATGTTTCGACACTTTGGAATCATGTTAATGTTGAGAATCAATACCTTGCAAGCGTTACAAGCCACGTTGATCAATGGCATGCAAACATGTAAACACAGTCTCTATTATTCCATCCCATATATGTTTAAGTAATCCTATGCTATTTAATCCAATTTTTTGTTTTTAAGCGATGGTTTGTAATCCTCCCTACCAAGAAATGGAACACCAAAAAAGGATTTAAACTACGCATGTACAAAAGAGGAAGAAGGAGAAATCAAATACCATGAAATAGAAGAACAAAATAGGGTTGAAACTAGGCATACACAAAAGAGGAAGAGGGCATGATCAAGCTTTTAATAGAGGAAGATGTCGAGATCTATGCTTTAATTGTATAGAAAAAAATATATCGAGGAGCATAGAACGAAGGTGTATGCAATAAGGCAAGAGAAAGATTGAATTTGTTAGAAAAAGATGCAATACTTTTCACACTGGGAGATCTAATTCATTTTTGAATCTAGACTTCGCCCGTCACACCTAGGTATTGGGAATAGAGCGACACTGTGTCATTCTGGGTCTCTGTTCTTTACCTATTAACTACTCATCGCACCCCTTGCATTGGCAAACTGCAACATCGTCGCACTTCCTGTGTATGCAAACTGCGACGTCGCACTGTGTACAAGATTAGAGTGTGCCGATTTGTCAAATTCTTGGCATGCAGGAATCTCTTCTCTGTTTGACAGTCTGGACTTTGGTTTGCTATATGAAATCTCTCTGTGCTGCAAGATCCGACTAGGAATCCCACCTGTGAGTTGTGTTTTGAGTGTTTGGTTTTGTTTGGATTGATTTTGGGTTCCATTTTGGACAAGCTTGAAGACCGGTAATGGTGGATACTCTTGTCTCCTCCATCTTCATCCACTCACCCTTGCATTCCCTTCCTTCCATCCCTGATCTAATTATTACATTAGATCAGTTTCCAGACCTCGTTTACATTTTTTTGAGCTTTGCTTGCTTAGTTTGCTTGCTGCTGCTTGATTTTGAGTTAAGTGTGTCTTTCAGCTTGTTTGAGTGCTTGTCTTTTCTTGAGTTTTCTGAATGTACTAGTGCTGGAAGTAGTGTTTTCTTTTTAGTCATTTAGATCTGAAAGATCAGTTGTTATCAAGTTTATTCTTTGATGCATCCATTGAAAAATTAAAGAGTGCTTCTTTTCCATCATTTCTTGAATATTATTAGAGAAAATTGTTGTGCATTGGAAAATTCTCGTTTATGTTTTGGAAGAATTGAATGAATGTATGATCTATTGTGGTTTTCTTGAATTATGAATCACTCATTTTCTTGAAAGGCTCAAAGTACGCTTCGATTTTTGCAAAATTGATTCCATACTAAAGAGAGATAGATGCATTTTTAATTTTTGTTGCTTTTAGACGATTGAAAGTGAAATTGAAAAACTTGCATATTCCATTTCAGAATCCTCTCTTTTCATCACCTAGTATCGTTTTGATTTGAAAAGAAAAAGAAAAAGAAAAATGCTTTGATTTGGATAATAGTGTTGTGATTTTTTGTGTTTCATCGAAAAGGAAAAGAATACTTTCATAGTCAAGTTTTGTTTGAATTGGGATTGTGTTGCATTGAGTTTGTTTTGGAAAATATTATTGGAAAAAGCTTTCTCCTTCCCATATCTAGAATTCATTGAAAGAAAAGAATATTTCATGCATGTAGCCAGGGCTTGCATTATGCTTTCGATTATGTACTCACCTCATGCATTCACCTAACCGTCCAAGATAAAATTTACGGTAGAACTAGGTAAAATTTTTAGCAACTTGTGTGTAAGTTAGAGACGTGTTCCGAAGTCGTTAAGCGTGGCAGTGGTCATTATTTTCCAGCACTATATCCCGGGGATATTGTAGTCTTCCACGTACTTATCGGTATATCGAGCTCCTTCACATACCCACCAAGTACCATAATCCATACTTGGCGTATATCGAAGGGTGTATCACATACTCGGTAGTATATCGGAAGGTCTCTTGCCGAATGGTTGTGCATTAGACAACACCACTACGGATTTGAGCTTCCATGTACCTTGGGTATATCGGGAGACACCACTAGGATTCCTGAAACCAACTGAGTTAACCATTTGGCCATCTTGGCAAAGCAATACACCGAGAACAACACTCGGGGAGATTAGCACACACGTACTGTCCAGGGAATCGAGTATGCAGGCAAGGGTATGGTCGCAATCCTCCTTGTCGCGTCATATTGTTGGACCCTGTAGTATATTGTGGTTTGGAATGCCTTGATAATCTTGTGAGGTTCTAGACTTTTGAATCCACTCTGTCACATAATTTTGCTTGTTGCCTTAGTTTGAGTAGGTTTTTCTGGATTGCTTTTCTTTTAGCATACCCTTAGGAGAAACGCTATTTCAGCCATCCTGGCTGATCATCCTCACACTTTGGTGGATTTTCTCTGGAGAAGATCCCGTAGGATCTTAAAATTATCACCCAAATATCCCCTTAATCCAGAGGTTATTTCAGGGGTAAGAATGGATCAGCATAATGCGGTCGTAGTTACTAAAGTGGAAAACCCCACTTTGAATGTTGGAGGACTTTTGTTTCCACAAACTCCTCCAAATTCGCCTGCCTCTCATCCCCCGCAAGATGAAGGAGCACAAACCCCTGCTTCACAAGACCTTTCTCCTGTCATCCCGAGAGAACCTGGATCATTGGAATGGATAAACCGACCCTAGGACGACCCTACTGCAGCTGTTGGTCCTTTAGCAACTTATTGGACATCTTCTATAGACCACCCAGTGGTTCATTTTGCCATCTCATCCCCACCTAACTGGACTACTCCAAAGTTCTCTAGGCCTTACTATGGGCTTGACCCCGCCGAGATTTTCAGCCCCATCCATGAATGTTTGGAACAGTTACGTATTAGAGGTGATGAGCTTCAAAGACAAAGTCTCGAGAAACACTCTAAAGAGTTTCGAAATCGCCATTTCCAAATAAGATTCGATGATGGAGACATCCCAATTCATTCGATATCTTTCGGATCACCTGAAGCACCCCACCACAAGACCACTAATAAGACTGGTCAACCCTTGCAAGAGTCAAGTCCTGCACCTCAACTAAACCAACCAATGGAAGGACAACAGTCCAAGACACTTGTCACTACTGCAGTTACTTTACCAGTTCCTCCCCCACCTCAAAATTCAAGGGGAGGGAATTCCATTCCCACAGATTATCTTATTGGTAATGTTATTACTACGGTATCTAGTCGACAACCTACGTTGGTTCAACCTGTGAATAGTAGTCAACCTGTTGTGGTTGGGGGGGAACCCCATTTCCTAACCAGAACATAGGCATTGGAATCCCCAACGGACCTTCCGTTGGACATTCCCAACCCGCTAGACCATCCACCATGGGATTATCTCATGTTGGGGGGTCGTCAAATGTAACTCAACCCTCATGGAGTCAAGCATATCCAGGTTCTGTTAACCCTGTGCCGGCCCAACCTAATCCTGAAAACGCACCATACGGGATACCTTATCTCAGGAATCCATACACTCTATGGGGGAAACAACTTGTGTTGCAACATGGACCCCAACTGACTATTCCTCAAGTACCACCACCCGCGATCGGCCCTCCCCCACCTCCTGCTGGAGGCGGCATGCCCCCACCTAACCTTGGTGGAGGCCCACCTCATTTTACCTACAACATCCCTCACCCTTTCGGCGGTGGCGGGAATGGTCCACCACCCCCTCCTGGCAGAGGTGGCGAGGGACCACCCTACTATGGTGGAGGAAGACATTTCCCTTCGGGTGGTGGAGGTGGTCCACCACCCCCTCTAGGCGGAGGTGGGGGAGGACCTAATTACTATGGTGGTGGCGGTGGTGGTGGAGACCCTCATCCTTTCGGCGATGGAGGTGGCATGGGCCCCCATCCTTCTAGCAGCGGAAGTGGACCCCCACCTTCTCCTGGTGGTGGCGGCGGACCTCCACCCCCTCCCGGTGGTGGAGGTGGACCCCCACCTTATTGGAATGGACCACCTTATGGTAGCGAACCTCCTTACGGTCCGGGCGACACACTCCCCTACGGTCAGTTCCCTCCTGGTACACCTTACGGTCAGTTTGGTCCTTACATGCCTTATCCATATTATCATTACATGCGGCCTAACCCACAGCTGCCCTTCCTAGCTACTTTGGACCTACCTGACCTATCTCATTTAACCAATGGTCCTATTTACCACGGATCTAACTGGCCACCAATTCCAATGAAACTTCCATCTGATATCCCCAAGTTTGACGGCAAGCTGGGTGAAGAACCTAAAAACCACGTGATGACATACCACTTATGGTGTTCATTTAATTCCTTAATGGACAATTCAATTCGTCTTAGATTGTTTCAAAGGACTCTCACCGGTTCGGCTGCCAAGTGGTACATTGAGTTGCCACCCCACTCTTTTCCTGATTTTGGTTCTCTTGCCATGAAATTTTTGACACATTTCCAGCTGCCCATACGGTATGAGACTGGTACCAAGCTTTTAACCTCGCTCCGTCAGAATACCGCCACTCACATTTTGGATCATATCCACGAGTGGCGAAGGAGATGACGTCTCATTAAAGCTCCTATTCCAGATCAGCTCCTAGCAGACTGGTTCACAAAATCCCTCATCCCTACCATAGAAAGAGACGTTGCTATGGGAGGTGTTGTCACCGAAGAACAAGCCATCGCGAGTGCCTATGTGCTAAACCTTGTCTACACTCAATCCGGCACTTTGTTTGATATTCTCCCTGACATGCCCCGTGACGTTAATGACCCTACGAAACCACATAAGGGACTCCAAGCCGATGGAATCATTGGTTCCCTTAACACCCAGCCTGCTACTAGCACTGTTGGATCATCCAATCCGACTCAGGATAGCCACAGCACCACTAAGTCAACTCCTCCTGCTGTCACTAAAGAGGTGAATTCTGTCCAATCAGCTTCATCTCCGAAGTCCGGCGGTAAAAATAAGAACAAGGGGGAACCCAAAAAGTCTTCCGCCCAACAGGAACAAAAGAGCACTCGTGATGATACCAAGCAGAAATAGAAACTAAAGTATCCTTGTTTACTATGTGGAGATGACCATTTCTCCACAGAATGTCCCCATAGAGACAAAGTACAAAATTTTCTTAGGGGCAAACTAACTCCCGTAGTCCTCAATGATCTGTTTCCTACTCAAAAATAGTAGATGATTGCTCAACCCCCTCCAGCCCAGGGGGAACCATCTAATACCGCACATGTTCTCATGGTGCATAATGAGACTATCAATTTGAACACTCGCTCGTGATCTTACAAACCGGTCCCTTTGAAGGAATCCACTGGAAGTAATGCTGAAAAAGATTTCGACTCCTTAACTGATGTCACGATACCATTAAATTCTCTCACCATTGAGAAATCCTCCTTAGACTCGATATTGCGACCGCCCAAGAATACGATTCAAAAATCTGTTTTCAATCTGAATGCTCGAGTGGCACAAAATTACAATATTGTAGAAGATTTGGCACAAACTCCTTGCCCCATGTCTACCTTGGAAGTTTTGCAAAATTGTCCTAATCAACGAAAAACTCTCCTTGTAGCCATCGGTGCAGTCGACCCGGATTCCTTGAATACCATCATGTTCCGACTTGACAACTTTAAGTCGAGGCTCTAACACTAGCTCGCATTCCAAGTTTCTATGAACATTGCTGGGAAGATTGTCCATCATACCCTTTGGATGAAGGCGCCTCCACTTCTGTCATGTTGATCGCCTATTGGAGAGCCATTGGCTCCCCCGAATTGAATCATTCTCTTACCACGTTGAAAGAATTCAATGGGCGTGGCTTTCAACCTCATGGGCTCTTACAAGCTCTTGTAGTTGAGTTGGGCAGAAAGACCATAACCGTTAACGTGGAAGTGGTCTCGGCCCCGTTAGATTATAATCTCTTGCTTGGTCGCAATTGGTTTTACACCATGTAGGTGGTAGCTTCTTTAGTCTTCCACATAGTACAATTCCCCCACCAAGGACAAATTGTTACTATCAACCAATTAGATTTTTGTACACCAGACGCTACTAATCATCCTAGTGACCATGTTCCTTCCATTGGATAGATGTCAAAACAGTATGAGAGTATAGGGGTTGGCCTTTTGAAAGATTCATCTCTCATGGGCGTTTTTCTAGTTGCGGACCCCCCTAATCATGTTGCTACGGTGAACATGATCTCCACAGAGATTTTATCTCACTCTACTGATGCTTGGCTTGTACTGGATGAAGCCACAACACACCTGCTTGGAGATATAATGCCTCTTTCACCTGCTCAACGTATTTACGAGCCTATCCAATTAGCTCCAGAGGACCATTTAATAGTGGTCTCTCCATCTTGTTCTCTACGACGGACATCATCTCTACCTGATCTCTTATGTTGGACTTTTCATTCAGACGAGTCCATGATGGAAGTTATGAACGTTGATGATAGTCCGTGGGATTATCTCCACCACAGGTCAACTTTTCTTCCTCCTTTGGAGTACATAGAGGACAACATCCATACCCTCTTTTCACCAGATATCTACCCGTTCCCTCATTCCCCCATCCATACATGTCTTACAGACATGGAGGGTAACTTGGACAACATTGATCCAACCATCCTGGTAGACATCTCAGTGAAACCTGGTATAGTGGAACACATTCGCATAGGCCAGAAGTGTTCCCCTGAAGAAATAGCTGCTGGCACGACCTTATTCAAGCAATTTTGAGACGTACTTGCTTAGTCCTATGAGGAGATGCCTTGGATAGACCCTGCGATTGTTTCTCACGAAATAAAAACCTATCTCGACGTAAAACCTGTACGCCAAAAGTTGTGACCGGTACACCCCCGGAAGACTGTGACAATTAAGGAAGAAATTGAAAAGCTCTTAAAGGCTGGTTTTATTTATCCTGTCCCATTGACGGATTGGGTCTCAAAAATCATTCTTGTGAACAAAAAGCAGGGTACCATTCGTGTCTGTGTCGATTATCGGGACCTTAACTGGGCTTGTCCAAAAGACAACTACCCGACCCCCTTCATTGACCAGATTATCAACAGTTGTGCCGGAAGCATCATCTTCTCATTTATGGATGGATTTTCTGGTTAGAACAAAATTGAGATCAACCCAGCCGACCAACATAAGACGGCTTTCATCTGCCCATGGGGAATGTTTGCATATCATAAACTCCCATTTGACCTTAAAAATGCTGGCACCCACGTTTCAGCGGGCTATGTCGTATGCCTTCCATGACATTAAGGACTTTGTAGAACCTTACCTGGATGATATCCTTGCTCATTCAAAGAAGAGTGAATTCCACATTGACCATCTGATGGCCATTTTCCTTAGATGCAGATGGTACAATATCCGTCTGAATCCTCATAAGTGTATCTTTTGCATTGAGTCCGGACGCCTCTTAGGATTTATCGTTTCGAAGGATGGGATCCGCATTGATCCCTTAAAGTGGAGGCCATCATCAACCTATCACCCCCGACTGATGTGATGAAACTTCAAAGTCTCCAAGGGAAGGCGACTTATTTAAGACGTTTTGTTTGCAATTTCGCAGAAAAGACTCAGGGGTATATGAAACTTCTCAAGAAGGATGTCCCCTTCATTTGGGACGACCAAGCTAAAAAATCCTTCGACAGTATCAAACATGCCATCATGCATGCCCCCATGCTCCAACCGCCCAATTATTATCGAGATTATATCTTATATCTCACCGCTTATGCTACCACTATTTCCATGGTTTTGGTACAGGAGGATCAAAACGCCCAGGAACATGTAATATACTATGCAAGTAAGGGTCTTGCTGACACTGAAACTAGATATTTACATGTCGAAAAAATCACATTCATGGTGGTCATCGCCGTCCAAAAGTTCCGGCACTATATCTTGCTCCGCACCGCCACCATCATCGCAGACTCGAACCCCATGTACCACGTCTTGACACGACAGGTGCTTGGGGTCAAGTATTCATGCTGGATCATGATAGTGCAAGAATTTGATCTTCTTTTTGAGAAAGCCAAGTCAAAGAAGTCTTTGGTGTTTGCCGAGCTCATTTGCGACCTTCCCCATCCTGATGCAGAAGTTGAGCACAATGACTCCTTTTCAGATGAATCATTGTTTCTCATCAGTACGACTGACCCATGGTATGGAGATATCTTATTGTATCTTCAAACCCAATGCTTCAACCGAGTACATCACCATACAAAGTATTATTTAATCATCAATGATACTTTGTATCGCCATGGCATTGATTCAATTCTCCGATGTTGTCTCACTCACGATGAGGCTGAACGCATTCTCAATGACTGTCACGCCGGGGCATGTGGCGGTCACCTCTCTAGGATGGCTACAACCCAGAATATTTTTCGTGCAGGATATTTTTGGCCTACTATCTTCAAAGATTGTTTTAAGGTCGTAAAAAAAATGTCCTCCTTACCAACACTTCCACACGAAGAAGTGCACCCATCCCACCCTGTTACACCTGGTTATTGTTGTGGGCCCCTTCGCAAAATGGGGCATCGACTTCATGCATTGTAAGACTACCTCGGCCAGGGGGAATAGTTACATCATTGTAGCTATGGATTACTTTACAAAGTGGGCCGAAGCTATGCCTACATACCAGAATGATGAAAAAACCGCCACACTCTTCATGTTCAGTCATGTAATAGCATGGTTGGGAGTTCCTCAGACAATTGTTACCGATCATGGTTCTCATTTTTAGAATCATATGGTTGATGAACTGAGCGACAGGTTGGGTTTTCTCCATGAAAATTCAACACCCTACTACCCACAGTCCAATGGACAGGTCAAGGCCATTAAGAAGGTCTTGAAAACTATGGTCCAAAGGATCGTAGGGACACATAAGTCCAATTGGCACAACATGCTCTTCTCAGCGTTATGGGCCTATCGAACTTCCGTCAAAACCGCCACAGGCTTCACTACCTTCCAATTGGTACATGGATTGGAGGCTGTCCTACCTATAGAGTGCGAAATTCCATCTCTAGAACTCGCTGTTGAACTTCTTCCCAACACTACTACTGAGGAAGAATGTCTCTTGCACTTAGCAAAACTTGACGAGTCTTGCCGAGATGCCTCTCTTGCTAATGAAGCACATAAGAAACGCATGAAATCCCAATACAACAAGTGAGTTGAACCTTGTATCTTTAATGAGGGTGACCTAGTCCTCACTTATGACCAGAAGCATGACAAACTAGGAGTAGGAAAGTTCGAAGCCATGTGGCATTAACCTTACATTGTCAAACGTGTTTTGGAGAAGGGAGCTTACGAGCTTGAAGACTATGACAGAATCTCTTTGGGTCATCCCCACAATGGGATTTACCTGAAGAGATATTACGCCTAAACTTTTCACGCTTAGACTTTCTTGTATATACTATACATGGCATGTTTTTTGTGTTTTTGTGTGTGCTGTGATGCTTTTATTTTTTAAGTGTCTTTAAATATTGTTTCCACTCCTTATACCATGTTTTGTCTGTGTGTGCAGATGGAAACGTGCTATGGATTCATGGACGGTGCTAGCTGGCATACTTGTAACCTTGCTTCGGCAGCCTGGGTACTATATTCCCCAACAGGTGAGCTCATTAGCTCAGGAGGAAGTTGCCTAGGGTTTGCAACCAACAATGCCGCAGAGTATCAGGCAGTAATCGGAAGCCTAGCTAACGCCATTTCCTTGGGTATGAGCCACATTGTCATCCACATAGACTCTCAATTAATGGTTTCCCATATCAACCAGGTTTACGCCATCCGTGACCCCACCTTACTCCGTCTCTTCAGACGAGTACGTCTCCTGGAAATGTCGTTTGAATCTATTCAATACCTGCACATTCCACAAGATTTAAACATAGTTGCTGACTCAATGGCCAACTTCATTTTGGATTGGTACATCACACACACATAATATTCATAATATGTAAAAGCATTCACAACATGTAAATAATGTAATCTATAAAAGCAAACATGTAAACAAGATTGCATCACTCATCATTTTAAAACACATAATATATAAATCGCTGAGAATGTGTGTATATATATATAGTGCTCAAAAGTAGTGCTGGTAGAAAATCTGAAGCACGATAGCTTTCAGTAGTACAAAATATGGGGCCTCTAAGCTCTCAGTACAAGTATAATAGTGTCATCAGGCCTGATGCCTGACCCATAAACCACCACTAGCACGGATAGCACGATGTCGCTAAGTGAGGAAGCAATCCATGGTCCTCGCCACCTTGCGGAGTAGGGCATTGAAGCGTACGGACGCTCCAACCCCAAACCTCTGCATAGGTCTCGGTAGGTCATCTATCGCTAGCTTAGGAACCTCCACATTCAGCTGGGACACGTTCCTGTATACCTCCTCCATCTCCTCGATGGCAGCATGAGCACCTGGGGGCACAACTGCTTCTCCACCTCTGTCTCTCCTCACCAGGAGAGAAAGTCCTACTGGCTGTATGGGCCCCACATCTGCACACACATGTTATATACTTGTTAGCACTGCATAAAAAAAAATGATAAATATACAAAATTACAAGTACAAGGTAGTTTTATTCTCACCTATGTCACCCCATGCTACACCCTCTGGCAACATCAAGTTAGGATCCTCTCGTAAGTCTGTGCTGCTGTATGGAAAGTCCTTGACCATGAGTAATTGGCCTTCGAGCCAGCTAAAGAACTCAGGACCAAAGCTGATGATGGGTCCTCCACCATGACAAGTCATGACCTCAGTCCATCTGAGCATGTGGGGATCTCTAGGCTCCCTATCATCTAGTACTACCTGTGGACATAAGAGAGGGATCCACTCAAAGAGGAATGATACCACGATCAACCCATAACCAAATTGCTTGATCTATCCCCACTGACACTTGGTCAGCTGAGCTCGGAGGTTTGCAAGGAGACCCTCGCACCAGTTGAAAACCATGGGGGACATGCAATCCTCCACATAAAGCATCTGGGTCCGAGTAGCTATGTGTGGGGCTTGGCTACCCACCGCTCTAGTAATAGTAAGAAATATGGTACGCAGTGGGCGACTCACCACATCCTTGATAAGAATCTTCCCACTGGAAGGTCAAGAAGTAGCTATACAATGCTGTGACACCATGTCATCAAATGTGCAATCACTGGCCCATGTTCCAGTAAGATGTACAGGTTCCCCTCTCCGGGATAGACCTGTGAGAAAATAGATGTCCTCAACATCTATTGTGAGGATGTGCTCACCAATCATGAAATACTGTTGGGCTGCATCCCAACTCTAGAGCATGTGTGATAGCAATGGGATTTGGGATCTCATCCCCTGAATCTCAAAGAACTTGAGCAAACCACAGTTCCTCAAGGCATCCATGCATTGTGGATCGTTGGCAGCTTGTTCATCTTCTATCTCGTGTTCTCATTCTTGCCACTCTAAAACCATGTTGGCTAGCAAACAACCTGCCAAGAAGGACATTTAAACACTGTTTGGTCCTTCTTCAACCTTCACAAGTCCATTTTTTGGATTCTTTTTGATGTTTGGAATTTGCAACTCCGTCGTCGCACTGTACGTTTGCGTATAGTGCGATGTCGTCGCACTTCACCCATTCGAGGCTTGCGACGACTCGGTCTCGTCGCAGGTCCCGAAAGGGCCAACTGCGACGAGTCGACAGTGCAATAGCCCTCCATGAACTCATCAAAAAACCCAAAAAATGAACCTAAAAACAAAATCTAATCCACAGGAAAGTCGCTGGATGAAGTTTAGGCCTACCTGATCCGGATGGTTTGTGAAATGGCGGATTGTAGCTCCCGGAATCGGCAAAGGAAGTTTTGGCTCCAAATTGGTACTTCTCCTCCCAAATTGGAAAATGAAACAATGAAATCTATTTTGGTTCATTTTTCTATTTATAAATAGAATGGAATATTCCTTTTCAAATATTTTTTATGCTCTTGGGCCATTTATCATATTTTTTGACCATTTTTGTCATATTTGAGGCTATTTGACACTTTTTCTAGTGTATAGGAGTTGTAAGTGGTCTTTTGCGTCGTTTCTCGTATCACAACAGTCATTGCAAGTATGAACACTCCCTTGAATGTTTTGTCATTATTTTTGCAACGGTTAGTCTGTAATTATTGCGTGATGATGAGTTTACTCTTTTTTTGTTCTCATACTCACAAAAATATGAGAACAAGTACCGAGTTATGATTTATCACTTTTCCGGGCTTGTTAAACTTCCATGGAAAAGGACACTCCCTAGATTCTACCGTTAAGCTCTTTTCAGGCTCTTGAAAAATGAAAAGATTTCCAAGTGAACTTGTCGCGTTCACGCTTGTTAAAGTATTTGAATTGTCATCTTCCTGGTGATAGTTTACCCCTTTTTTGGAACAGGAGGCACTAATTACAAAAAATGAATACTCCAACCAATCATCACTGAAAGAGTCCTCTCCCGCGTTGTTTTACCCTTTTTCGAGCGATGAGGCTAACTTTCCAAAAAAGGACTATTGGAGTCTTCTTTAGTTCTTTTTAGACTCTCTAAACATGAAATGATGACCGAGTTTACCTTCTATGGACTCGTTAAAATTTTCACATTTGAAGGGCCCGTCATGGGATGAACCCCTCCTATCTCAGGTTCAGAAAATATTTGGGATTGGACTCATCTATGAGATGATCTATACCAAGCATCTGGTTACCGTCATTAAGCTTGTAAAAAACACATGAGGCACTCATCATTCATGATGGGGAAAAAGGAAAGTGTTTGTGTTACATACCTTGTTAGTGGCAGTACATAGTTGTTCTTGAACATGGCACTCATCTGCATTTGCACACAGTACTTGGGTCATCCGTTTGTCTATGAGTCCCCGCTTACTTTATGAGTCCTGTTACTCCTTTGAGTCATTCAAAGAAAGCTCCCATCATCAATTGCATTAGAAGTTTGCGTCGTACTCATTGTGTCAATACTACCAAGTCATGCCATGCCCATGTTTAAGAAAACATCTATCATTTGTCATCTACAGTCAGTACAACCGTCACCATATCGGTTTACTTTATGTCAATCTCACATGTTACTGTACCATCCGATCTACTCTATACATCTTTTGTCATGTTTCGTGTCGATTGATGGGGGATTCATCATGGCCCTCTTTCGACGGATTCATCCTTGTCGACTTCAACTAATCATCCGAGGATCGAATCTAGAAACCAGTCAAGTAACTTGGCCCTGCATGCCTCAATGGCAGGTTACCTCGCTTTCATCATAAGTTTACATCATTGACTCTTGATTGAAATATTTCATCCTACGTTCAACTTCAAATCATTTATTCACGCTTGATGATATGTATTGTGATACCTTGGGAATCATTGACATCAATGGTGATCTCCCTCACACTTGTTAACGGTTTACATCAACGGCCAGTAATCAAGTGGTTTCTACCATGTTCAACGTCAAGACATTTGTAATCACATGGATAGATTCGTATCATTGTGGGTTCACCTTGAAGACCCTTGGGAGTCACGTTTTACCCAGGTTGCGATGGAGTTTGTATTTGAGTTATATTACATGGATCCACTTTTGTATTGATCATGGCTATGTTATCATCTCATCATGGATCTACGCTTGTGTCTAGTAGCCATGATTGTGTTAAGTCGGTCATTACTACCATGGATCTGCAATGTATTGGTCGGCAACCATGTTGTACATCATATGAGATTGTCAGTTCAGAGTTAGTTATACTGCACCAGTATCCTTCGTCCAACGAGTCTATTGCCATTACTTCTATCAAAGCACTTCACCTATATATCTTCAATAGCGTCATGCTTTGGGGGGCATTCTGTTACACCCAAAATCTACTCATCATAAGATTCAGTGTATACACCCCTAAAGATACTTGGACTAAGTAATCATCTCGGGAGATATGTACCCAATTGTGCTTAGTTTTGAAGGGTCGTCGCACGCTGCACACTAGCAACATGAGACGTGGCACCTTGCTCCATTATAGAGTGCGACGAAGTCAGTTAAGTGGAAAAAATAGCTTCTTCAAGGTCCATCTCGAAGCTTGCTGACTTGGGACCCTACCCCTGACCTCTTGGAGGAGCTAGCACTCAGTTCCTAGACCTTTGGAGAGATCCCTTAAGCCTCTCCTACCATCTCTCAACCTATCCTATCCATACCCTATCCATTTAGTCCTATATAAATGAAGCTCACTTCCATCCCAAAGGGAGGAAGACTATGGTATCTACATGCTGGTGAAATCACTCTTAGAACATCTCCACTCACCTATTGGAGAACTCATACTTCCTTGGAAGGATATGGCAATTGGCTTTGTCAAAGAAGGGTTACAATGTTAAGCCTTGGTTGTGGTTCTATATCTCTATCATGTACTCCTCTATTTGGAGTAATACAAATGCTTTCCACCAATGTTGTTCATGTGTGTAACGATCTTGAGTATTTTACTTGCTTAACTGTTTACTTAAATCTCTTATTGTATAGATGTCTTTTACTGGTTTCTCTTGTTTCTTGTCTTGACAGGTCTTGTAGCTTGGATCTGACGACCGTGGGACGTGGATCATCATTTAGGAGAAAGGATTGCGTAGTGAAAAGGTAAGACATCTAATTAATTCAATAACTAATTTACCAAGTTAACCTAACAATTTAAAGGATTACAGAAATTTAATCTAAATTGAATTAAAAAATTATTAAATTTAATTCCCATCTTTACACGGATATGCCTCCGATATGCCTAGGGTAGGAGGTCCCATAATTTTAATAGAAACCAGGACATAGTTAAATAAATTTTGAATATTCTTGGCATCCAATAATCATCAATGGATGAGATCTTAGGGTTTGAGAGTGAATAAGCATGCTTAACTAATCTAGGCCTATCTTGCCTATATGCATCCCTTTCTAAGGGAACCAATCAATTAAATATTTAGCAATGAAAATTATCACCAAACATGTCCAAATTAATGAGTGTATTATCTAAGAAATTTACTTAAAAAATGAGCTTTAACCATTAGTGTAAAAATGCATCAATAATTCTATATTTTCTAACTTGTTGTCATCAATTATTGAGTTCAACCGGTGAAATAGAGATAGCGAGAGTACAATACTCCTGCACTAAGATTGTGTTAATGGTGACATGCACAGATAAAAACATCAATAACACAACTATACAAGGAAAAACCAAAACTTGTGCATGAAAACAAAACATAACCTTCAACGAACTGTTAAAGGTTAACATAGAAATAGTGGAATACAAGTGGGAGTATTCATTTCCTTATTCACTTTCTTTTTTTAGTTTTTGTTTTCAATTTCATTTAAGGAAATGGGAAAGATAAAAGAATTATTCACAAGGAGAAGGAAATTTTTTTTCCTAAAATCAAGGAGATTGGCATTTTCAAGCAAAAAGATGCCTAGGGGGGTTTTTAACTTTCTAGTGGTAAGCACGATGATAACAAGACCACTAATGAGACTGACTAATTAAACAATGGACAAATAATCAATTAATTTTAACTAACGATATGAAAAAGTCTCATACTTTCTAAAACATCAATCAAGTACTTAAAGGGCCAAATGACGACAGCTTTGGTCAAATGAAATATGGGCATGATCATCGTGATGATCTAAACACAATGGTATAAAATTCATCACATGATGACATGTTTGGTGTGAAAAGATAAAAATCCAAGACATGACAGTGACTTTTACCATGACAACTCTTGATGACTCATTGCACGATGGACGTGAAACAAGATGATGACGCAAATTACACAAATGAGTGCATGGACATACTATGGACATTGATTTGGACATGATGGTGTTGACGGAATTACTAGGGGATGAATTTCAATAGTGTCTCCTCTGGATTTATGTTTCGACACTTTGGAATCATGTTAATGTTGAGAATCAATACCTTGCAAGCGTTACAAGCCACGTTGATCAATGGCATGCAAACATGTAAACACAGTCTCTATTATTCCATCCCATATTTGTTTAAGTAATCCTATGCTATTTAATCCAATTTTTTGTTTTTAAGCGATGGTTTGTAATCCTCCCTACCAAGAAATGGAACACCAAAAAAGGATTTAAACTACGCATGTACAAAAGAGGAAGAAGGAGAAATCAAATACCATGAAATAGAAGAACAAAATAGGGTTGAAACTAGGCATACACAAAAGAGGAAGATGGCACGATCAAGTTTTTAATAGAGGAAGATGTTGAGATCTATGCTTTAATTGTAAAGAAAAAAATATATCGAGGAGCATAGAAAGAAGGTGTATGCAATAAGGCAAGAGAACCATTGAATTTGTTAGAAAAAGATGCAATACTTTTCACACTTTGTATTTTTACCTTCGCTATCATTAAAAGTTTTTAACAATGGAGTTTTGATATAGAATGGATTATGTGTGTGTATTGTCCTCATGATAAACTATGTTTTTCCAATTTTTACATCTAGAATCATTCTAGATTTTTGTATGGAATTTTTTCCTAAGAGAAATCCCATATTATATATTGTCTTTTTTCTATACTATTAAAACGTATATCTCATTGGCATGCATATCAAGAATCTGTATAATTAGCTGCACAATAAAATTTTCAATACCAAAACATGCCCGATGTTTGTGTAAATGAATCCCATTGGATTGAGGTTTACTAAAAAGCTTTGTTTTATTTCATTATAATTATGTTTAATCTTTAACAAAACTTCGTGTTTCGAATGGATTGTTTTCCTACATAATCATCCATGAAGAGAAACACCATATATATATTTTTTCTTCTCTTTACTATTAAAGCCTATTGAAACATAGATTGCTTGGCTATCAAGAATCTCTACAATTACTTTTATGTTTTATGTTAGAATACTAAAAGCCCATCTAGACTTAGGATATACAATGTTATTCATTTTTTATACTTTCCTAAGTGTTTGACTAGGTAGTTGGCTCCATCTTGACTTTTTATGCTCACACTTGTCATCATTATCAATAAGTACGCCCTCAAGGAGATTTTAGAAGATCATGTTTACTTTTTATGACATTCCCGAATCGTAAGAGCGCTTTCCTACTTTTACACATTTTTGTCTTGTTTTTTAATGCTTTTGAGTGGATAAGGATAAAGTTATGTGCCCTCATTGACTTGACAAGATGTCTTGTTCTCGGCCAACCCATCCTCCATATTTTTCTCTCCAAAATCCATCATCTTATTTCTTTTACATTACTCATTACTGCCGTAACTGATTTTTCTAATTCGTGAGATCCTTGACTGATTTGGAAAGTGATTTTGCCACCTTGGGTTTTTTTTTTGCATTATTAGTAAGCATGCTTTTGTGAGGATTTTGAATTCCTTCTTTGGATTTCAAATTTATGATGTAATTATATATTTTGACAGTTGCTACATTGACTAAGTTTGGTTGATGTACTACCATTCAATAAAATTGTATAGTGTGCATCAATTCAATGCCAGTTTTCAGGGGTCTCTGCAAGCTTTTGCTTAACAATTTTGTGAGGATAATGTTTGATTTGCAACATCTTCCTATGAATTTATTTTCACATGGTATCAGATGTTGATGTATATGTAACTTCGGAAGATATTCACTTGTATTTTTATGTATTACATTTGTACCTTATTGTATTACCAACATAGATGTATTATTCCTCTGATTGGAAGTGCCGTCATGTGTACTTGCAAGTGTCGCAAGTTATATTGTAACTGTTGTAACTTATACTTGATGGGTTATTAGACCACCTTGATGGGGTTGGACATGTATGAGTTATGTGGGTCAAAGAGTTATTAGACCACCCTAGTGGGGTCGGCCCAATCAGCCTTATGTTATGTGGTTAAGTTGGGGCCAGCCTAGTTGATTAAAGGTCAAGTGAAAGTAAGTGTATAAATACAGAGTGTGTCTCTCTCATTTTACACATTCTATTATTCACTCACTTCACATTAGTGAGAGAGAGGAGGAGTGTGCACAAATGGAGGAGGAGCATTCTACTGAAGATATCTATCTCTTGGGTTTGATCATGATGATCTTTGATGCTTATTCGATCTCTGAGGAAGTTGCGGGGTTTTTCACCTTCTTGGTTTTCCCCGGTGAAATGTTTTGTGTCTCTTGTCTCTTGTCTCTTATGCTTGATATGATGTACATGTTGTTATTTCATTTAAGATCCTAGATATATTGAATTAAAAGATGAAAAAATAACATGGTATGAGACTTGTTGCACTTGCGACAAATCGGAAGCTAGGGCTTGATATAGAAAAAACTAGTCATCGTGGCACTTTATCTATAAATCCATTTTGGAGAAGTTTCAGGATATGAAACTTTTACAAGCTATAGATAAAATCCCCATGTACCTTGTGTCCGAAGAACAAAATCTGATTCGTTGTAATCTGTGATTTATGACCTGTACAATCTAGGGTTTCTACCTCTTCCAGATCTTAGTCATAAACAGGTGACCTAGGAAAAAATGTCATAACTTTGGATAGGAAGCTACAAATGAAATTTTGTAAAAAGTGATAGGTAGGGCACCGACATTAATTTCACAGGTCCACTTTTCAGAGGCCGAAATTGAACTAGTGACATGTGGCACGCCCTACAAGTTTGCTCTCCTATTTTATCTCATAAACAGGTCACGTTGTGACACTTGGCATAAATCTCTCTCAGAGAATCCAATTGAGGTCAGACCTGTGGGGTTGGAAAGAGGACAAGTCAAGCTACCACATTATGAAGCTTCGGACCCTTTGGATTTGTAATTTCAAATATGCACCAGAAATAATCAGGTGAATATTTATGTCAAAACATAATTGGATTCTGAGCACCTTCACTCTTGGCTTGTCATTGCTGCGGGAATTTAGGGCTTCGGAGAAAGTTGGAATTTTTGGAATCAGATTCCACGGATGAATGCTCCTCATCAAAATTGAAATTTAGAGACCAAGATCGAATTTTTTGGTTGGGCAGAAGGTCGGGCTTGATCAAATCCTAGTTTAGGATTTTGATCGGAAAGGTGGAAAATTAGGGCTTCTGCAAAAGTTGGAATTTTTTATATCTGTGACCACAGGTGGAAGCTCCTCATAAAAATTGAATTTTAGAGTACAATATAGAACCTTTTGGTTGGAGAGAAGATGGGGCTTTATCAAACCCTAGTTTGGGATCCTGTTCAGAAGATCTAGAAGTTTCAAAGGCAATTTTGAGGGGTCAAATTTTGGAGTTTTCAAAATTGAAGTATACCAGCTTGATCAACTCAGAAAGGCACATCTTTCCATCTATTCAGAAGTTTAAAATTCAAAATTTGAATTTTTAGGGTTTCTCTGACAAACCCTAATCGAACTCTAGATCCAGTCTTAGCAAATCAAAGAGGATTGGGTTAATACTATAAGAGAATGAATTGGACACCTGCATAAGTGAAGAAGTTCCAGTTTCAGAGGGATATGAGGCTAATAAGGCCTTACATAAGAACACTACAAGCAATCCTGACAGGTATGACTTGAGGAGATACAGGTATGTTTTGAAATATGTTCATTGTTAAGTTTATGATATGTTTGTCTTCATATTATTTAGGTTAGTACAATCTTGATTAGTGTTAAACTTGTCTTATCACCCTAGTAAAAGTATGAATGCATGTGAATGATAGAATACATTCATTGATTAGGGTTATGACACTTATGATTGTACTAATGCACTGTGGTGTTGTATGAGGATGACATTGTCCGCTAACATGAAAGGTACATCAAGAAAGACAAATCAAGTTCTAGATCAAGAACATATGACCATGGTGACATGAATACAAAGACTCATCCATAGCCATGGATCACGTACAAGCTCTACTTACGAGGTATGTATAATTTTGGTTCTACAATGGTTAACTTATGAGTTATGCAGGTTACTAGCACAAGTCTTTGCAGAAGAACAAAAAGACAATATATGGGTATGTTAGACATAACTTGCAAGCATGATAATCTAGGTATGTTTTTTTCTATATCAAGTTAGAATCCTTGTGTTAGGATCTTATACCTTTGTATGAATGATAATGATTATTCTTGAAGTTAGAATTTTATGCATATTATGCTTCTTAGTTTCATTAATGATATGACAACTAGAAGACTGCTATGGTCAAACAAGAATATGCATGAGTAATAGAAGTTCTCCCTGAAACCTTGAATACTAATGCTTGTGATAAATTACTTGTGTGTGAAATGATCATGACCATAGGATCATAATGTTTTGATAGTATTGAGATTATAATAATGTATGTATGGTTATGTATGATATCTTGAAGATAACACAATGATGACACTAGTGCACACTTAAGCATGCATAGTGGTCTAGGATGGATATAATTTCAAGGAAAGATAATCCAGGAAGTAAAGATCAAGAGGGAGCACACTCCAGTAGTGACTGCAAGGAAGCAAAGATTGAAAGGGAGTCCACCCTACAACCAAACAAAGATAAGTATTTGAATTGTCATTTCTTGTATATATTATTACTTAAATGATGTTGTCTAGTCATGTACATACTTATGTTCCTAGATTTATGATATGTATTATGCATATTAGAAAAGTTGCATTAATGAACAAGATACTACTAATATGCAAGTAATGGGTAAGTGGCCTATGGTACTGTACAACATTCCATTGCTACTTATCTAGAATGAAACCTCTTTGCTAACATGTTGGGAGTTGTGAACACTCTTAACAAATGTTCTGGTAGAGATGGAAGGCATCTAGAAAGTTACAGGATATGGATAAATGTTGTATTAAAGCATTGGCTAAGATAATTGCATGACTGTATGACATAATGTTTTTATGCGTAAGATTTTGTTCTGAAAACTATGAGAAGTTTCTAATCATGCAATTGAATTTGACTTGTAGGAAAGATCGTGTACAATCACATACAAAAGAAGGGATACAAAATTTGCTCCAAGCAACGAAGTTTAAGAAAACTATCTATTGAAGATATTGAATAATCTGAAGTTCCCAAGATCAGGGATGCAGTAATAGAAGGATGCCATGATCAAGGAGTACTAGTTGATCATGAAGAATGATGTTTGGGATGTGGTCCCAAGACCAGAAGGGAACTCTGTTGTGACTTCCATGTGGATCTATAAGATCAAACATGATGTAGACGGTAGCATAGAGAAATACAAGTGAAGAAGTGGAAGATACACCAAATGGATGTCAAAGACATCTTTCTTGAATGCTGTAGTTGAAGAGGAAGTGTATGTGGAGCAGCCACTCAGTTTTGAGACACATGACAGGAAGTCATATGTGTGCAGGTTGAAGAAATCCTTATAAGGCTTGAAGCAAGCTCCTAGGGCTTGGTATGGTAGGATAGACAACTTTCTATCCAGCTTGGGATTTACCAAGAGCAAAGCGGATTCCAACCTTTACTACAAGGTCGAGGAAGGCAATCCTGTGATACTACTACTATATGTGGATGACTTGTTTGTGACAGGAGATGATAGATTGATTGTCGACATGAAGAGGAAGCTTGCTGCCGAGTTCGAGATGAAGGAATTGGGGATGATGCACTAATTTCTAGGTATGGAGGTGTGGCAAAGTGCAAATAGAATATTCCTTGGACAAGGGAAGTATGCAGTAGAGATCTGTTGATCCCTCGGGGGTGCAGGGTAAGTGCAAGGTGCTGGAATGGGTTCCAAGGCACACAACAACGGATGAAAACCTAGCCAAAGGCTTCGAAAGACCCTGTGCAAGGGTAATTCTATCCTCGAGCTGTTTGGTGTGGTAATCACCCATGGATATTTGGCCTCCACTGGCACTCTATGAGTAAAAGATTTGATCTTGAAAGATCAGTTTTCCTATAACAGAAAACGAGGCATAAAAGATGACTAATGAACCTATCTTAACCTACCTAAGGAAAGAACCTATTCTAAGTCAGATCTGACCTAAAAGGAGAATTGATGTTGTGCATATCAGGATTGAAGTGTGACAAACAAGTAATAAGTTCCTTGAACAAAAATGTCTTCGGGTTCTTCACTTGTTAATTTAAAGTTTGATCAATTAAGAAATTAAGTGACAATTGTTCAAAACGTTTGAGCTTATTCAAATACCTGATCTGTAATCATTGTGTGAATTGAAAAATTAACATTTGATTATAGATGTTTATTTGCATTGAATCATTTGCAGAAATATAAAAGAAGAAAAACGTTCAGTTAAAGAAATTTAATAGAACAGTTTTGAGCATAATCCAAACATACAGAGAAATTAATATGAGAGACCTTATGTGTTAACAAATATCCTGCAAAAGACTAAACACATGATCGATGAAAAATTTGAAACATTAACTCAGCAATTCCCAAAGAAATTTGAGGAACAATAGGAGGTGAATTAAAAGATAACTTTCCTGAATAGAGAAGCCTTGTACAAAAATTACAATGACTCTGATAAACAGAGTATCTTCAGTCCAAACTCCCGCTGAATTGCAATTCCAAAATTCCCAAACCTTTACTAAGGGAAACATTCCTCCTTTTATACTAAATTTACATCAGAGTTCCAAAAGGAGAAATTCTACAAAATAGAGATTTACAAAATCGGATCTAACCATCGATCCAAGAAATCTTGCTACTTTTAAGCTAAAAATATTTTCCGCCACCTTTCACAAAAGAAAGACTTGTTCTTTAATCTGATAAGGTTTTTTGGTGCCATAAAAATTTAATCATAGATTTATCACTAGCATCAACAGGTGGTGTGGCTTGCTGAGCATCCGTTGTAAGAAATTCAGGGTCAGATAACCCACTATCAAAAATAGAGAAAACCCTTAAAGGATTTACTTGAGGAACGGTATTCGGCATGTCAGGTTCTTCATTGATTATAAATTCCTGTATAACATCAGTATCAAGATCAATTGATCCCTTCAGAATTTCCTTCCTTTGCTTTTCGGAATTGTTAATGTAGGCAGACAAAGTTTCGAAGTCTTCTTCACTGCTACTGCTGCTAAGATCAAGAACACCTGCATCAAACGATAGTGACAACATCTCTTTATATAACAAGGGGTAGAGCTCTTCATTTTAAATATGAATGTTAGAAAATTCACCATCTACATGAAAATTGCTCATGCTGAATAAACCCTGGATAGAAAGATATAAAAAAAAAAATGCCAAATAGAATGTTTCCTGTTTCATAAGGCAATGGATGAACTGGAACTTTTATGTTAATTTCTATTTAAAGGCCAACAAGCAGGTGAATGATAATAAGGCAGGGCAATCTGCAATGATTAAGGTTATCCAATCAATTCATTGTAATCACTTCGATTGTAATGACAAAAGCTAAAGTATGTGCCAGTCGGATCAAAGCCTGTGCGAAGTATGAATTCAATTACTGCTTGCATGATTTTCGAACAGTCTTTACGATCACATCGTTATAAGTCATCTCCTATCAATAATTATGATTGGTGATTAATAATGGAGACGAAGGTTATAGTGACAAAGTTGATGTGCAAAACGGTCTCGACTAAGAGTTCCAGTACACAAGCTATTGACTCTTCACAAGTAACAAATCCAATCATTAAGAAGTGGAACAAAAGATGACAAGATGTCAAAACTCGAGTCTAGACATGGCGGACTTAAGGCAGAAAAATGGCATCCATCCAACATGAACTAACCGTTAGACTAGTATGAGCATTTGTTGTCATGGATTGTACAAAAATGATAATTTGGCAGAACCAGCTTTCAAAAGACAAAATGGAAGGCCTGACTTGATCGACTACCCAAAACCAACATGACTGCAAGATTATAACAGACGGACGGCTGAGATTAACCGGGGTGGAACGTGGAATCGAGCTCAAAAAATTTGCAAGAAGTTCTTATTCAAGATCTCGCAAGCCGAAACCCGAAAGTGCGGATTTGCGGGTTGCGGGTTCACAAAAAATGAAAGTAAAAAAAAGGATTTCCGAAAGCCGAAAACCTACTATGCGGGTGGCGGGCTTTGGAACGTTAAAGTATGATGTAGAATAACCATCCCGAAAGCTGCATCCTGAAATTATGGGTTGCGAGTTTCGGGAACACACACCAAATAAATAAAAAACCACAATCCCGAAAGCCGAATGCCGCCATTGTGGAGTTCAGGTTTCGGGGTAATTATTTTCAAAATAAAAATAAAGAATGATTCCGCAACCCACAAACGTCGATTTGTAGATTTCAGAACCATAAAATAATCACAACATAAAACAACAGTCCCGCAACCCGCGTCTGTCGGGTAGCAGGTTTCGGGCTCTCCAAAAGTCGGGTTTCGAGATGAAGATATCAGTCAACAAAATACTCGAAATGATCAAACCATTACCAACACTTTGGAAGAAATGATCAAACCATTACCAACAAGAATATCAAAAGCATGGGTGAAGAATTTTTTGGAGGTAAAACCAAAATCCAGAATTTTTCAAGATGACTCACCCAAATACCTTTGTGTTTATTGAAATTGTGGGCTCCCGTGCTTAGCTAAGCATGAGATCTATTGTGGCTACAACAAATGGTGACTGGCTGGGAAGAACCAGTTATCTCTGCAATCAAATCCAACTAAAGACAACATGTTAATCAACCAATTTCTTGAAACTCAACTCAAAGAAGATACTCAAAAGATAACAGCCAATAAACAATGAACATGAAAATGGATAGATCTCAACAATGACCATTTTAAAGATAACACTCATCCGATAAGGAGATTTAGAGAGTAATACCAAATCTTTACCATGATGTAATCATAGAAAACCAGCTTGTGTTGAACCTGGGTACAGTCTTAGAAATGCTCATGGATATCCTAATTATAGATCCCCTTGGTTTATTAATTATATGTATATTCAGTGATCCTCTATGGATTCCTTTTTCTTTTCTCTTGTCTTTTTATATTTTTGAATTACAAGACATAAAACCTTGTTAATACAAGACCACTGTACTGAATTGGTGATCAGATGAAATAGTGCCATTCACAAGCCCGATCCGGAAACTGGTCAAGCTAGCTTGATGACGAGACTCCTTGTCTTATGGTTGTAAGACCAAAAGAAATTATCATGGCTTGGTGACCACATAGTGATAATTCCAGTCCAAGGTCAAACCCATGATCATAGCAGGGCTGGCTTGTGATAAGACCTCCCTATTCTTGTATATAACAAAATCTTATAAAAAGGAAACAATTCATTTTGTCATAGGATACAAGGCATTACCATGGCTTGGTGACCATATAGTGATAACGTTAGTCACTGGTGCTTTGCAGATCATGAATAGACCGACCTGTGATAAGATCTTCCAGCTTCCAGCAGAACTGAAAGTCATCTTCCAAGTGTGGTGGCTTCATGTGAAGATGTCATTCCACTTTAAACACCTATGAACCTAATGTGCTGGCTTGATAACAAGACCACCCACCTTGTAACTTATAATTTTAAACAAATTTCATATTCAAAGTGATCGTAAAAGGACCCATGAGCAATCAGAATTGGTCAGGTTATTATGATATGCCGTTCAACCATGAAACAATAGATAGAGAAATGATGACCATCCTCCGTACCTCAATTACACAAATAAAGCATGGTGAAAGATAATGATCAGAGTGAAAAGCATCCGAAGGCACTACACTTATTTGACTGTTTATTCTTCAGAGAAAATTCTAATCAAAATCCAGAAAGCAAGATTGATGACGATGTTGAAGCTTCAGAAGCAATTGTTGCTAAGAAAAGTGATCATAAGCCATTACCATAAGTGTGAAGCCTTATTAATGAAAACCAAAACAAAACAAGAAAACCAACCAAAATATGAACGCAATAAAACAAATGATTGAAAAAAAAAATCACACCTAAGTACAAATGCATCAGATTGTTCAAAAAAAAAACTTTTTGAGAAGAGACACATTCACTGGGAATGTGTCTACAACTCCCTCTAGCATCTGTACTCGAACAGTGCTGGGACCAATCTTTTCTGTAATAATGAAGGGTCCTAGACAAAGGCACTGGAACTTGGTGTATTGGTTCTTATCTTTATGTTGTTTATTCCACCTTAGAACTAGGTCACCAACAAAAAATTCCCTGTCAGAAGAAGATTTTTCATCGAACCATCTCTTCACCATCTGCTGATGATGATACAACTTATTCTTGGCTATTACCCTGTCTTCCTATAGCTTCAAGAGGGTGTCAATTCTTTGCTGGAGGGGAGAAGAATCATCTTCTTGGACAGACTGGGCTAATTGTAGCAAAGGAACGGTAAGATTAGTGGGAAGGATGGCTTCTTTGCCATAAACCAAATAGTACGGAGAATTTGCAATTGTTGCTTTTGGGGTAATTCAATCTGCCCATAATGCATTATACAATTGTGTGTGCCAATCTCTATGATGAGAAGCTACAGTTTTCTTGAGAATGTTTATCAGGTTTTTGTTCGATGACTCAACCAAACCATTACCTTGAGGATAATAATTGGCGAAAAACTTAAGCTTAATCCCCATCTCGAAGGCATATTCGGTTATATCGATTGAAGAGAAGTAGGATGCATTATCAAAAACTAAGTACTCTGGAGCGTTAAAGTGTGTGATGATCTAGCTATCAAGGAAAGAAATTACCTGGGTAGCATTACATTGTTTTAGAGGAGCTGCCTCCACCCATCTAGTGAAATAGTTTGTGGCAGTGAGGATATACTTGTATTGCAGGGATGAGGGGTGGTTTATAGGCCCAACAAAATCCAGTCCCCACTGTTGGAATGGAAATTGAATTGTAACCGATTGTAAAGAAAATGCAGGTTTCCTAAACTTCCCTGTGCATTTATGGCACGGCTCACACTTCCTGACATAAGCATAAGCATATTTAAACAATGTGGGCCAGTAATACCCAGCCCAGCCCTAAGAATATTGTGTGTTGTAGTCTCTCCTGAAAAATGGCCTCCAACAGGACCTGCATGAAATTGAAATAAGATGTCATCAGTTTCATGTTTTTCCAAGCATCTAAGAAATACTCCATCATAATTTTTTCTAAAAAGAACATGATCGATGAATTGATAAGGAGCAGATTTGAGTCTTAAAGCTCTTCTTTTCTTAAAATCAAGGGTTTCAGGAGCAAACCCATGGTTCAGGAAAAATCTGATATTGTCGTACCATTCCGATGTCGAGGCATCAATTACATTAACTACACCTGAGGGAATTTCTTTCTCATGATCCCATTCGGACTGCTGCTGTGCGGGGTCATTGGATTGCGCAGTAAGAAGACAAAGGCCTTGGCCTTTTACAATTTTTTCTGGTCTGATCTCAAGATCATATTCTTGTAGTGCGGTCATCCAATGGGCTCTCTTTTCCCCCAATTCTTTCTGGATTAGGACATTTCTGATAGCAGAATATGGAACAATGACTTTAGTTCGAGACTTTAGCAAGTAGGGTCTGTAATGTTTGACGGATTTATAGACCGCATAGGCTTGCTTATTGATCTCTGACTAATTAAGCTCTGCACCTTTGAATGTTGAGCTCATAAAAGAGATCAGGATTTCAGTATCATTGTCATGCTTTTGAGTTAAGACAACTGCATAAGAAAGTCAGTGGCAAAAGTATAAAGAATGAAATCCTTATTAAAATTTGGGGACATGAGAGCAGGAGCTTCTGCAATAGCCTTTCGAATTTGGACAAACGCATCTCTCTGTTCCTGCGACCAAGTAAACTGCACATCTTTCTTGACCAAAAGTTGTAATGGTTTAACAATTTGGGCAAAATTTGGTACAAACCTATGTATGAAATTAATCTTACCTAAGAAAGATTGCATTACTTTGCGCGAGCCTGGTAAACCAATATTTGAAATAGCCTCTATACGTTCAGGATCGATAATCATACCTTCTTTCGAAACAATGAAGCCCAGAAGCTTTCCTTTCGTTACTGCAAAAATAGATTTCTTCAGGTTGAGAGAAATACTGAATTTTCTGCAGTGATAAAAAACTTGTTTCAAAGAAAACACATGTTCTTGTCTTTTTTTAGAGTAAATAGTGATATCGTCAAGGTAAAATACGACAGAATTATGCATTAACCCTTGGAAATCTATATCCATAGCTCTCTGAAAAGTAGCTCCTGCATTGATCAGCCCGAAAGGCATCTGTCTGTAGGAGAAAGTACCCCATGGGGTCCTGAAAGTTGTTTTCAATTGATCGGCTGGGGCAACCATAACCTGGTTATACCCTAAAAAACCATTTAGGAGGGAAAACATTTATGACCCGACTACCTTTTGGAGAATCTGCTCCATTGGTGGAACATGATAGTTGTCTTTCTCAGAAGCCCGATTCAGGTTCCTGAAATCAACACATAGTCGAATTTCACCGCTTTTCTTATGGACAGGTACTAAGTTAGCAATCCATTGAGTATGCCTGACCAGAAAGATAATTCGAGTAGTGAATAGCTTCTCCAGCTCCTTTTTTACAGAAGGCTCCAAATTAGGGTGCATCTTCCGTAGCTTTTGTTGAAATGGCTTCACCTCTAGTTTCGTGCGTATATTGTGAAACATGACGTTAGTGTCAAACGTTTTCAACTCATCATACATCCAGGTGAAAACATCCTTATACTATTTGCACAATGCAATGGCTCTGCGTTCTTCAGGGGTACAATCAACTCCCAAATTGATGAAGCGAGGTTCCTTTTCGGTGCCTAAGTTGACCCGCTCATAATTTAAAGATGAGCTTTGAGTTTTACAATTAGTTTGTGATTTATACTTGTCTTGTAAATCGTAAAAATTTTCTATATTGATCACAGACTTTGGGATGATGTTTGAGGAATCAGTGAGAGACTTTTCATGTTCTGCTTCATCGATGGCCATGCCTTGAAACGTATCTTGAGCAGTGAGAAAATTGAGTACCTATCGGTCATCATCAAATACTTTCCAATTAGTCACATTATCCGGAACAGATGGTCTGTACATCAATTCAATAGAAAAAGTTTGAGGAGACAGACCTTGATGCGGGATCAGTCTACATCAAAATTTTGTGACCAGGGAATTGATTTAATATTGAATGCCAAAAATGAGTTGGTTAGATCCCTTACCAACTTTTGATAATTAGTCAAATGCATAGATAAGCAGCGTATTTTATTCCTCACTTGCTTGACTATAATTTTGGAGTCTCCATAGCATTCTATTGCTTGTACACCTAAATCAATGGCCTTCTTGAGCCCCTGCACAAGAGATTCATATTTGACTACATTATTAGTGTAGTCAAATTCTAACCTGCAAGCAATCATGATTTTTATTCCTTTAGGATTGATAAGAACACAACCCGCTCCAGCTTCCTCCTTGGACTTGGAACCATCGAAAAACAAAGTCCATGAGACAGGGTCTAATCTAAAATTTGTATTCACATTATATACATTATGCACAATTTCACCAGAAAAAGGTACAGAAGTAACCTGAGTAATATGTGATTCGTTTTGGATGCTTTCTTCTTGTGAGGCATCAGCTGGGAATTCACCGAAAAAGGTATCAAATGTAAAGTGCTCTGTACAAGAGGTGAGATAACCAGCAGGTTCACTTGAATCATTAAGATCAGTAACTATCTATTTCATAAAAGGTTCTCTGCTGATCTTAATTTTATTCCGTTGACCATTGTAAGGCATCCATAAGTGGGACCAGTCTATTGCAAAATAGCCTTTAAGTTTCTCTGACTAGTCCCTACTTAACGACATCCCATAGGCTTTTGGGATGTCAGCTATCACAATGTCAACTATCTGATGGATCCTAGGATCAGCTGACAGCGTGAGCAGGACATTTCTCAATTTACCAACCACTCTGACTTTAGATCTATCAAGTTGCACAATATGGGGTGGACAGGGTTCCTATGTTGCATTCAATTTCCTGCAGACAGATAGGGTCATCACATTTGACGACGCTCCCGAATCTATCATGCAGTTGTGTACATTCTGGTTGAAAATCTCAAAGGTAAGCAAGAAAGGAGGAGTTCTCTTACTTTCTGGTTTTTGATCATTAGTTTTAGTGACAGAGTCTAGATTATTATTCTGTAACTCTCTAGGTTGTTTGACTATCAAGTTTTTAGGTAAAGAATCCCTCATAGCAGGAATCTTGAGTAGCTCAAATAGAGAGATGTTTTCTTTGACTCTTTTTAAGTCTTCAACCAAGTTGTACTCCATTTGAGGGAGAACTGTATTCTTCTATGGGACAAGATTGTTTTTTGTGGGAACTGGGAGAGAAGATGAAGGTTGTTGAGGTGGCTGTGGTCTTGACCTTGTATTATAAGGATGTTGTGTGTTAAACACTGCCTCAAGTTCTTCTTCCTATTCACACATAGGGAGTTCTGAAAAGAAACCCACAACATCGACTTGTGGATCATCTTCTGCTTCTTCTTCAGGTAGCGGAGGATCGGAGGTAGTATGATCATTGGAAATGTTAGGGGTGACTTGGGATTCTACTGCCAATCCTCTAAAAATAGAAAAGAGTTCATCATTTGTGAGTGCATCCGCCGGATTTGGTGGTGGTGGATTTTGTGGAGGCTGGTAAGGTCTCCTAAACGCTGGCCTTACAAAACCTCTGTTCTGATTTTGATTATCATTAGTGTTTTTCTTCAAATCCACCATCTCATTTGACATCTTCTGAAGGAATTTCTTCATGTCAGTCAAATCAAATGAATCCTTGTTCTGAACTGTGGGTTTAGGGACATTCTCTATTTTCTTCCTAGAAGTGGAAGGTTGCCCTTCTGAAGTTTCAGGGTTGTCTTCCAAACAAAATATGTCCTTCTCAACTTGGATTGCTTCATCAAATGCTTCTAGTAAAGTACCTTTATGTGCCCTTTTAACCCATATTGCAATAGGGGGAGGCAGACCCTTTTCATAATAAGCCACCAACAATTCTTCAGCAGGAAGAAGATTGGTAGGAATTCTGTTTTTGAGATATGAAAACCTTTGGTTAAAGTCTTTTACCCTTTCTTTTCCTTTGGCTTTCATGGAGGATAACTCTAAAACAAGATCTTGCGGTGTTTTGTCATCCCCGAATTTCTGGGTAAAATGTTTCTCGAATTCATCCCAGGAAGTTATATATTGAGTTGGTAAAGCAAAATACCAAGTGGCCGCTCTACCCTCAAAAGTGTATGGAAAAAGTCTACATACTACATCCTCATATACCACGCTTCTAAGCCTGATCGCCTGCATGAAGGTTTTCATATGATCCAACGTGGGCATCTTATCATCAGGGTTGAATTTAGGCAGCCATTTCTTGGGATTCTTTGGTAATCTATGTTGATCACTTAATATGAAAACTGCACCTTGGTCAAGCCAAGGTCTGTTTTGACCTTCTCCAGCCATTGGGGGTTCTTGTTCTTCTTCTTCAGATGACGAACTAGAAGAATTTTCTTCGTCTAAGGAAGATGATGAGGATGATGGAGGGGATGGTGGTGGACCATCGAATCCAAGATTTGGTTGACCTTGTGTCATTGAGTGGGTGGTCTCACAGTTATATTCAGGAGAATCTGGTTGATTAACTAGGTCTTGGTTTCCAGATTGGTGATCAATTGTATGTTGATCCTGTGCATTAAAACTATCAGTAGGTTGAACCGGTGGATTAGAGGCCTATGAGGTGGGAACTTGCTGTTCTTCCCGATCACTAGCGTGAAAAACACCTTCTAAGTTTAGAGCTGCCAGACCGCGTCTTCTTTGATCGGCAAGACATTGTTCTACTCTTAAAACCCTATCGAGAGATGTTTTCAATAACTTTTCTAATGAGATGGATCCCCTTGTGGGTGACGTGAAGATGACTTCTCCTCTGTTCTACTGTCATACCATCGGTGTAACGAGTATAACCATAGGTTGTGTAGACATGACAGGGAGAATTGTAGGTTGTGTATTTGTTGGTTGTTCAGACGTTGAAGCCCTAGTCTGGCTTCGGGTTTGAACCATTGAAGTACTTGTTGGAGGAGGTTTATTAGTAGTTTGCTTAGGCATGTTATACTAGTGGCCCTCCTTCTAGCGCCATTTGTTAATGCCTCGGGGGTACAGGGTAAGTCCGAGGTGCTAGAATGGGTTCCAAGGCACACAACAGGGGATGAAAACCCAGAAAAAGGCTTCGAAAGACCCTATGCAAGGGCAATTCTATCGTCGAGCTGTCTGGTGTGGTAATCACCAACGGATATTTGGCCTCCGCTAGCACTCTATGAGTAAACGATTTGATCTTGAAAGATCAGTTTTCCTATTACAGAAAACGAGGCATAAAAGCCGACTAACGAACCTATCTTAACCTACCTAAGGAAAGAACCTATTCTAAGTCAGATCTGACCTAAAAGGAGAATTGATGTTGTGCAGATCAGGATAGAAGTGTGACGAACAAGTAATAAGTTCCTTGAACAGAAATGTCTTCGGGTTCTTCACTTGTTAATTTAAAGTTTTATCAATTAAGAAATTAAGTGACAATTCTTCAAAACGTTTGAGCTTATTCAAATACCTAATCTGTAATCATTGTGTTAATTGAAAAATTCACATTTGATTATAGATGTTTATTTGCATCGAATCATTTGTAGAAATATAAAAGAAGAAAAACGTTCAATTAAAGAAATTTAATAGAACATTTTTGAGCATAATCCAAACATACAGAGAAATCAATATGAGAGACCTTATGCGTTAATAAATATCCTGCAAAAGACTAAACACGTGATCGATGACAAATTTGAAACATTAACTCAACAATTCCCAAAGAAATTTGAATAACAATAGGAGGTGAATTAAAAGATAACTTTCCTGAATAGAGAAGCCTTGTACAAAAATTACAATGACTCTGATAAACAGAGTATCTTTAGTCCAAACTCTCGTTGAATTGCAATTCCAAAATTCCCAACCCTTTACTAAGGGAAACATTCCTCCTTTTATACTAAATTTACATCAGAGTTCCGAAAGGAGAAATTCTACAAAATAGAGATTTACAAAACCGGATCTAACCATTGATCCAAGAAATCTTGCTACTTTGAAGCTAAAAATATTTTCCTCCACCTTTCACAAAAGAAAGACTTGTTCTTTAATCTGATAAGGTTTCATGGCACCATAAAAATTTAATCATAGGTTGCTCACTAGCATCAATAGGTGGTGTGGCTTGCTAAGCATCCGCTGTAAGAAATTCGGGGTCAGATAACCCACTGTCAAAAAAAGAGAAATCCCTTAAAGTATTTACTTGAGGAAAGGTAGCCGACATGTTAGGTTCTTCATTGATTATAAAGTCTTGTATAACATCAGTATCAAGATCAATTGATCCCTCTGGAATTTCCTTCCTTTGCTTTTCGGAATTGTGAATGTAGGCAGACAAAGTTTCGAAGTCTTCTTCACTGCTACCGCTGCTAAGATCAGGAACATCTGCATCAAACGGTGGTGACAACATCTCTTGATATAACAAGGGGTAGAGCTCTTCATTTTCAATATGAACGTTAGAAATTCACCATCTGCATGAAAATTGCTCATGCTGAATAAACCCTGGATAGAAAGATATAAAAAAAACAAATGCCAAACAGAATGTTTCCTGTTTCATAAGGCAATGGATGAACTGGAACTTTTATGTTAATTGTTATTTAAAGTCCAGCAAGTAGGTGAATGATAATCGGGCGGGGCAATCTGCAATGATTAAGGTTATCCAATCAATTCATTGTAATCACTTCAATTGTAATGACAAAAGCTAAAGTATGTACCAATTGGATCAAAGCCTGTGCGAAGTACGAATTCAATTACTGCTTGCATGATGTTCAAACTGTCTTTATGATCACATCATTATAAGTCATCTCCTATCAATAATTATGATTGGTGATTAATAATGGAGACGAAGGTTATATTGACAAAGTTGATGTGCAAAACGGTCGCGACTAAGAGTTCCAGTACACAAGATATCGACTCTTTGCACGTAACAAATCCGATCATTAAGAAGTGGAACAAAAGATGACAAGATGTCAAAACTCAAGTCCAGACATGGTGGACTTAAGGCGGAAAAATGGCGTCCATCCAACATGAACTAACCGATAGACTGGTATTAGCACTTGTTGTCATGTATTGCACAAAAATGATAATTTGGCAGAACCAGCTTTCAAAAGACAAAATGGAAGGCCTGACTTGACTGACTTCCCAAAATCAACATGACCACAAGATTATAACAGACGGACGGTTGAGATTAACCGGGTTGAAATGTGGAATTGGGCTCAAAAAATTTGCAGAAAGTTCTTATTCAAGATCCCGCAAGCCGAAACCCGAAAGTGCGGATTTGCGGGTTGTGGGTTCACAAAAAATGAAAGTAAAAAAAAGGATTTTTGAAAGCCGAAAACCTACTATGCTGGTGGCGGGCTTCGGAATGTTAAATTGTGATGTAGAATAACCATCCCGAAAGCCACATCCCAAAATTACGGGTTGCGGGTTTCAGAACACACACCAAATAAATGAAAAACCACAATCCTGAAAGCCGAATGCTACCGTTGCGGGGTTCAGGGTAATTATTTTCAAAGTAAAAATAAAGAATGATTCCGCAACCCGCAAACATCGGGTTGCGGATTTCGGAACCATCAAAAATCACAACATAAAACAACAGTTCCGCAACCTGCGTCTGTCGGGTTTCGGGATGAAGATAACAGTCAACAAAATACTCAAAATTTTGGCTCCTTTCAGACCGAAACGCTTTGAAAGAAATGATCAAACGATTACCAACAAGTAGATCAAAAGCATGGGTGAAGAAGTTTTTGGAGGTAAAACCAAAATCCATAATTTTTCAAGATGACTCACCCAAATACCTTTGCGTTTATTAAAATTGGGGGCTCCCGTGCTTAGCTCAGCATGGGATCTGTTGTGGCTACAACAAGATTTTAAATCGGTTAGGGATGATGGACTATAAGGCCGTGGCCACATGTATGGCATCGAACCTGAAGCTTCTGTTCATCTGAGCCGGTTGATGTCACGATGTATCGTCAGATGATTGGGTCCTTGATGTACCTGATGAACAAGAGACCAAATATTTGCTTTACGGTGAACACATTGAGCTAGTTCCTGACAGATCCCAGAGGTGTTCACCTAGTTGCTGTAAAGCATATTCTGAGGTACCTGAAGGGTATAGTCTATTATGGACTCAAGTATGATGCAAATAAAAAATTTAACCTGGAGGGCTATGTTGATTCAGATTGGGCAGGCAGTGCTGCAGATAGGAAGAGCACTTAGGGGTGTTGCTTTAGTACGGGATCAGGTGTGATCTCTTGGTTTATCAGGAAGAAATCCCGTGTAGCACTGAGTACAGCCGAAGCAGAGTATGTTGTAGCTTGTTTGGCCAGTTGTGAGGCAGTATGGCTTAGGAAGCTACTATCTGAGTTATTTGATCTCCCGTTGGATGCTACCTATATCTATTATGACAACCAAAGTTGTGTGAAGTTGTCAGAGAACCCGGTGTTCCATGACAGGTCGAAGCACATTGAGATCCAATATCATTATATCAGGGATATGGTGCAGAGAGGAGCAACGAAGCTCCTGTATGTTGCGATGAATGAGCAGGTTGCAGATGTGTTGATGAAACCACTAGCTAGAGTGAAGTTTGAGTACTTCAGAGAGAGGCTTGGTGTTCTTCAGATTGAAGATACTTTGAGGAAGAAGTGATGGGACACATTTGCAGGAGCCATTCCAAGCATGGTGAGAGGAGGATCCTTCCCATGGCCGTGGATGTAAGCGTTGTGTGATGAGCGTCAGGACGATGCTCCAGTTACTACTTTGGATATGCATTTGTTGGATGCTTTGTATGATCAATTGGATCATGTATGATGACATGCATCAGGACGACACAGTGATGATGATCAGGATGATCATGTGTGATGAGTATGAGGACGATGCTCTGGATGACATGCATCGGGATGATGCAGTGATGATGATCAGGATGATCATGTGTGATGAGTATCAGGATGATGCTCTAGATGATATGCATCAGGATGATATACTGATGATGATCAGGATGATCATGCGATGATTATATGCATCAAGATGATGTTGTGATGATGATCAGGATGATCATGCGATGATGATGAGCATCAGTGTTGATGTATATGTAACTTCGGAATGTATTTTACCCATGTGTATTGTATTCCTATAGAGATGTTATTATTCCTCTATACGGAAGTGTTTGTATTCCTATAGAGATGTTATTATTCCTATATACGGAAGTGTCGTCATTTATATTGTAAGTGTCGTAACTTATACTTGATGGGTTATTAGACCACCTTGTTGGGGTCGGCCCTGTATAAGTCATGTGGGTCAAAGGGTTATTAGACCATGCTATTGGGGGTCCGCCATGTGGGTCAAAGGGTTATTAGACCACCCTATTGGGCGTCGGCCCAGTCAACATTGTGTTATATGGTTAAGTTGAGGTCGACCTAGTAAAGGTTATTAGGCAAGTCGAGTCAAGTATAAATAGAGTGCGGGAGGCACTCTATTTCATCATTCTATTCTCACACACACACTTTGTAGAGTGGCGCACTTGTGGATGAGGAGAAGCTGCTGCTAGGAGATGTCTATATCTTATGCTCTCTATCTATCTCTGAGGAAGTTATTGGGGTTTTTCACCTTTATGGTTTCCGCCAAGTAAAATCTGTGTCTCTTGTGTGCTTGCATTATTGTGGCCATGATTGATATGCTCTAGATATGTCGTACATGTTGGTCTCTCAGTTAATATCCTAGATCCGATTAAATTAAAATATGAAAAACTAACATGGTATCAGAGCTAGACTGAAAGAAGGCATGGTATGGCATGTATGACACTTGTTGCACTTGCGATGCTAGGGCTTGATATAGCAAAAACCAGTCATTGTAGCACTTTCACCATAAATCCATTTTGGAAAAGTTTGCGGATCGGAAACTTTTACAGGTCGAATATCAAATCCCCATGTACCTTGTATCCAAAGTAAAACTTCTAATTCATTGTACTTTGTGTTTTATGATCTGTACAATCTAAAGTTTCTGCCTCTTCCAGATCTGAGTCATAAACAAGTGACCTAGGAAAACAGGTCATAACTTGGGCTAGGAAGCTCCAAATGAAATTTCATAAAACGTGACAGGTAGGGAACAAACTGTACTTTCACAGGACGAAGGTTCAGAGGCCGAAAGTGATCCAGTGACACGTGGAAATCCATACAAGTTCGGTAACCTATTTTATCCCATAAACAGGTCACGCTGCGACACTTAGAATAACTCTCTCTTAGAGAATCCAATTGAGGTCAGACCTATGGGGTTGGAAAGATGACAGGTCGAGCTACCATAGGAAGAATTTTCAGACCTTTGGATTCATAATTGCAGAGTTACACTAGAAACAATTAGGTGCATATTTCTGTCAAAACAGAATTGGATTTTGAGCACCTTCATTCATGGCTCTGGGAATTAGGGTTTCAGAGAAAGTTCATATTTTTGTAATCAGAGACCACGGATTAATGCTACTTATCAAAATCAAAATTTAGAGACCAAGTTCAAATTATTTGGTTGGGTAGAAGGCCAGGCTTGATCAAACCCTAGTTCGGGACTTTGATCCGAAAAATGGAAAATTAGGGCTTCTGCAAAAGTTGGAATTTTTGAAGTCTGTGACCATGGCTAGAAGCTCCTCAGAAAAATTGAATTTTAGAACTTTGGGTCGAAATTTTTGGTTGGGCAGAAGGGTGGGCTTTATCAAACCCTAGTTCGAGATCCTGTCCAGAAGATCCGGAAGTTTCAAAGGCAATTTCGAGGGGTGAAATTTTCCAGTTTTCAAATTCTGAGTATACCGGCTTGATCAACTCATCAAGGTGCATCTTTTTATCCTTTTAGAAGTTTGAAATTCAAAGTTTGAAATTTTAGGGTTTCTCTGACAAACCCTAATTCAGCTCCAGATCCAGTTCCTACAAATCAAGTGGATTGGGTTAATCTTATAAGAGAATGGATTGGTCACATGCATAATTGAAGAAGTTCCTGTTTCAGAGGGAGATGAGGCTAAGGCCTTACATAAGAAGATTACAAGCAATCTCGACAGGTATTACTTATCCAGTTATGTTTCGAGATTTGTTCATGATTAATTTTATGGTATGTTTGTCTTCATATTATTACGGTTAGTACAATCTTGATAAAATTTAGACTTGTAATATCACCTTAATACAATTATGAATGCATGATAGAAGATATTCATTGATTAGGGTGTTGACACTTATGATTTTACTAATGCATTATGGTGTTGTATGAGGTTTATGTTGTCCACTAACATGAAAGGTACACCAAGAAAGACAAATCATGCTCTAGTTCAAGAACATATGATCATGGTGACATGAAGACAAAGATTCATCCATTGTCATGGATCACATAGAAGATCTATTTACGAGGTATGTATAACTTGGTTCTATAATGGTTAACTTATGAGATATGCAGATTACTAGCACAAGTCATTGAAGAGAACAAGAAGACATCATGTGGGTATGTTAGACATAACTAGCTAAGATACTAATCCAGGCATGTTTTTCCTATATCAAGTTAGAATCCTACCTTGTGATAGGATCTCTTTATAAGTATACATGGCATGATTGATAATGATTATTCATAGGTTTGAGTAATCATGGGTGTATCCATATTATATTTCTTACCTTAATTGATGATATGACTAACTAGAAGAGTCATGAAAGTATAGGCTTGAGTAATCACGGGTTCAGGCATATTATGTTTTTTACTTTAATTGATGATATGACTAACTAGAAGAGTCCTATATAAACCTTGAATACTAATGTTTATTATCTGTGTTTAAAATGATCATTACTATATATGTTTAAGATTATTGTGTTTCTGATAGTATTGAGATTATACTAATAAATGTATGATTATGTATGAGATCTTGAGGATATCACAATAATGATACTTGTAAGCATGCATAGTGATCGAGGATGGATATAAGTTCAAGGACATGTAATCCAGGAAGCAAAGATCAAGAGGGAGAACACTCCAGTAGTTTCTGCAAGGATGCATATATTTAGAGGGAGTCAACCACTTCTCACAATCCACATCAAAATGGAGTTGCAAAAAGGAAGCAAAGACTGAGAGGGAGTCAAGCCAACAAACAAACAAAGATAAGTATTTGAATTATCATTTCTTGCATATTTGATTGTTTAAATAACACTGTTCAATGATGTTCCTAGAATTAGGGTTTGTATTTTGAATAATTGCATTAATGAACATCATACTACTAATATGCACGTAATGGGTAAGTGGCCTATGGCATTGTACAACATTCCATTGCTACTTATATAGAATGAAACCTCTTTTTTGACATGTTGGGAGTAGTGCAAACTCTTAACAATGTTCTGGTAGAGATTGGAAGGCATCTAGAAAGTTACAGGATATGGATGAATGTTGTATTGAAGCATTGGCTAAAATAATTGCATGACTGTATGACATATTTCTTTACATGTAAGAATTTGTTCTGAAAACTATGAGATGTTTCTAACCATGCAATTTAACTTGTTTTTGTAGGAAAGATTGTATACGAGCACCTACAAAAGAAGGACTACAACATTTGTTCCAGCAACAAAGTTATCTATTGAAGATATTGAATATATTGAAGTTCCCAGGATCTGGAAAGAATTCCATGATCCGTCGATCATGAAGAATGATGTTTGGGATGTGGTACCAAGACCTGAAGGGAAGTCTGTTGTAACTTCCAAGTGGATCTATAATATCAAGCATGCTGCAGCTGTAGAGGGTAGCATAGAGAAATACAAAGCAAGTGATGAAATGGAAGATACACCAGATGGATGTCAAGACAACTTTCTTGCTTGGTGTTCTTCAGATTGATGAGCCTTTGAGGAAGAAGTGACGGACACATTTGCTAGATCCATTCCAAGCATGGTGAGAGGAGGATCCTTCCTATGGCTGTGGATGTAAGCGCTGGATGATGAGCATCAGAACGATGCTCGAGTTACTGCTTTGTATATGCGTCATGCTGGATGCTTGTTATGATCTGCTGGATCATGTATATGTATATGCATCATGTTGGATGATTGTTATGATTAGGTAGATCATGTATGATGATATGTATAAGGTGGATACATTGTAAGATCAGGTAGATCATGTATGATGATATACATTAGGTAGATACTTGGTATGCATCAGGTGGATGCACTGTATGATTACGATGATCATGTAATGATGTATCGTTAGATGATTGGGTCCTTGATGTACCTAACGAATATGAGACCACACATCTACTTTGTGGTGAACACCTTTAGCCAATACTTGACAGATCCGAGACATGTTCACCTATTAGCTGCAAAGCATATTCTGAGGTACCTGAAGGGTACAGTTGACTATGAGCTCAAGTATGAGGTGAATCAAAAGTTTAACCTGGAGGGTTATGTTGATTCGGATTGGGTAGGCAGTGCCATTGATCAGAAGAGCACTTCGGGGTGCTGCTTCAGTATGAGATCCGGTATGATCTCTTTGTTTAGCAGGAAGCAGTCTTGTGTGGCACTGCGTACAGTAGAATCAGAGTATGTCGCAGCTTGTTCGGCCAATTGTGAGGTAGTATGGCTTAGGAAGCTACTGTCTGATTTGTTTGATCTCCAACTGAGTGCTACTTGTATATATTGCGACAACTAGAGTTGTGTGAAGTTGTCGGAGAACCCAGTGTTCCATGGCAAGTTGAAGCACATTGAGATCAAGTATCACTATATTAGGGATATGGTGTAGAGAGGAGCATTAAAGCTCCTGTATGTTGCGACGGACGAGGAGATAGCCGATATCTTGACTAAGCCACTGGATAGAGTGAAGTTTGAGTAATTCAGAGGGAGACTTGGTGTACTTCAGATCGAGATACCTTCCAAGGGGAAGTGAAGAGTCCGGAGACACAGATGCACACAGGGCCATTCTCACATGGTTAGAGGAAAGTCCTTCCAAGGTGAGATGTAAGGGCTAGGCCATTTTCAAATGGTTAGAGGAAAGTCCTTCCCTGGTGAAATGTAAGGGCTGGGCGAAGCCATTCTCACATAGTTAGAGGAAAGTACTTCTATGGTTAGATGTAAGGGTTGGGCCATTCTCTCATGGTCATAGGTAAGTCCTTCCATGGCGAGATGTAAGTGTTGGGCATGGCTTTTTCGACATGGTCAGAGGAAAGTCCTTCCATGGTCATGATGTAATTGCCGAGATTTTTCAACATGGTCAGAGGAAAGTCCTTCCATGGTCGTGATGTAATTGCTATAGCCGATCCGACATGGTCAGAGGAAAGTCCTTCCATGGTCGTTGATGTAAGTGCTGTGAGCCTTTCCCAGATGGTTAGAGGAAAGTCCTTCCATGCTAGTGAGTGTAAGTGCTGAGTCTTTCTCGGACGGTTAGAGGAAAGTCCTTCCATGCCGGTGAGTGTAAGTGCTATGTGTGTGTGCATCTGGGTTGTGTTTCGTAGACAATGATAATGATCTGAAGACAATGATGTGACAGTATGGTACATAGGTTTTGCAGAGGCATATGATCAGTCCTAAGATGATCTTATACGTTTTGCAGAGGCAGTGTAGTCAGTACTGGGAGATCTTGCAGGTTTTGCAGAGGCAGTGTAATCAGTCCTGAGGTGTACCTACTTGATGGCTTGCTCACTGAGATGACATGATCAATATGATGATACTCTGTGGCCGTGGACAGGTTGTGCAGTTGCATGTAAAAGATCCTTGGAGATCCGATAGGTTGAGTAGTATGCTCATAATCAGTCCTGGGATGCTCTTTCGAGGTTTTAGCTTAACGCACGTAATCAGTCCTGGATGCTCTTTCGAGGTTTTAGCTTAATGCACGTAGTCAGTCCTGAGGATTCCACAGTATGGCCAGTGATGATGAAGACCTATAGGTGGTGGGCCTACATCCAGTATGAAAAAGGACTGGCTCTGTAGAACTTCCTATGACGAGTAGATGAGAGATTGATTGAGATAGCAGCAACATGATGACGATGATTCGATGACGATGATTAGTGACGATGCTCCAGAGAAGAAGACTTGTGCTAGAATACATGTGTCGAGAAATACCTTCCTAGTTAAGAGGGAGTGTTGATGTATATGTAACTTCGGAATGTATTTTACCCATGTGTATTGTATTCCTATATAGATGTTATTATTCCTTTATACAGAAGTGTTTGTATTCCTATAGAGATGTTATTATTCCTCTATACGGAAGTGTCGTCATTTATATTGTAAGTGTCATAAATTATACTTGATGGGTTATTAGACCACCTTGTTGGGGCCGGCCCTGTATAAGTCATGTGGGTCAATAGGTTATTATACCACCCTATTGGTGGTTGGCCATGTAGGTCAAAGGGTTATTAGACCACACTATTGTGTGTCGGCCCAGTCAGCATTGTGTTATGTGGTTAAGTTGAGGCCGACCTAGTAAAGGTTATTAGGCAAGTAAAGTCAAGTATAAATAGAGTGCAGGAGTCACTCTATTTCATCATTCTATTCTCACACACACTCTTTGGAGAGTGGTGAACTTATGGAGGAGGAGAAGTTGCTGCTAGGAGATGTCTATCTCTTATGCTTGGGTTGTATCATTGCTCTATCTATCTCTGAGGAAGTTATTGGGGTTTTTCACCTTTATGGTTTTCCCCAAGTAAACTTTGTGTATCTTGTGTGCTTGCATTATTGTGTCTATGATTGATATGCTGTATATATGCTGTACATGTTGTTCTCTCAGTTAAGATCCTAGATCAGATTGAAGTAAATTCTAAAAAAATAACAATCAGGATGATCCTTTGTGCGAGGATGATCAGGTTGATCTTGAGTATCAGGATGGTACTCTTTGGCCGTGGACAAGTTGTGCAAGGGTAGCATGTAATACGTCCTCGAGATTTGGATAGGTTGTGCTAGTCGCTTAAAAGGCCTCAGATGCTCTTTAGGGGTCTTGCTATGCAAGACACCCTTTTAAGGTTTTGTGGATATTACATGTAATCAGTCTTGGAGGTTTGGACAGGTTGTGCTAGGCAAGTAAAAGTCCTTGGATGATCTTTAGAGTTCTTGTTGAGAAAGACACTCTTTTAAGGTTTTGTAAAGGTCACATGTAAAAGATCCTGGGAGATCCGATAGGTTGAGCTATGTGCTCATAAAAGGCTTGGGATGCTCTTTCGAGGTATTGTTGACACATGTAATTAGTCCTAAGGATTCCACAGGTTGGCCAACTCACAGAGATGATGAAGACCTACAGGTGGTGGGCCTACATCCAGCATGAAAAAGGGTTGTCTCTGTAGAACTTCCTATGATGAGAATATTTCAGAGATAGCCCAATGATCGAGATTTTGAGTATAACAGTAATGATGATGATGATGCTCCGTGATCTAGTGATGATGATCCAACTCTTGTATTGAATACTTGTGCCAATATGTATTAATGACCTGTGTCAAGAGAATACCTTCCTAGTTAAAAGGGAGTGCTAATGTATATGTAACTTCAGAAGATATTGACTTGTATATTGTATGTATTTCATTTGTACCTTATTGTATTACCAACATAGATGTATTATTCCTCTGATTGGAAGTGTTGTCATGTGTACTTTCAAGTGTCGCAAGTTATATTGTAAGTGTCGTAACTTATACTTGATGGGTTATTAGACCACCATAGTGGGGTCGTCCCAGTCAGCCTTATGTTATGTGGTTAAGTTGGGTCTGACCTAGTTGAGTAGAGGTCAAGTTAAAGTAAGTGTATAAATAGAGAGTGTGTCTCTCTCATTTTACACATTCTATTATTATCTCACTTTACATTAGTGAGAGAAAGGAGGAGTGCGCACAAGTGGAGGAGGAGTACGCTATTGAAGATATCTATCTCTTGGGTTTGATCATGGTGATCCTTGTATTGATGCTTATTCTATCTCTAAGGAAGTTGCGGGGTTTTTCACCTTCTTAGTTTTCCCCGGTGAAATGTTTTGTGTCTCTTGTCTCTTGTCTCTTATGCTTGATATGTTGTACATGTTGTTCTTTCAGTTAAGATCCTAGATTTATTTAATTAAATGATGAAAAAATAACATCAGAGCGCCATTAGCAATAGTATTCTCCTATCTTTTTTTTTGCATCTTTTGCAGGTTCAGATTCATTCTCACAAGGGTGCAATGAGTGAGCCATGGAGGAATATCGATCAATCATCTTGAATCCATTCAACTACTTTGATTAGAAGGTGCATATGGAGATTATGTTGAGGATAGAGGGCCTCTGCATAGTGACTATGGCTACTAAGCTTGAACCTACTACATCCATTGAGAAGGCCAAGTGATATAATGTAGTAGATGAAGCTTATCATCTCTTTTTTTAGTACTTCCAGGGATCTTCTTTTACATTGGGATGGTATTATAACAACAAATGAATTGTGGGTCAAACTTCAAGATTTGTTTGGAAATACATATGAATTGAGGTTCCATCAATTGCTGAATGACTTAATTTAATTGATTCAAAGAAACTTTGAGACCTTACAAGACTACTTCTCTAAGTTTAAGTCTATGGTTCTTAAATTGAAGTGGTGTGGGATTGAGAAGAAAGATGAATAGTTGATCTTGGCCATACTTTCAAAATTGGCTCCAAATTTTTATGTCTTTTTTTAATCTTCCATGCTACAAAGCTTACAGTTTGAAACTGGAAGATGCCCTCTCTGGCAGAATTCATGGAATCTCTTACTGAGGAGCAAGAAAATTTGGTCTTCATGGGAGCCATAAAGGCATCAAAAGACCATTCTTTGGCTGCTGGAGATTCAAATAATTTAAAAGGGAAGAAGAAGGATAATCCCAAAAAGAATCTAGATCAGAAGAAAGAGAAACAAAAGTGGCAAGAGGATCGTTCAATATCCAAGAAGAATTAATAGAAAAAGAAGGAGAAGAGCAAGAGCACATATTGCAATAGGGGATTTCATTGTATGAAGAAGACCATTGACATGATGGCTCAACTTCTTGAGAACAAAAACATCCCTCTTCTAGATGGCACAAGGAGGAAGGAAGGAGCTTCAAACTCTAAATACAAGGATATATTCCATGCTTTTATGGCTAGCACATCGAAATATTCCTCTTTAATCATCGATTGTAGGGAATCAAGACATATGGTTTCCATACAAGAGTATTTTTCCTCTCTTGATTCCTCTAGTGGTCCAATAATTGTGTTGGGAGATGACTCAAAAATTGCATCCAAAGGGAAGGGTAGAATAGATCTAGACCAGGGTTCTTTCACAAATGTCTTGTTTGTCCCCAGTCTAGCTACCAACCTCCTTTCACTGTATCATATGAATCATACTGGGTCTCCTAATAAATTCATCTTTGCCACCAATGGTGTGGAAATTTATGAAATTTTTACTGGTAAAGTTGTTGTCATAGGTATTGCTAATCTTATCTCAAAAGTCTACAAGTTTTCCCATTTTTTTCCTTTCTCATCATCTTTTGCACTCCTTACTCATTCCTATGAAGAAATCAAATTGTGGCATGAGATATTTTTCCATATTAACTACAAGTATCTACATGATTTGCACAAGAAGAACATGGTTACAAGGGTGCCAAACATCAAATTTTCCAAAGGAATTTCTTAGGGATACATCCTTGGAAAACACTCTGAGCGCAAGTATGCAAGAGCTAGAACTGAGAGAACCTATGCACCCCTTGAGCTAATCCATAATGATATATTAGGTCCATTCTCAAATTTTTCCTTGAATAATTCCAAATATGTCCTAACCTTCATTGATGACTATTCAATATTTTTCCAGGTTTCCTTTCTCCAATTCAACTCAAAAGTCTTTGGTTTTTTCAAGATTTTTAAATCCTCTGTAGACAATCTGTCTCGTAGGAAGATTAAAAACCTTAGAACAGAAAATGGGGGGGACTATGTCAGGTCTGATTTTCGGCAACTCTGCATTGATGCTGGCATTCAAATGCAACATACAATGCCCTACACACCTAAACAAAATGGTGTGGTTGAGTGGAAGAATAGATATCTCAAGGAGATGGCTACTTGCATGTTGGAGTCCAAGTATTTGTATACAATACTTTGGGATGAATCCATTAATTGTGAAACATATATTCATAATAGGGTGCCACATGAAGGCTTGAAAGGTATCACAACTTTTGAATCTTGGAGTGGACTCAAGCCTGCTGTGTCTCAATTCATATTTTTTCTCTTAAAGGCATGGGCTATAATACCTCATGAGAAGAGAAGGGATTTATAGCCCCAAATTCAACCATTCATATTTGTTTTCTATACAAAAGAATTCAAGGGTTACAAATTTCTCAATCTGACCACTCAAAAATATATCATTGAAAGGAGTGTCCAATTTGAGGAAGAACTCTTGCAGGCAATTGAACTTGGAGAATCCTCACAACCACCACCTGCTGAAGTTAGTGAAGCTTCTAATGAATTTTATGATTTTTATTTTGATGATTATGAATACCACATGATTGTAGATACAATTTATCCTACAAGGCCTAAGTGGGATGCAAAAATAATTGAAGTAGTTGGAGAACTTACGAGGGCTACTCAAGATCCTAGGAGGACTAGATCTCAATTTGAGAATGCTCTTTTTGTCAAATATCCTTTTCTTCCTAAGAAGTGTTTTTTGACGGTTGAATTGGATCCAAAATCATATTAAGAAGCCTCACATGTTCCTAGATGGAAAGCTTCCATGGATGAGGATTTTATGTCTCTTCAAAAGAATGCAACTTGGGAGTTAGTCTCGTTCCCACCTGGAAACAAATGGCCAACTGTAAATGGATATTTAGAAAAAATATGGTTTTTGATTCTGATGTAGTCAAGTACAAAGCAAGGTTAGTGGCTAAGTGCTTCTCACAAGTCCAAGTCCTTGAATACAATGAGACCTTTTCACCAATGGTAAAGATGGATTCAATAAGACTAGTTATGGCAATTGCAGCATCCAAGCATTGGGAAGTGCACCACATGGGTGTGAAATTTTTTTTCCTCCATGAATACCTTGAGTAGGAGATCTATATGAAGCATCCAGAAGTTTATTTTACTGGCCCCTCTCTTTTGAGAAGGTTCAATAAGTCACTATATGGGCTCAAGCAAGGTCCTAGAGCTTGGTATGCCAAAATGGGCAGTTTTCTCTTGTCACAAAGTTTCAGCATATGCAAATATGATCTGAATGTTTACATGTTGCATGTCAATGGTTCTATTTTGATTATTGTTTTATATTTTGATGACCTTTTGATCACATGAATCTCCATTGATGATATTGCTTCATTGAAGACTACTTTGCATCATGCCTTTTATATGCCTGACTTGGGAATACTTAGATAATTTATAGGAATTGAGATATCTTAGTTCATATAAAAAATTAAAGTATCTCAGTCAAAATATGCATCATATCCACTAAAGAAATTTAAAATGGAAGAATGTAATCCAACCAAGACTCCCTTTCTCTTTGAAGCAAGACTTGAAGATGCATAATCTTCCCATTTGGTGAACAACACCCTGTATAGACAACAAGTTGGGAGTTTTTTGTATCTTACTCACACTTTAACTAATATTGCATATGCAAATAGTGTTGCATCAAGGCATATGGAGAAACCACATGAGATTCATTAGAGGGCTTCCAAAACGATATTGGATTATGTGCAAGGAACCAAGTCTCATGGGATTCATTATGCTACTGATTCTTCTTTGGATCTTCATGCTTTTTCATATTTTGATTGGGCTAGAGATAACTCAGACTGGAAATCAAATTCTGGATACGTTTTCACACTTGGAGGAGGTCCAATTTTATTTTCAAGTAAAAAGAAAAGTTCCATTGCACTATCTTCAGTAGAGGCTAAATATAGAAGAGCTATGAATGCAACCACTCAATGCTTATGGTTACAAGGTATACTTTTAGATTTTGGGATTGACATGAGCACTCCAACAATAATTTTTTTTTACAATCAAAGTTTTTATAACAATCTCAATTGACCTAGTACAAAGACAAAGGACCAAGCATATAGATATACACATGCATTACATCTGAGGACTAGTGCATGATCAGATCATTTCTCTACAGTTTTTCAAATGTTTTGAGCAAGTTACAGACATCTTCACCAAAGCATCCATATAGAGGACTTTCAGACATATTAGATCACTAGTTGGGATGGGTGAACACATGGTGAAGAAGGATTGAAAAGCAAGTTTTTCAATGTTGTTCATGTCCATGTTTTGAGGGGAGGTTTCTCCCCATGAGGTTTTTGTTACACCCAAAATCTACTCATCACCAGATTCAGTGTATACACCCCTGAAGGAATTTGGACTAATAATCATCCTGGGAGGGTTTGTACCCATTTGTGCTAGGTTTTGAAGGGTCATCGCAGGTTGCACACTAGCAACATTTGACGTCGCAGGTTGCACACTAGAAACATGCGACGTCGCAGGTTGCACCACTACAGGGTGTGACGAGGTCTGTTAATGGGAAAAAATAGCTTATTCGAGATCCTTCTCGAAACTTGCTCATTTGGGGGCTTATCCCTGACCTCTAGGAGAGTTGGTACTTGATCCCTAACTCTTTGAGAAGATCCCCTATCTCTCTCCTACCCTTCCTCAACGTATCCTATCCACACCCTATCCATTTAGTCCTATATAAGTGAGACTCATTCCCATACCAAAGGGAGGAAGACTAAGGTATCCATACGCTGGTTAAATCTACCTTAGAGGAAGGCTATAGTATCTACATGCTGGTGAAATCTCTCCCAAGACACTCCATTCACCTCTTGAAGAACTCATGCTTCCTTGGAAGGATATGGCAATTGATACAATCGGAGAAGGGCTTCTATGTTAAGTCTTTGGTTGTAGTCATATATCTCTATCATGTACTCTTCTATTTGCAGTAATACAAATGCTTTCCACCAATATCAATCTTATGTGTAATGATGTTGTGTTGTTTACCTGCTTAACTGTTTACATAGATCTCTTATTGTATAGATGCTCTTTACTCATTTCTCTTTTCTGTGTCCTGACAAGTCTTGCAGCTTGGATCTGACGACCGTGGGATGTGGATCAACATTTGGGAGAAAGGATAGCGAATCAAAGAGTTAAGAAATCTAGCACTTGATCCTTAAATAGATCTAGGAAATGTGTTTGTAGTCTGCTCTATTTATTCTAGACTCACATTGAGCTAGGGAGATCCTGCTCGTACCTGCTCGAGTGGATTGTCCAGTAACAGTTTTCCTTCTTTCCTTGTTTTGTGGAAAACAATATGTAAAAAAGGTGACCAATCCTTGTTGTTGTACCCTATGATTGCGATTTTTACTCGCATATAGTCAGAATTAAGGGGGGGTGTTAGAATATTAAAATCCCATCTAGACTTAGGATAAAAGTATTATTCATTTTTATACTTTCCAAAGTGTTTGACTAGGTAGTTGGCACCATATTTCCTTTTTAGTCTCACACTTGTTATCATTATCCATAAGTGATCCCCGGGGATATTTTACATAGTGCTCCCTCGGGGATATTTTACATAGTTCTCCCTTGGGGAGAATAGTAAGACTACTTTCCTACTTTTACATAGTTGTCCTACTTTTTCTGCTTTTCAGTGGATAAAGATAAATTTGGGCGCCCTCATTAACTTGGAAAGCTATCTTCTTTTTATCCAAATCATCCTCCATGTTTTTCTCTCCAAAATCAATCAACTTATTTCTTTTCCATCACTCATTAGCTGCAATAACTGATTTTTCTAATTCATGAGGTCCTTGACTGATTTGGAAAGTGAGTTTTCCACCTTGGGGGGGGTTTGCAGTATTTGTAAGCTTGATTTTGTGAGAATTTTGAATTCCTTCTTTGTCCTTATATATTTGGATAGCCATTGCATTGATTAAGTTTGGCTTATGTACTGCCATTAATAAACTTTTATAGTGTGCATCAATTTAGTGCCAATTTTCAGTGTTCTATGTAAGTTTTTGCTTAACAATTTTGTGAGGACAATGTTTGCTTTGCAAGATATTCCTGTGAATTGATTTTCACACTTTCAATGTGTACATTAATATAGAAATAGTTTATGAATAATGATATCTTATTAGTGTAAATTGATCCCACTGGACGTTATTGAATTTTACTGAAACTTTATATTTTATTTCATTATAATTATGCTTAATCATTAGCAAAACAAATTTATTATGCTCAGTTTGTTTGACGATTTTTTGGTTGACATTGATTTCAATTATTTTCCTGAATTTTGCTTCTTCTAGGTCAATAATTGTAGCAAAGGCCAATATATCTAGAACAACCTTTGGTGGATATCATTACTATTCTAGAATGCAATGTACTTTTTCATGATTTATTTCTCATGTAATACCCATCCTTGGATTTTACATTGGGTACTCATGTTTGAAGTTGAGAATATGATCAACAATAAAAGGCCAAGAATAACATGAAATTTACAGTTTTAACATGGATACTAATGAATACTAATACAATAAAATTCATCTTTATATTTAAATCAAAACTCCATTTGTATGAAGCGTTGATCAACAAATTCATACCAGTGTAAACAAATTTACATGATTACCATATGTACATTTGTCTTAAATCCATGTATATGTCTGTGAAAAATTTAATCATAATTACTCCGAGGTTTTGTTATACTTATTTATTAAATTATAGGTTGAGTTTGTTTTTCACCATCATCTAAACTATTTTGTGATTATACAGTGGGTAGGTAGATATTGAACACAGCACTGATCCAATGGTGTTATGGAGAAACAGTTCTTATGGTATGGGGCAAACCACAACAGATAGATGATTGCTAGAACACTACTCAATTCTCAAAACAATGCTATATAAATGACAATGCTAAGATAATGGAGAAATGACCAACCTTCAACCCAATGTTCGAAGTAGATCCCTATTGAGCTTTCAACTTCTACACTTGAACCTGCAAATTAGTCTCAACAGCCAATACAAGCAAGTGCATATAACATGTGAAAGACATTAGCATAATCAATAGAAATGGTCCATGATATCATAAGAAAATGTATTAACCCAATGTAATTTAAACAACATTCACAACATCAATAGGACGAGAAAATGAGTATTTCCATTAATTGATAGCAAGAAGTACATAATACAACCTCTTTCTAGCAACCAATCTGAATCGAGAACTAGGTCCCTCCACTTGTGCCTCCACCACTTCAATCCTCCATACTATGGAAAACTCAAACTATGAAAAATGTTTGGTAGGTGAACATAAGGAGTTCACAACAACAAGGATCAATGAGTGTAGGCTCAAGTCACAGTAAAATTCCACTAGAGTTATCTTTCTCTCTCTTTCTCCTCCCTTCCATGCACCATAAGAGCTCAATATATAGCCTTCCAAAGGTAATTGAAAGGTCGAATCGAGTCGTTTCAGGGTACATGGAGGGCCAAAGGTCACCCTAAGACCACTTTTTGGGAGTAAAAGTGAGTTTTTATTACTTTTTACCATGTAACTCAATGTACGTTGGCTACTTAGGTGCAACCTGTGTGTACGCTGGCTATAGTGGAACAACAAGCATACAAGAACAAAAATAGGGAAACTTGGTTCTTGAAAGGAAGATCATGGATCTGAGTTAATACAATGGATACTGAAGGCCAATCAAAGTTGATGCTCTCAAGGTGGAAAAATACGCTACAACAGATGCCCCCTAATGTGTGAGGTCAGAGAATGGTGCTACGATGGCCAAAACACATTATAAATCTCAGAAGTGGAGTGATGGAGACACAACTAGAAGGAATAGACCACTCGTCATAATAAAATGATATATCTAAATACATGTTTGTACACTACAACAATCTGATACAATGGCCATGAATAGGTGGTACATAATGAGTATATGTCATAGGTGATCATAGCCATGATCCATCTATAGTAAGAGATGGTCTCCTGCAACTGGTACAAACTAGAGGTACAAACTGCTGATGTATGAGAAATGGCATCTCATAAGTATAGTCACAATCATAAGTATCATATTGAAAGCCACTAACGCCTAGGGTATTCTACACAAATCATCTACGGTGCAAGTCCCATCAAGTGAATAAAGGTGTTGAAGTCAAACCTGATGTGACATCATCTGATTACCGATCAATGATGTATATCGTTAACTAACACGATATAACCCACCAATAATGAAAATGGGCATCAAGGAACAGAGTACAATCATCAAAGTGTGAATAGATGTGTTGAGGTTGAACACTAGTATGAATCCATCGATCAAGGGACATTGATATATTCCCAAAACTGTCGATGGTGAGAGAACCTACCACTAATGACTGCAAGCCTAAAGGTACTCAACCAAACTCTAAGTCTCAAACTTTGGAATAAATGAGTTGAAGTCGACGGAAAGAAACTCACTAGAAGGAGGGCATTAAGGAATCCCCCATCAACTAGCACGAGGTAATAGCTACACTGAAAGATTTCAAAGAACTCAGATTAAACAATCTGACTCAATAAGGATGGCTGACATGCAATAGTCAAGATATCCGAGGACTGGACGACTCTGGTTTCAGGACTTCCTTTGAACAAGAGCATGAGTGAATGAATAGACTCAGGAAGCACAGACTCAAATACTAGCTAATAATAACACTGTACGATGCAGGAGGCATCAATAAAGGGCTCCTTAATAATTGGAAGCTTAACCAGCCTGTGGAGTATGATCTGAGAAACGAGTACGGCTCCTAAGGTCCTACTATAGTCCCGACTCATAATGGATGGAGTGAAGTGAATGCTTTGTTCAAAGGCGACACAACAACTGCCAATCAGAAGTAGTAACAATTTTCCTGTCTAGTTTTTTTCAGTTTTTTAATTTTTTTGGTAATTTTCATATTTGGGAAATCTTGAAAAAGAATAAAATTGCTTATAGTACAACAGATGAGGGAACAAGTGTCAAATGGTGAGAAAACTAGTCCCAAGCAGTGGAACATACCTATGATCGATGCAAGGAAGCATGTGCAGGATGTGGACACTCGGGGGGGTGTTCCCTCAAGGTAAAGGGTCATCAAACTATGAAAGGAAAATCAAATATTTGTAGGGCTTGACAAGGAAAGAGCTTAGGCATTAGGCTAACAATTGAGTAAGCGGGAGCCGGAACAAGGCTCAAGCGGCAAGCAGGATGATGCAATGCAATCACAACTTGATAAAAAATGGGGAGTCCTTATGGGAGATGGCTAGCATAAGAAAAACTAGAGTATGAGTCTTTATCGCAAGGTCATGGCGTAACTACAAAGGAATCCCGATCATAAAGAGAGACAACGGCATGGGCGCCAAAATGCATAAAAAGGCTATAACTAGGGTGCCCATGATGGGATAATCCCTACCGCCAAATAATGACACGTATATCACAATGTGAAGGCTCCATGTTGGTTAAGAAGAGGGGTCACACCTAGGGTTAATGAAAAATGGTCAAAGGTAAAATGCATAATGCAGACGAAAATGACATCTAGCCTATATGCGAGGTGTGAAATATACCTTCAGTAGGCGCGAAATAGTCAAAAATAAACTCTTGTCGAAGAAATCTATTCCAAATGGTACTCCAAGACATTATATTAGTCCAAAACAGCTTAAAATGGTAAAAACTATAGGAAAGTGGGTTTGAAAATCTATAAATAGTAAAAATAAATTACTATTTACAATTCATTTTCACATTTCACCCAAATAGTAATTTTTGGTTAGTTTTCACCTAAGACTTTAGTTGCTGATTCTGAAAGCTATGGGCATCCATTCTTTAAGAACCTCTGCAATAAAGTAGGATCCCTCACATGGTACTGACCATTTAATTGAGACACAACTAGTTGCAAATCGAGACGGACTTCTAAAGACTAAATACCATGCGTAATGGCATCACGAAGTAGCTCAACAATGACACTAGACGCAGCCACATTGTTGGATGTAGGACCGAGACAAGCACCTCTCGAAGACACAATCTGATAGTGAGGTGAATAAATGACCCATGCAACATAAGGAAGTTCTGCATATGACGGCTAGCACCATCCACGAATCCCAAGAACATTGGAGATTCTGCTGACATCTGTCAACCAAACAGAAGTGAATCAGCAGACTTGGACAATCAAAATAAATCTAAACTATGTACAGAAGCAACTATACAATAGTATACAAAATTACTAACTCGAACTAGAATTTCAAGCATAATACCGCTTGATGTAGAGCCCATTTCTAGGCTCCTTCAAGGTGTTCCCTTCATAATCTTCCAATTCGTAGGCTCCTTTCTCAAGGACACGCCTCACTATGTAAGGACCATGCCACATGGGGTTAAACTTGCCTGCCCCTAGGGGTTCCTTAGCTTGGTCATACAAGAGGACCAAGTCACCTTCAGCAAATTGCCTATGACGGACAGACCTATCATATTGAACCTTAACACGATGTTTGTTGGCATCTATAGCCATGACGACATCTCGACGTTGCTCATCAAGCTGCTCAAGGTGGATCAAACGTTGCTCAGCATCTGAGGTGTTAGGCAGGAGCTCTATGGCTATTTTTAATGAAGGGATTTCGCATTCAATCGGTAATATAGACTCCACACCATGTACTAGCTGAAATTGTGAGAAACTGGTGGCAGTCTTCACTGCAGTTCAATTTGCCCACAAATTAAGATATAACATGATGTGCCAGTTGCTCTTGCTTTGCTAGATGGTACATTGGAGAATGGTCTTTAAAGACTTATTGAATGCCTTGACCTGACCATTCGCTTGGGGGTTGTAAGAAGATGAGTGATCTTGACGAAACCCAAGCTTGAGTGAAAAATCCGCCATCATTGTATTATGAAAGTGACTGCCATGGTCAGTGACAATCTCTTTCGGGATACTGAATCGAGTGATAATCTGATTGAGCACGAAGTGGGCTTCAGTAGCACCATCGGCTTTTACAGTCGGCATGGGCTCAACCCATTTGGAAAAGTAGTCCACGACCACAATGATATGGTGATGCCCCCCAGCTGAAACTGGTTTGAAATCCATGAAATCCACCCCCCACTTAGTGAAGGGACCGACAGTGACGACTGGATGAAGGGGCACTGGATGCGAGTGTATATTCTGAGAAAACACCTGGCAAGGATGACATCTATTCACGGCATTCATACAATCTTTGAAGATCGAAGGCCAAAAGTAACCAGCTCGCATGATGCATTGGGCTGTCGCAAGCCCAGATAAGTGACCACTACATGCCCCACTGTGGCAGTCATTAAGAACAAGATCCGCTTCTTCATGAGTCAAACAACGATGGAGGATAGAGTCCTTTCCCCGATGGTAAAAAGTGTAACCGATGATGACATAATCTTTAGTTTGATGTCTCAGACGCCGTCATTCATATCATGAATAGTGTGAAGGGAACTTCAAAGCTTGAATATATACGATGATATCCCCATACCAAGGGTCCACATATGAGATAAGAAATAAGTACTCATCCACAAAGGAATCTTCATGGACAATATCCTCATCAAGTCGCAAAAAGTACGACATGAGCTCAACAAAAACCAAGGATTTTACTGATTTTGCCGAAGCAAAATCAAGATCAAACTCCTGAAGGATCAAAATCCATTTATTATACTTCACCCCATTTAGATGTCGTGATAGAACGAACTGAAATGGATTGATGTGTGCTATGACAGTGGTTTTCCTAAAGATGATGTAATTTTGTAACTGTTGGATTGCATGAACAGTCGTAAGTGCCAACTTTTCCATGTGAGTGTATCTCAGCTCAACGTCTACTAGATTTCGACTAAGGTAGTAAACAACATGCTCTTGGAGCACATCATCCACCAGAAATAAGGCCATGCCAATCGTCTCTTGAGATGTGGCCACATAAAGTAGAAAATCTCTAGCAAAGTTGGGTGCACTAAGCAGAGGGGCCGTACCAAATCTTTCTTCAAAGCATCAAAAGACTGTTGGGCTCGCTCATCCCAGATAAGCGGAGTGTCCTTCTTCAAAAGTCACGCAAAAATTTTGGTAAGACTGACATAATTCACTATAAAACGTCTTAGGAAAGTGGCTCTCCCTTGGAGGCTCTAAAGTTGAATTAAGTTGCATGAAGGAGGCAATCGAAGTATTGCCTCAACCTTAAGGGGATCAACTCTTATACCCTCTATAGAAACTACGAAACCTAAAAGGTCCCGTTTTCACAACAAAGATACACTTGTTAGGATTCAATCGAATCTTGTAACATCGACATCTTTCGAAAATTAGATGGAGGTTATTGGGGTGGTCCACTCTCTTGCGAGAATGGCCAGCAAGATCATCCAAGTATGACTCCAATATGTGCTTAAGGTCGTGAAAAGCGTAGGTCATGGCACGCTGAAAAGTAGCTCTGATATTTTTAATGTTAATTTTTTAGCATTAATTCAATATACTCTAGGATCTTTACTGAGAGAATAAAACGTATAGCATATCAAGTATAACAATGCATATAATCACACCAAGCAATCACATGAGACAATAGACATACGGAGTTTCACTAGGGAAAACCATAAAGGTGAAAAACCCCACAACTTCTTCAGAGATAGAAAGAGAAATGATACAACCAAAGTACAAGAGATAGTCTTCTCCTAGCAGATGATCCTCCTCCTCACATGTGCGCCACTTTCCGAGTGATGGAAGAGTGAGTAATGAGATGATCAAATAGTGATGTCCCACACATAATCCAACTGAGCTTCATGTGCATCTGTGTCTTTGGAACTCATCATACATAATACAACTAATTATGTAATGTATCCACCTGATACATGTCATCACATATGATCATCCCGATAATCATCACTGCATCGTCCTGATACATGTCATTTGGAGCAACATACTGAAGCTCGTCATCCATGATCATCCTGATCATATAATGCATCCACCTGATGCATACCAAGTATCTACTTGATACATATCATCATACATGATCCACCTGATCATACAATGTATCCACTTGATACATACAGAGATACATGATCCACCTGATCATACAATGTATCCACCTGATATATATCAACATACATGATCTACCTGATCATACAACATATCCACCTGATACATATACAGATACATGGTCCAAGCATCCAACATAAAGCATATACATATACATGATCCAACTGATCATAACAAGCATCCAACATGATGCGTATACAGAGCAGTAACTGGAGCATCATCTTGATGCTCATCATCCAGCGCTTACATCCACTGCCATGGGAAGGAACCTCCTCTCACCATGCTTGGAATGTCTTCTAGCAAATATGTCCATCACTTCTTCCTCAAAGTGTTGTCAATATGAAGAACAGCAAGCCTCTCTCTGAAGTACTCAAACTTCACTCTGGCTAGTGGTTTTGTCAACACATTTGCAATCTGCTCATCCATCGCAACATACAGGAGCTTCACTACTCCTCTCTGCACCATATCCCTGATATAGTGATATTTGATCTCAATGTGCTTTGACCTGTCATAGAACACCAGGTTCTCACATAGCTTCACACAACTCTGGTTGTCACAAAAGATACCAGTAGCCTCCAGCGAGAGATCAAATAACTTAGACAGGAGATTCCGGAGCCATACTGCCTCACAACTAGCTGAACATGCTGCAACATACTCTGCCTCGGCTGTACTCAGTGCTACACAGGATTGCTTCCTGCTATATTAAGAGATCACACCTGATCCCATACTAAAGCAGCACCCAGAAGTGCTCTTCCTATCTGTAGCACTACCTGCCCAGTCTGAATCAACATAACCCTGTAGGTTAAACTTTTGATTCACATCATACTTGAGCCCATAATCAACTGTACCCTTCAGGTACCTCAAAATATGCTTTACAACAACCAGGTGAACACTCCTCGGATCTGTCAGGAACTGGCTCAATGTGTTCATCGCAAAGCAAATATGTGGTCTCATGTTTGTCAGGTAAATCAAGGACCCAATCATTTGACGATACATAGTGACATCCACCGGATCAGATGAAGCATCACACAGAAGCTTCAGTTTTGATTCCATAGGTGTGTACACGGCCTTGCATTCCATCATCCCGAACCTCTTCAGGATCTCTACTACATACTTCCCTTGTCTAAGGAAGATTCCATCTGCACTCTGCCACACCTCCATGCCTAGAAAGTAGTGCATCATCCTCGATTCCTTCATCTAGAACTCGGTAGTAAGCTTCCTCTTCGTATCGGCAATCAATCCATCCTCACCTGTAACAAACAGATCATCCATATACAAAAATAGTATTACAGGATTTCCTTCCTCAACCTTGTAGTAAAGGTTGGAATCTGCTTTACTCTTGGTAAAGCCAAAACTAGATAGAAAGATGTCTATCCTACCATAACAAGTCTTAGGAGCTTGCTTCAAGCCATACAAGGCTTTCTTCAACCTACACACATATGACTCCCTGTCATGTGTCTCAAAACCAAGTGGCTTCTCCACATACACTTCCTCCTTGACTATACCATTCAAGAAAGTTGTATTGACATCCATCTGGTGTATCTTCCATTTGATCACTGTAGCTAGAGAAAGTATTGATCTAATGGAAGTGTACCTGGCTACAAGAGCAAAAGTCTCTTCATAGTCTGTCCCCTCTTTCTGGGAGAAGCCACGAGCTACAAATCTCACTTTTTATTTCTCTATGCTGCCATCTGCAACATGCTTGATCGTACAGATCCACTTGGAAGTCACAACAAACTTCCCTTCAGGCCTCGGGACTGCATCCCAAACATCATTCTTCATGATCGATTGGTATTCGTCGATCATGGCATTCTTCTCGGATCCTGGTAACTTCGATATCTTCAATAGATAACTTTGTTTCCGAACAAATGTTGTAGTCCTTCTTTTGTAGGTGAAGGTATACAATCTTTCCTACAAAGCAAGTTAAATTGCATTATTAGAAACATCTCATAGTTTTCAGAACAAATTCTTACACTTAAGGAAATATGTCATACAGTGATGCAATTATCTTAGCCAATTCTTTAATACAACATTTATCCATATCCCGTAACTTTCTAGATGCCTTCCAATCTCTACTAGAACATTGTTAAGAGTGTGCACAACTCCCAACATGTTAGCAAAGAGGTTTCATTCTAGATAAGTAGAAATGGAATGTTGTACAGTGCCATAGGCCACTTACCCATCACATGCATATTAGTAGTATACTGTTCATCAATGCAATTATTTTAATATGCATAATACACAACCTAAGTATAGGAACATAAGTATATACATGCAGTGAACGTATCCATTCACTCGGTTAAGAAACGAATCCGTCTTCAATATTTGAGATAAATGATAATAATATATTGATTGATGATAGAATAAAAGATGATATGTTACAATGATGCCCTGCCTTAAATATGGCTCGGGCATTTGATGTTGAGGAGACACCTCATTTTATAACCTAACTTTAGTTAACCTAATTATTAATTATTTAATTGTTATCTTATTTTATGTTCGTAGCATTTCCGCTCTCTTAAAAAAGCTTTGTCCTCAAATCCTTATAATGTTTCCGCATCATTTTATGTTGTGTCGTAGATGACGAGACATGTCAATACGAATTGCTAAGAGTCGAACATAACTTCTGATATGTTGACGGATCAATCCATCCCAAATTGATTTGTTGTGGACTGATGGGATTCCCTACTGATGTGTTGTTAGGAGATTTGATCACATTAGTACCATTATCTTTCGACATTTCCCACTTTTTCGAATATCGGTTTTTATGGTTGGGGTGTCGATAGGGAACTTTCACAATGTCATTTTTGTTTATGAATGCCGTCTTTAGAGCATTGATCTGAGTTGGAGGTTGTAGTTTTGTCTCTTGAGGATTTAAGTTTTTGTTCTGTATCTTTTCCAACTTGTTTTCTAACTGCCTGTTATCATTTTGAAACTTCTTAATCAATTCGACTTACGATTTTCTATCATCTTTAGATGTCTTAAGTTGTTCCTTAAGATCTTCATTATGACTTCTGATACAACTATTTTCTTCCTGCTTATCTAGAAGTTTCCCTTCAATGTCGTCCATAGATTGTTCTATCTTCCGGCTATTTTTCAACTTCTTAATTTTTGGGAATAGTATTTTGTTATGATTTCTTAGTCTAAAAATTTCTTCAGCATTGTTGGATAATGCTTTATTACTCTTCGCGATCTCTGACTTATGTGTCTTTTTTGAGTTGTCATTTTGTTGTTGAAGAACTTTTATCTGTTGTCGACATTGGCTGACCTCTGATTCTTGACTTTCTAATTTATGTCGTATCTGCATTAGTTCTTCATATTTGTCACTAACAATTTTGTTCAAGCGTATTATTTCTTCTTCGTAATTATTTATTTCCTTCTTTATATCTTGATTTCCTAACCTCTGATTGAATTTATTTTCGGCTTTTAATTCATCAATTTGCGTATACAATTTTTCTATATGCCTTTCTTGGTCAGAGATTTTTATTTCATTGTACCTTTCTTGTAATTCAATTCTTATTTCTGAACTATTATTTATGTCGCGCAATTCTTCATTGTCTTTTCGATAATGTTTTAACGTGGCTTCTAATTTTTCTTGCAAATCGGCTTCCATGGTTTGTGAATTCTTTGATGGTGTAATGATCTTCTTTGATTTCTTTGATGAGTCTTTCTTAAACTTGGTCGTCTTTCTTTGACTTGACTTATCCAATGATGGATAGTCTTTGCTAGATCTTCGCTTCTTGTCTTTTTTCTTCGTTTTGTCTTCTTTGTCTTTTTCTCGATTTTGTCTTCTTCAATACTTCTTATCTCTTTTTTTTTTTCTTTTTTTTTTTTCAAAAATAATTTTTATTTTAATAAAATAATAATAATTATTAATTATTTAATTAATAATATTATTATTAATGCTTTCATAAACTATATATATAGTTTAATATATATATATATATATATATATGTTTTCCAAAAATTAAAATATTTAAACAATATAATAATATTCTAATGTATAATATTTATTTTGAAAATTTGTTAGGGTTTTTGTTTATTGGGAGGCGAAGTCTTGGAGGAGGATGGTTGAGAGAGTGGAGGGTGGACGTGGAAGTGGAGGGTGACTTGGAGGATGGCGGGAGGATGCGTAGTACAGGTGGAATGCAGTGGAGGATGGGTGTGAAAGAATGGAAGGGCGATGGATTGACAAGGGAGTGGTTGGCAGGAGCGATGGCGTTGGAGGTGAAGATAGAAGGTAAGTGATGGAGGCTGGTGCATAGGCGTCAAGGGCCACACGCAGGCGTGAGGAAATTGGGGTTTTGGACGTGTGTAGGTGGTGGTGTAGAGCGTAGGAGGCAGGAAGTTAGACGTAGGTGGGAGCGGAGGGGAGGGTTGTGCGTGGAGGTGATGGGGGCACTGCAAGGGTGACATACAGTGATGGAGAGATAGGTAGGGGTGGCGCGCGAGGGTGAAGGGAACCCAACGGTGGAGAGTGTTATATTGTGGCAAAGTGGTGAAAATGGGGGGGTGCATGCTGGAGCGATCAACGTGAGGCGATGGGAAGAGGAGTGAAGAAGAAATGGAAAGATGCGTGGAAGGTAGGCCGCTGGTGTGGGCCGGCCGGAGGGAAGTGTGGGAGTGAGGAGTGATCAGGAGAGGAGAGGAAATGGTGAAGCGTGCAGTTAGTACGGATTTATGGTCAAAGACCAAGGAATCTTAGAGAAACCCTGAAAGCGATCAGACAAAGTCTGAGTTTTGGCCAAAGACCAGACCAGAACGTCGCTCTGATACCAAATGCAGTGAACGTATCCGTTCACTAGGTTAAGAAATGAATCCGTATTCCATATTTGAGATAAATGATAATAATATATTGATTGATGATAGAATAAAAGATGATATGTTACAATGATGGCCCTGCCTTAAATATGGCTTGGGCATTTGATGTTGAGGAGACACCTCATTTCTTAACCTAACTTTAGTTAACCTAATTATTAATTATTTAATTATTATCTTATTTTATGTTCGTAGCAATACATCATTGAACAATATTATTTAAACAATCAGATATACAAGAAATGACAATTCAAATACTTATCTTTGCTTGTTTGTTGTGTGGACTCCCTCTCAATATTTGCTTCCTTGTAGGAACTACTTGAGTGTGCTCCCTCTTTATCTTTGCTTCCTGGATTACCTGTCCTTGAACTTATATCCATCCTCGATCACTATGCATGCTTATGAGTATCATCATTGTGTTATCCATGAGATCTCATACATAATCATACATTCCTTAGTATACTATCAAAACAAAATAATCTTAAACATGTATAGTCATGATCATTTCAAACATAGATAATAAGCATTATCATTCAAGGTTTCAGGGAAGACTTCTCTTACTCATGCATATTCATATTTGACTATAGAACTTTTCTGGTTAGTCATATCATCAATCAAGGTAAGAGACATAATATGCATAAGCCCTAGATTACTCAAACTTGTAACTTCATGAGTAATCATTATCAATCATACAAAAGTATAAGATCCTTTGATATAAGAAGAACATACCTGGTCATCATATTTGCTAGTTATGTCTAGCAATGTTTTCTTGTTCTCTTCAATGACATGCATACCTCATAAGTTAACCTTTGCAAAACCAAATTATACATACCTCTATGTGATCCATGACTATGGATGAAACTTTGTCATCATGTCACCATAGCATGTTCAGGTTGTCCCTTCAATTTCTACAATCCTCCCTCTTGCTCTCCAATCACTACTGCATCATCTATGGTCTTACCCTTTAGCCACATGAGTACTTAACCATCTACAAATGCAACCTTCATGCCTTTTGCATCCAATGCAGATATGGAGAGTAGGTTCTTCTTAATCCCATGTACATATAGAACATCTTTCATCTTCAAGGACTTCCCAGAGTCTAGGTTGTAGGAGGCTTCACCACTTCCTTTGATAGGATATTGATAGTCATCCCCAAGTTTCACTTTATGGGGTGATTCTTGTTCAGATAGATTTGAAAAATATTCTTTAAACCTAGTCATATGTTTAGAATCCCCACTATCAATAATCCAATCATTACATCCATGAGATATAGTACTTGTGAGAGCAGAGATTAAAACATATTCATCTTCGCTTGATGAATCATCACTTTTTTTATCTAGCCTTCTTCTTGGGAGGTTCATCATACTCAGCAGCATGAGCATGATATTTTATTTTGTTGCCTTTCTTATTTTTGGTGAAGTTGTTGTTGTTGTCCTTCTTGTTCTTGGGACAATATGAGGCAAAGTGCCCTTTCTCATTACATGTAAAACATCTTAGATGTTTCCTATTTTAAAAGTGGTGAGAAGGTTTCTTAGAATGAGAATGCTCCCCCTTGAAATTGCTTCCCTTCTTGGTGTGAGCACTGAGAGCTTGATCTTCATTTCCCATCTTTTCTTCTTGGGCCACAAGCCTAACTTCTTCTTGAGAGCATTCCTCCCATAGCCTATTGAAGGAGACCAACTTCTTCCTTGCACAGATTCCTTGGATAAAGGAATCCCATGATTTGGGTAGGCGATTTAGTGTAGTCATGACAACTTCACCATTGTCCACAATTTCATCCATTGCTTCAAGTTGTTCCTTGATTTGAGAGACCTTAGAAAAATAAGATTGAATGGTCTCTCCATTCTGAAGCTTTACCCCTTTCAATTGGTTCTACGGGGTCATCTTCCAATTTATGTTCTTCCATTCAAATAGCTTGGTTAGGGAATCAAACATCTCCTTAGGTGTCTTCAGAGATGACACATGTGGGATGAGATGGTCCTTGATAGAATCAACAATGATTCTCTTTGCCTTGACCAAGTTCTTTTTATGAAGATCCTTAGCCACTTCTTCCTCTGGGACAGGGACCTCTTCACTTATATAAGTGTCTAACCCATTTTCTTCCAGGATTAACCCAATCCTATACTTCTATGCTCGGAAGTTATCATCCCTTTCAAGATTATCCTCAAGCTTGGTGTGGTAAGACATATTAAAGAATACTTCAAATGGAAATAGAAAAGATATAGGTCTTACCACTTGATTTGCTAAAAATTGGATCTGGTCCCGGATTAGGGTTTGTCAGAGAAACCCTAAAAATTCAAACTTTGAATTTCAAACTTCTGAAAGGATAGAAAGATGTGCCTTGATTGTTAATTTTCGAGCATTAATTCAATATACTCTAGGATATTTACTGAGAGAATAACATGTACAGTATATCAATGCATATCAATCATAGCAAGCATATCAATCATCATAAGATGCAAACATAAGAGACAATAGACACATAGAGTTTTCGTGGGGAACACCCTAAGGTGAAAAACCCCACAACTTCCTCAGAGATAGATAGAGCAATAGTGCAACCAAATTACACAGAGATAGACTCCTCCTAGCAGTTGATCCTCCTCCTCACATGTACGCCACTTTCCGAGTGATGGAAGAGTGAGTTATGAAGTGATCCAAATAGTGATCGGGAGATCTCTATTTATAGTTGTCCTGACTGCCCAATAAACTTATGGGGCCGACTTGTCTAGCTTAGTACAATAACCCAATGTTAACTTAATCAGGGCTGACCCCACACATGGTGGTCTAATAACCCATTGGCAAGTTACGACGCTTGCGACACTTGTCAATACAAATGATGACACTTCCGTATAGAGGAATAATAACATCTCTATAGGAGTACAATATACATAGATGAAATACATGGGTGAAATACATTCCAAAGTTACATATACATCAACACTCCCTCTTAACTAGGAAGGTATTTCTCGACACAGATCTGATAGCACAAATCTTCTTCTATGGATCATCATCAGCAAATCATCATCCTTGAATCATCGCGATCGTCACTGCTACTGCTATCTCAAACAATCTTTGAATCTACTTGTCATAGGAAGTTCTACAGAGCCAGTCCTTTTTCATATTGGATGTAGGCCCACCACCTGTAGGTCTTCATCATCACTGGCCATACTATGGAAATCTCAGGACTTATTACGTGTGTCACAAAACCTCGCAAGAGCATCCAGGTTTTTACGAGCACATGGCTCTACCTGTCGGATCTCCCAGGGCACTATTATATGTGAACCCACCACAAAACCTTGAAAGAGAATCCCAGGACTGATTACGAGCACACGGCTCAACCTATCGGATCTCCCAGGGCACAAATTACATGTGGTCACCACAAAACCTCGAAAGAGCATCCTTGGACTGATTACGATCACATGGGTCAAGCTATCAGATCTCCCAAGGCACAAATTACATGTGGTCATGGAAAAACCTCGAAAGAGCATCCCAGGACTGATTATGAGCACACAACTCAACCTATCGGATCTCCTAGGGCACAAATTACATGCCATAGGACAAAACCTCGAAAGAGCATTTGCCAGATATCCCAAGGCACAAATTACATGCCATAGGAAAAACCTCAAAAGACTATCTTCAAATCTCCCAGGGCACAAATTATATGTCCTCCCAAGCAAAACCTCGAAAGAGCATTTGCCATATATCGCAGGGCACAAATTACATGCCATACGCAAAACCTCGAAAGACTATCTGAAAATCTCCCAGGGCACAAATTATATGCTTATCTGCACAACCTATTCCACGGCCACAGAGTATCAACCTGATACTCACCATACATCATCCTGATGTACACATGATCATCCTGATCATCATCACTGCATTGTCCTGATGTATGTCATCTGGAGCAACATGTTGAAGCTCGTCATCCATGATCATGCTGATCATACAATGCATCCACCTGATGCGTACACAGTATCTTCCGGATACATATACAAATACATGATCCGCATGATCATACCTAATACATATCAACATACATGATCTACCTGAGCATACAATGTATCCACCTGATACATCTACATTTACATACACATGATCCAACTGATCATATCTAGCATCCAACATGATGCATACATACAGATAGATATAAATGATCCAACTGATCATATACATCATCCAACATGATGCGTACATACATATACATATAAATGATCCAACTGATCATATCTAGAATCCAACATGATGCGTACATACATATGCATCTAAATGATCCAACTGATCATATCCAACATCCAACATGATGCATATATACACATACAGAGCAGTAACTGGAGCATCATCCTGATGCTCATCATCTAGTGCTTATATCCACAACCATGGAAGGATCCTCTTCTCACCATGCTCGGAATGGCTTCAACAAATGTCTCAATCACTTCTTCCTCGAAGTGTCATCAATCTGAAGAACACCAAGCCTCTCTTTGAAGTACTCAAACTTCACTCTGGCTAGTGGTTTCGTCAGTACATCTGCACCTGCTCATCCATCGCAACATATAGGAGCTTCACTGCTCCTCTCTGCACCATATCCCTGATATAGTGATATTTGATCTCTATGTGTTTTGACCTGTCGTGGAACATTGGGTTCTCAGATAGCTTCACACAACTCTAGTTGTCACAAAAGATACCAGTAGCCTCCAGCGGGAGATCAAATAACTCAGACAGTAGCTTCCGAAGCCATACTGCCTCACAACTAGCTGAACAAGCTGCAACATACTCTGCTTCAGCTGTACTCAGTGCTACGTAGGCTGCTTCCTACTAAACCAAGAGATCACACCTGATCCCATACTGAAGCAACACCCATAAGTGCTCTTCCTATCTGTACCACTTCCTGCCCAATCCGAATCAACATAACCCTGTAGGTTAAACTTTTGATTCACATCATACTTGAGCTGATAGTCAACTATACCCTTCAGGTACCTCAGAATATGCTTTATAGCAACCAGGTGAACACTCCTTGGATCCATCAGGAACTGGCTCAATGTGTTCACCGCAAAGAAAATATTTGGTCTCGTGTTCGTGAGGTACATCAAGGACCCAATCATCTGACGATATATCATGACATCAACCGGATTAGATGAAGCATCACAAAGAAGCTTCAGGTTTGATGCCATAGGTGTGGCCATGGCCTTGTAGTCCATCATCCCGAACCTCTTCAGGATCTCTACTGCATACTTCCCTTGTCTAAGGAAGATCCCATCTGCACTCTGCCACACCTCCATGCCTGGAAAATAGTGCATCATCACCAAGTCCTTCATCTCAAACTCGGCTGCAAGCTTCCTCTTGGTATCGGCAATCAAACTATCATTACCTGTTACAAACAGATCATCTACATACAACAGTAGTATCACAGGATTTCCTTCCTCAACCTTGTAGTAAAGGTTGGAATCCACTTTACTCTTGGTAAAGCCCCAACTAGATAGGAAACTGTCCATCCTACAATACCAAGTCCTAGGAGCCTTGTTTAAGCCATACAAGGCTTTCTTCAACCTATACACATATGACTTACTTTCATGTGTCTCAAAACCGAGTGGCTGCTCCGCATACCTTCCTCTTCAAATACACCATTCAAGAAAGCAGTCTTGACATCCATCTGGTGTATCTTCCATTTCATCACTATAGCTAGAGCAAGTACTGTTCTAATGGAAGTGTACCTGGCTACAGGAGTAAAAGTTTCTTCATAATCTATCCCCTCTTTCTGAGAGAAGCCACGAGCTATGAATATTGCCTTGTATTTCTCTATGCTACCATCTGCAGCATGCTTGATCTTGTAGATCCATTTGGAAGTCACAACAGACTTCCCTTCAGGTCTTGGGACAACATCCCAAACATCATTCTTCATTATTGATTGGTATTCTTAGAGCATGGCATCCTTCCATTCTTTCTTTTCCGCTGCTTCTTCATGATTGGAAGGTTATTTGTTCATGATATCACATAGTAAAGCAACATAGCTGGTATGAGATCTATTTCTCTTCTTTTCTCTGTGTTCTTCTTCTGGAATACCATATCTTTCTACATCTTGAATGAGCTCTCTAGCCCATGCAGGTTTCCTCATGTGAGAGTTATTCTCACGGCTTGGATCTACAGGTTCTTGTGGATCATCAATTTCACGATCTATATCTGGAATTGCTTCAGTCATAGTAGTGTCTTGAAATCTAGTTTCCTTAGGTTCTTCATAATCTTCAACAGGTGTCTTCCTTGATTTGATGAATGCTGAGTTTTCATCAAATGTCACATCTCTGCTGACACCAATCTTCTTGAACCCTGGAAAGTATATTCTGTAAGCCTTCGAGCTTTCACTGTAACCCACAAAGATACCCTTCTTTTCTGAAGGATCTAGCTTGGTCCTCTTTGCCTTTGGGACATGAGTGTATACTGGACAACCAAATATTCTGAGATGGATGACTTCAGGTTTCTTACCAGAGAAGGCCTCTTCTAGTGTCTTGTTGTCCAATATCTTGTGGGGTGTTCTATTCTACACATATACAGCTGTCCTAGCTGCTTTTGCCCATAGATGGATAGGTAGTTCCTGGTCATGCAGCATTTCCCTTGCTACTTCCATGATTGTTCCATTCTTTCTTTCTGCAACTCCATTCTATTGTGGATTGTAACAATCATTCAACTCCCTCTTAATCCCTGAATCACTGCATAACTTATTGAAGTCACCTGAAGTGAATTATCCACCATTGTCGGATCTGAATGTTTTGATCTTCTTATTAGTTTGGTTCTCTATCAAGGTTTTGAATTCCTTGAACTTATCAAACACTTCATCTTTTTTCTTCAAGAAGTAAACCCAATTCTTCCTGGAGAAGTCATCAATGAAAGAGACATAGTAAACATACCCACTCAGAGAACTGGATGACATCGAACCACATACATCGGAGTGGATAATTTCCAAGATACTTTTTTCCTTGCTTTCACTACTTGGAAATGCCTTCTTTAGGTTCTTTCCTTTTGCACATCCTTTGCAAACACCTTCATGCTTGGTCTTGATTTCAGGAAGACCTTCTACAACCTTACTTGCAATTGGTAATGCTCTATAGTGAATATGTGCAAGTCTTCTATGCTAAAGTTCACTTGGATCCATGGAATAATGCACCATGGCATGTTCAGATCGTCCCTTCAATTTATACAATCCTCCTTCTTGCTCTCCAATCACTACTGTATTATCAATAATTTTACCCTTTGGTCACATTAGAACTTGGCCATCTACAAATGCAACCCTCATACCTTTTGCATCCAATGCGGATATGGAGAGTAGGTTCTTCTTGAGCCCAGGTACATAAAGAACTTCTTTCATCTTCAAAGACTTTCCAAAATCTAGGTTGTAGGAGGCTTCACCACTTCCTTTGATAGGGTATTGATAGTCATCCCCAAGTTTCACTTTATGGGGTGATTCATGTTCAGATAGATTTACAAAAGATTCTTTCAACCCAATCATGTGTTTAGAAGCCCCCTTGTCAATTAGCCAATCGTTACAACCATGAGAAATAGTACCTGTGAGAGTAGAGATTAGAACATACTCTTCTTCACTTGATGAGTCATCATCATCACTTTCTACTCTAGCTTTCTTTCTGGGAGGTTCATTATCCTTAGCAGCATGAGCATGATATCTTCCTTCTTCTTGGGACAATTTGCAGCAAAGAGTCCCTTCTCATTGCATGTGAAACACCTGAGATCTTTCTTATCTTTATGGTAATGGTGGTGTGAATATTTCCTGTTATGAGATGATTCCTTCTTGGACTTGCCTTTCCTGGCATGTGCTGTGAGTGCTTGATCTTCATTTCCCATCTTTTCTTCTCGGGCCACAAGCCTAGCTTCTTCTTGAGAGCATTCCTCCCGCAGTTTGTTGAAGGAGATCAACTTCTTTCTTGCACAAATTCCCTGAATAAAGGAATCCCATGACCTGGGTAGGCCATTTAGAGAGGTCATGACAACTTGACCATTCTCCACCATTTCATCCACTACTTCTAGTTGTTCCTTGATCTGAGAGACCCTAGAAAAATAAGATTGAATGGTTTCTCCATTCTGAAACTTTACCCCTTTCAATTGGTTCCGCAGGGTCATCTTCTAATTTATGTTCTTCCCTTCAAATAGCTTGGTCAGGGAATCAAACATCTCTTTGGATGTCATTAGAGATGACACATGTGGGATGAGATGGTCTTTGATAGAGTCAGCAATGATTCTCTTTTCCTTGACCAAGTTCATCTTGTGGAGGGCTTTAGCCTCTTCTTCCTCTGGGATAGGGCCCTCTTCCCATATGTAAGTATCCAACTCATTTTCTTCTAGGATTAACCCAATCCTATACTTCCATGCTCAGAATTTATCATCCCCTTCAACCTTATCCTCAAGATTGGTGTGGTGAGACATCTTAAAGAGTACTTCAAATGGAAATAGAAAAGATTTAGGTCTTACCAATTCATTTGCTGAAAAATTGGATTTGGTCCCGGATTAGGGTTTGTCAGAGAAACCCTAAAAATTCAAAATGTGAATTTCAACTTTTTGAAAGGAAAGAAATATGTGCCTTGATGAGCTGATCAGCCTGGTGTATTCAGAATTTGAGATCTGCAAAGCTTCACCTTTAGAAATGCCTTTTAGTCTTCTTGGGTTCACTAGGGAGGAAACTGAATTAGGGTTTGAGTTTACCAGATATTTACCCAACCAAAAATCTCGACCCAAAGCTCTAAACTTTGATTTGTCCAAGGAGCTTCCAGCTATGTCTTTAGATTTCAAAAATTCCTATTTTTGTGGAAACCCTAATTTTTAGGGCCAAAACTGAAAGTGCTCAGAACTGAATTTTGATTAGACAGAAAGATTCACCTTGCTGAGGAGAGTCAATCTATCATATTTCTTTTCCAAAATCTGTGGAGAGAAACCCAATAAACAAGAAACCCTGGTTTCCACCACTGCATAATGTCTTCTTCTCAGGTTAACTCTGATACCATGTTAATTTTCGAGCATTAATTCAATATACTCTAGGATATTTACTGAGAGAATAACATGTACAGTATATCAATGCATATCAATCATAGCAAGCATATCAATCATCATAAGATGCAAACATAAGAGACAATAGACACACAAAGTTTCTGTGGGGAAATCCCTAAGGTGAAAAACCCCACAACTTCCTCAGAGATAGATAGAGCAATAGTACAACCAAAGTACACATAGATAGACTCCTTGTTGATGTATATGTAACTTCAGAATGTATTTCACATATATGTATATTGTATTCCTATAGAGACGTTATTATTCCTCTATACAAAAGTGTTTGTATTCCTATAGAGATGTTATTATTCCTCTATATGGAAGTGTCGTCATTTATATTGTAAGTGTCGTAACTTATACTTGATGCGTTATTAGACCACCTTGTTGTGGTCGGCCCTGTATAAGTCATGTGGTTCAAAGGGTTATTAGAACACCCTATTGGGGGTCGGCCATGTGGGTCAAAGGGTTATTAGACCACCCTAGTGGGGGTCGGCCCAATCAGCATTATGTTAAGTGGTTAAGTTGAGGCCGACCTAGTTGAGTAAAGGTCAAGTCAAGTTAGTGTATAAATAGAGAGTGTGTCTCTCTCATTTTACACATTCTATTCTCTGACTCACACTCGGAGAGTGGCGCACTTGTGGAGGAGGAGGCTCTGCTGCTAGGAGAAGACTGTCTCTTGTATTCTGGTTGTATCATTGCTTTATCTATCTCTGAGGAAGTTATTGGGGTTTTTCAGCTTTATGGTTTTCCCCAAGTAAACTCTGTGTCTCTTGTGTGCTTGCATTATTGTGTCCATGATTAATATGTTGTAGATATGCTGTACAGATTGTTCTCTCAGTTAAGATCCCAGATTAGATTGAAGTAAATTCTGAAAATTTAACATGGTATCAGAGCTAGCCTGAAAGAAGGCATGATATGGCATATATGACACTTGTTGCACTTACGATGCTAGGGCTTGATATAGCAAAAATCAGTCTTCGTAGCACTTTCACTATAAATCCATTTTGGTGAATTGTTCGAATGTAAAACTCTTACAGGTCCAAGATCAGATCTCCATGTACCTTGTGTCCAAAGGAAAACCTCTAATTCGTTGTACTTTGTAATTTATGATCTGTACAATATAGGGTTTCTGCCTCTTCTAGATCTAAGTCAAAATCAGGTGACCTTGGGAAAAAGGTCATAAGTTGGGATAGGAAGCTCCAAATTAAATTTCATGAAAAGTGACAGGTAGTACACAGATTGTTCTATCTCAGGACAATTTTGTCAGAGGCCGAAGTTGAACCAGTGACACGTGGCATGTTGTACAAGTTCTCTCTCCTGTATTATCCCATAAACAGGTCACGTTGCAACATGTGGCATAACTCTCTTTCAAAGAATCCAATTGAGGTCAGACCTGTCAGGATGGAAAGATAATAGGTCGGGCTATCTCAAGAAAAAATTTCAGAGGCCGAGGTTTAACCAATGACACGTGCACACCGTACAAGTTTGCTCTCTTGTATTATCCCATAAACACGTCACATTGCGACACTTGGCATAACTCTCTCTCTCAGGGAATCCAATTGAGGTCAGACTTGTCGGGATGGAAAGATAACAGGTCAGGCTATCTCAGAAAAATGTTTCAGACCCTTTGGATTGAAAAGTTCAGAGTTACACTAGAAACAATCAGGTACATATTTCTGTCAAAACAGAATTATTTTTGAGTACCTTCATTCATGGCTTCCGGAATTTAGGGCTTCGGAGAAAGTTGGAATTTTTGTAATCGGAGACCACGGCTGGATGCTACTCATCAAAATCAAAATTTATAGACCAATATCAGATTTTTTGGTTGGGCAGAAGGCCAGGCTTGATCAAACCCCAGTTCGGGACTTTGATCGGAAAGATGGAAAATTAGGGCTTCTACAAAACTTCGAATTTTGGAAATCTGTGACCATGGATGGAAGCTGCTCAGAAAAATTGAAGCTTAAAGCTTTTAATCAAATATTTTGGTTGGGTGAAGCTCTGGAAAACTCAAACCCTAATTCAGGGTCCTCCCTAGTGAATCCGGAAATCTAAAAGGCAATTTCGAGGGGTGAAACTTTGCAGTTTTCAAATTCTGAATATACCAACTTGATCAACTCATCAAAGCGCATATTTCCATCCTTTCGGAAGTTTGAAATTCAAAGTTTGAATTTTTGGGGTTTCTTTGACAAACCTAATCCAACTCCAGGTCCAATTCTTGCAAATCAAGTGGATTGGGTTAATCCTAGAAGAAGATGGATTGGTCACCTGCATAAGTAAAGAAGTTCCTGTCTCAGAGGGAGATGAGGCTAAGGTCTTCCATAAGAAGATTACAAGCAATCTTGATAGGTATGGCTTACAGGTATGTTTCATGCTTAATTTTATCATATGTTTGTCTTCATATCATTACAATGCAATCTTGATTAATTACTAGACTTGTCGTATCACCTTAATAGAAGATATTCATTGATTAAGGTTTTGACACTTATGAATGTACTAATGTATTGTGATGTTGTATGAGGTTTATGTTGTTCGCTAACATAAAAGGTACACCAAGAAAGAAAAATCATGTTCTACTTCAAGAACATATGATCATGGTGACATGAAGACAAAGATTCATCCATTGTCATGGATCACATAGAAGATCTACTTTTGAGGTATGTATAACTTGGTCCTACAATGGTTAACCTATGAGACATGCAGGTTACTAGCACAAGTCACTGAAGAGAACCAGAAGACATTACGCGGGTATGTTAGACATAACTAGCTAGCATGCTAATCCAGGTATGTTTTTCCTATATCAAGCTAGAATCCTACCTTGTGTTAGGATCTTATACTGTTGTGTTGTTGATAATGATTATTCATGAAGTCATAGGTTTGAATAGTCATGGCTGTATGCATATTATGTTTCTTACCATAATTGATGATATGACTAACCAGAAGAATCATGAAGGTATAGGTTTGAGTAATCACGGGTTTATACATTGATGATTTAACTAATCAGAAGAGTCCTATGATCAAATAAGAATATGCATGAGTAAAAGAAGACTTCCCTAAAACCTTGAATACTAATGTTTATTATCTGTGAATGATCATGACTATACATGTTTAAGATTATTGTGTTTTGATAGTATTAAGATTATACTAATAAATGTGTGATTATGTATGAGATCTCAAGGATAACACAATGATGATACTAAAAAGAATGCATAGTGATTAAGGATGGATGTAAGTTCAAGGACAGGTAATACAGGAAGCAAAGATCAAGAGGGAGCACACTCCAATTGTTCCTGCAAGAAAGCAAAGGAGCACACTTCAGTAGCTTCTGCAAGGATGCATATATTCAGAGGGAGTTGACCATCTTTCTACATTCCACAACATAAAGGTATAGAAGAAGCTACTTCAGCAGCTCCTGCAAGGAAGCAAAGACTCAGAGGGAGTCCACCCAGCAACGAAACAAAGATAAGTATTTTTAATTATCATTTCTTGCATATTTGTTTGTTTAAATAAAATTGTTCAATGATGTATATGCTCATGTTCCTAGACTTAGGATATGTATTGTGCATATTAGAATGATTGCATTAATGAACAGTATACTACTAATATGCATGTGATGGGTAAGTGGCCTATGGCACTGTACAACATTCTAGTGCTACTTATCTAGAATGAAACCTCTTTGCTAACATGTTGGGAGTAGTGCAACTCTTAACAATGTTATGGTAGAGATTGGAAGGCATCTAGAAAGTTGTGGAACATGAATAAATGTTGTATTGAAGCATTGGCTAAGATAATTGCATGACTGTATGACATATTTCTTTATGTGTAAGAATTTGTCTGAAAACTATGAGATGTTTCTAATCATGCAATTTAACTTGTTTTATAGAAAAGACCGTATACCTTCACCTAAAAAAGAAGGACCACAACATTTGTTCAAGCAAAAAAATTATTGAAGTTCCCAGGATACGGGAAGAATGCCATGATCCGTCGATCATGAAGAACGATGTTTGGGATGTGGTCCCAAGAGCTGAAGGGAAGTCTATTGTGATTTCCAAATGGAACTATCAAATCAAGCATGCTGCAGATGGCATCATAGAGAAATATAAAATTGATGAAATAGAAGATACACCAGATGGATTTCAAGACAACCTTCTTGAATGGTGTAGTCATATATGTGTGCAGAACTTGGTAGGATAGACAGATTTCTATTCAGTTTGGGCTTTACCAAGAGTGAAGCAGATTCCAACCTTTACTACAAGGTTGAGGAAGGGAATCCTGTGATTCTACTCCTGTATGTGGATGACCTGTCTGTAACAGGAGATGACAGATTGATTGCTGACACACAGCGGAAGCTTGCTGCCGAGTTCGAGATGAAGAACTTGGGGATGCACTATTTGTTTTTGGCATGGAGGTGTGGCAGAGTGCAGATGGAATCTTTGTCGGACAAGGGAAGTATGCAATAGAGATCCTGAAGAGGTTCAGGATGATGGAATGCAAGGCTATGGCCACACCTATGGCATAGAACCTGAAGCTCCTATGTGATACTTCATTTGAGCTAGTTGATATCTCTATGTATTGTCAAATGATTGGGTCCTTGATGTACCTAACGAACATGAGACCAGATATTTGCTTTGCTGTGAACACATTGAGTCAGTTCCTGACAAATCCGAGGAGTGTTCACCTGGTTGCTGTAAAGCATGTTCTGAGGTACCTGAAGGGTACAGTGGATTATGGGCTCAAGTATGAAGCGAATCAAAAGTTTAACCTGCAGGGTTATGTTGATTCAGATTGGGCTGGCAGTGATGCAGATAGGAAGAGCACATCTGGATGTTGCTTCAGTTTGGGATCAGGTTTGATCTCTTGGTTTAACAGGAAGTAGTCCCGCGTAGCACTGAGTATAGCTGAGGTAGAGTATGTTGCAGCCTATTCAGCTAGTTGTGAGGCAGTATGGCTACGGAAGCTACTGTCTGAGTTATTTGATCTCCCATTGGATGCTACTGGTATCTTCTGCGATAACCAGAGTTGTGTGAAGCTGTCTGAGAACCCAGTATTTCATGACATGTCGAAACACATAGAGATCAAATATCACTATATCAGGGATATGGTGCAGAGAGGAGCTGTGAAGCTCCTGTATGTTGCGACGGATGAGAAGATTGCAGATGTGCTGATGAAGCCGCTAGCCAGGGTGAAGTTTGAGTACTTCAGGGAGAGGCTTGGTGTTCTTCAGATCGAGGACAGTTCAAGGAAGAAGTGATGGACACATTTGCTAAAGCCATTCCAAGCATGTTGGATGGAGGATCCTTCACATGGCTGTGGATGTAAGCATTGGATGATTAGCATCAGGATGATGTTCTAGTTTCTGCTTTGTATGATCAGTTGGATCATTTATATATGTATGTACGCATCATGTTGGATGTTGGATATGATCAGTTGGATCATTTATATGTATATGTATGTACACATCATGTTGGATGCTGGATATGATCAGTTGGATCATTTGTATGTATTTTGTATATGCATCATGTTGGATGCTTGGACCATGTATTTGTATATGTATCAGGCGGATACATTGTATGATCAGGTGGATCATGTATGATGATATGTATCAAGTAGATACTTGTTATGCATCAGGTAGATGCATTGTATGATCAGGATGATCATGATGATCATGATGACGAGCTTCAGGATGTTGCTCCAGATGATATGTACCAGGATGGTACAATGATGATGATCAGGATGATCATATGTATCAGGTGGATACATTACATAATTAGTTGGATTATGTGTGATGAGTTTTGAAGACATAGATGCACAGTGCCTTTCCGACATGGTGGTAGATGTGTTCTCCCATGTGCGTTGATGTAAGTGCAGAGCCTTTCCGACATGGTGGTAGATGTGTTCTCCCAAGTGCGTTGATGTAAGTGTAGAGCCTTTCCGACATGGTGGTAGATGTGTTCTCCCATGTGCGTTGATGTAAGTGCAGTGCCTTTCCGATATTGTAGTAGATGTGTTCTCCCATGTGCGTTGATGTAAGTGTAGAGCCTTTCTGACATGGTGGTAGATGTGTTCTCCCATGTGCGTTGATGTAAGTGTAGGGCCTTTCTAACATGGTGGCAGATGTTTTCTCCCATGGTCGTTGATGTAAGTGCTATGAGCCCTTCACGGATGGTGGTAGGTTGGTCCTCCCATGCCGTTGAGTGTAAGTGTTGTGTGTGTGCATCTGGGTTGTGCTTTGTGATATTCTGTGGCTGTGGACAGGTTGTGTAGTAACATGTAAAAGATCCTGGGAGATCCAATAGGCTGAGCTGTGTGCTCGTAATTAGTCCTGGGATGCTCTTTCGAGGTTTTGTTGACTCACGTAATTAGTCCTCAGGATTCCACAGTATGGCCAGTGATGACAAAGACCTGCAGGTGGTGGGCCTACATCTAGTATGAAAAAGGACTGGCTCTGTAGAACTTCCTATGATGAGTAGATTCAGAGATTGATTGAGATAGCAGCAGCAGTGACGATGACGATTATCCAGTGACGATGATCCAGAGAAGAAGAATTTTGCTAGAAGACCTGTGTCGAGAAATACCTTCCTAGTTAAGAGGGAGTGTTGATGTATATGTAACTTCGGAATGTATTTCACATATATGTATATTGTAGTCCTATAGAGACGTTATTATTCCTCTATATGGAAGTGTTTGTATTCATATAGAGATGTTATTATTCCTCTATATGGAAGTGGCATCATTTATATTGTAAGTGTCGTAACTTATACTTGATGGGTTATTAGACCACCTTGTTGGGGTCGGCCCTGTATAAGTCATGTGGTTAAAAGGGTTATTAGACCACCCTATTAAGGGTTGGCCATGTGGGTCAAAGGGTTATTAGACAACCCTAGTGGGGGTCGACCCAGTTAGCATTATGTTAAGTGGTTAAGTTGAGGCCGACCTAGTTGAGTAAAGGTCAAGTCAAGTTAGTGTATAAATAGAGAGTGTGTCTCTCTCATTTTACACTTTCTATTCTCTGACTCACACTCGGAGAGTGGTGCACTTGTGGAAGAGGAAGCTCGGCTGCTAGGAGAAGACTATCTCTTGTATTCTGGTTGTATCATTGCTCTATCTATCTCTGAGGAAGTTATTGGGGTTTTTCACCTTTATGGTTTTCCCAAAGTAAACTCTGTGTCTCTTGCGTGCTTGCATTATTGTGTCAATGATTAATATGTTGTAGATATGCTGTACATGTTGTTCTCTCAGTTAAGATCCTAGATCAGATTGATGTAAATTCTAAAAATTTAACACTCCTCCTAGTAGTTGATCCTCCTCCTCACACGTGCGCCACTTTCTGAGTGATGGAAGAGTGAGTTATGAAGTGATCAAAATAGAGATCGGGAGATCTCTATTTATACTTGTCCTGACTGCCCAATAAACTTGTGGGGATGACTTGTCTATCTTAGTACAATAACCCAATGTTAACTCAATCAGGGCCAACCCACACATGGTGGTCTAATAACCCATCGACAAGTTACGACACTTGCGACACTTGTCAATACAAATGATGACACTTCTGTATAGAGGAATAATAACATCTCTATAGGAGTACAATATACATAGATGAAATACATGGGTGAAATACATTCCGAAGTTACATATACATCAACAGTGATGAGCAGATCAGCCTGGTATATTCAGATTTTGAGATCTGCAAAGTTTCACCCTTCATAAATGCCTTTTAGTCTTCCCGAATTCACTAGCAGGACCCTACATTAGGGTATGAGTTTCCCGGAGCTTTACCTAGCCAAAAATCTCGATCCAAAGCTCTAAACTTCAATTTTTCCAAGGATCTTCCAGCTATGTCTTCAAATTTTAGAAATTCCTATTTTTGTGGAAACCCTAATTTTTAGGGCCAAAACTAAAAGTGCTTAGAATTGAATTCGGATTGGACAGATAGATTCTCCTTGATGAGTAGATTCAATCTACCTTACTGCTTTTCCAAAACTGTGGAGAGAAACCCAATAAACAAGAAACCCTATTTTCTGCCATTACACAATGTCTTCTTCTCAGGTTAGCTCTGATACCATGTTAATTTTTTAGCATTGATTCAACATACTCTAGGATATTTACTAAGAGGATAACATGTACAGCATATAAAGTATAACAATGCATATCAATCACACCAAGCAATCACATGAGACAATAGACACATAGAGTTTCACTGGGGAAAACCATAAAGGTGAAAAACCCCACAACTTCCTCAGAGATAGAAAGAGCAATGATACAACCAAATTACAAGAGATAGTCTTCTCCTAGCAACTGATCATCCTCCTCAAATGTGCGCCACTTTTCGAGTGATGGAAGAGTGAGTAATGAGATGATCAAATAGAGATCTCCTGATCTCTATTTATACTTGTCCTGTCCTACCCAATACGACTTGTCTAAATTAGCCTAACAACCCATGGTTACATTAATCTGGGACGAACCCTTACTAGGTGGTCTAATAACTCATCAACAAGTTACAACACTTGCGACACTTATCAATACAAATGAAGACACTTCCGTATAGAGGAATAATACATCTCTATAGGAGTACAATAAAATACATAGATGAAATACATTCTGAAGTTACATATACATCAACATTTAAGGCCAAAGGGCATCTTCCGGTATGCAAATGTACCCCAAGGACAAATAAAAGTAGTTTTATGTTGGTCCTCGGGCTTAATCTGGATCTGGTTATATCCTGAGAAGCCATCCATAAACGAAAAAACTTCGCTTCCCTCACAAGCATCCAAGATCTCATCTATGAATGGTGTGGGAAATTTATCCTTCGGACATGCGCGGTTCAGATATCTAAGTGTATGCATGTACGAATGGTTCCCTCCTTCTTATCCATAGGAATGGGGTTTGAAACCCATTCGGTAAGGAGAACCGGTGTTACAACGTAATTTTCCACCTTGTGAGCATCAGCATTCTTTGGCCTATAGGATCCATTTCATTGACTCAGATCCACTTTATATCCTTCAGGCATACTATTTCCTCATTTTTCCTATTACCTACTTGTTGCATCAGTATAGCAAGCGTACCCGCGAGTTGCATCACTATAGCCCGCTGGTAGCATGTAAAATGGTAAAAATCACTAGTTAATTACTTTTTACTCCCAAAAGCAGTTATTGGGTGACCTTTGACCCTCCATCTTCCCAAGTAATGACTCGATGTGTCCTTTCACCTACCTTTGGGAGGACTATATATTGAGCACATATGGCTTATGGATGGGAGGAGAAAGAAGAGCAAGAGAAATCTAGTGGATTTTTGCCCTGTCTTGAGTCTACACTCATTAATCCTTGCAGTTGTGAACCCCTTTATGTTCACCTTCCAAACTCCTACCATAGTTTGAGTTTGCCATTCATGGAGGATTGAAGTGGTGGAGGCACAAGTGGATTGATCCAGATCTTGGTTCAGATTGGTTGCCGGCAAGAGGTCATATCACATTGTACTTCTTCTTGTTTATTAATAGAAATACTCATATTCTTGTCCATTAATGTTGTAAATGTTGTTTATCTTACATTGGGTTGCATTTACTTGTAATATCATGGGCCATTGCTATTGATGATGTTAATGTCATTTATATATATTATGCACTTGTTGTATATTGGTTGTCAAGACTAATTTGCAGATTCAAGTGCACAGATTGGAAAAGCTCCAACGGGGATCTACATCAAACGTTTGGATCGAGGTTGGTTACTTTCTCCATTATCTTAGCATTGTCATTTATAATAGCATAGTTATGAGAATTGAGTTAATTTCTGGTAGTCAGCTATCTGTAGTGGTCTCCCAAGCCATAGTGAGTTTTCTCCAACACAGAAATGGCGACTCCACTGGGGAAAACATCCATGTTTGGGAATTGTTTTGAGCATTAGTCCATAATTAGAGTTGTTGTTTGTTGAAGCTCCGTGTCACTGATTGGTCGTTAAGATACACTATAGAAAACTTGCTTTTTTTGAGCCATTGAACTCTTTGTTTTCCCATTTTCCTTTACTCACCCGCGGGCTAGCTTAGCTCTTTCCGTGTATACCCACCTCTGTTTATACTGCTACTCGCGGGTACCCGCAAGTATTCCTTCAACAGTAGCATACAACTTCGTCTTTATTGGCTTATGATTATTGGTTGTTGCTGGGTTGGATTTGGATGATCCTGAGTCTTTGTTGGCCTATTTTTTGACTGTTCCATGCCTTGGTTGTGACCAGAAATCTCCGTTTCTCTTGGTTGAGCCTTGTTGGTTTTTACCCATCTTTGGATTTAGCCTTGTTGGTTTTTTCCTTTTGAGCTCATTCCTTTGGCTGAGTCTTAATGTTTGGAATCTGCTGGGTTGTCTTAGTGATCTTCTCGGCACTTCAGTGACTGAATAGTAGGATTTTGCTTGCATTTTCATTTCTTTATATTGAAAAATACAAAAAAATACATACAGTTTTGCATTTTCCTTTTGTTTATAAGAGAAAATACAATTTTTTTTTACTTTCAAGTACTGCATCTTGCATTGAGTGCTTGCTGCTTTCATTCAGGTTCTGATTGTGCATTGAAGATATAAAAGGATTGCATTTTTATTTCAAAATCATTGGGTTGATTGTGTATGTTAGTGACATTGTTTTATTGGATAAATGAGTCTAGGATTGGACGATTTTGTATACTATTGAGTCTTACACATCACTAGTTTCACGACCATATCCTTTGAGTAACCACGGCCACTAAAATTAACACTTAATCTTAAAATTGATTAGACCAATTTTATTTATAGGATACACCAACTAGCATAGGTTTAGAGTCTTGGAATAAATAATTATGAGTTAACAATCCAAGACTACTAGACAAAACATTAGGTGTCTGACTAGGGAGTGGAGCAATCCATGGTATATATCGGTGTTCTCGGGAATCTCTACTCAAACCAGAGTTAAGCACGAGGTCACGGGATGTTGGTTGAAGGGATATCCCTCTGATACCGGCTAAACGTGGGAGATATTTACAGGGTTTGTTCGTATCTGGGGGTACCAGAGGTTCGTCCTCTTGTGCTTTGGGCTTAGCTTCCTTTCCCATACGATGGATCCCACCTGCAACTGTCCCCCTGAGCATTGGTTATATTGCGGTGACCATAGTTTCCTTACCTAGGTATCGCATAGGGTACTTGCAGTGGTTATGATATTTGTGTCCTGAGTCAGATAGGGATTGGACAACACAGTTGTGTTTGTACAGTGGACTTGACCCTGTACACGCAATGAATCCTAAGTGTCTCTATAACTGATTCTATTACCTCCGGCTATAGTTTGGGAGTCTCAAGCCTCTCCTAGGAGAGACATACTGGCTCTAGTGTCAGGAGCTCATTTAGCAACTTTGTTTGTCTGTTCTTGGTTGTAGTTTCTGTAGGTGTGTGCTTTTGATTTACTGTTTTTTATCGATAGTTGGCTATAGGAGACATTGTGATTTGATATTCTCTTTGGAGATATCATGGCGTGGAGTCCTACTCTCCGTCATTCCCGTCGGTTAGTTGGTTTAAAATTGGCCGAGTTTTCACACCATGCTGCTCGGGGATGCCGGAGGGCTCCCTTCGAGTCTTCGGATTCTTACGAGACATACATAGCCGACATTATGATGGCTGCACATTCTGACACAGAGAACATCCCCACAATTCCATCGGGTGGATTCGAACATACTTTAGACACTGTTACAACGTAATCTTCCACCTTATGAGCATCAACATTCTTTGTCCTGTAGGATCCATTTCACTGACTCAGATCCACTTTATATCCTTCAGACATACTATTTCCTCATTTTCCCTCTTACCTGCTTGTTGCATCACTATAGCAAGCGTACCCGCGAGTTGCATCACTATAGCCCGCGGGTAGCATGTAAAATGGTAAAAAGCACTAGTTAATTACTTTTTACTCCCACAAAGTGGTTATTGGGTGACCTTTGACCCTCCATCTACCCAAGTAACATCTCAATGTGTCCTTTCACCTACCTTTGGGAGGACTATATATTGATCACATATGGCGTATGGATGGGAGGAGAAAGGAGAGCAAGAGAACTCTAGTGGATTTTTTCCCTATCTTGAGTCTACACTCATTAATCCTTGTAGTTGTGAACCCCTTTATGTTCACCTTCCAAACTCCTACCATAGTTTGAGTTTGCCATTCATGGAGGATTGAAGTGGTGGAGGCACAAGTGGATTGATCCAAATATTGGTTCAGATTGGTTGCCGGAAAGAGGTCATATCACATTGTACTTCTTCTTGTTTATTAATAGAAATACTCATATTCTAGTCCATTAATGTTGTTTATCTTACATTGGGTTGCATTTACTTGTTATATCATGGACCTTTTTTATTTATGATGTTAATGTCGTTTATATATATTATGCACTTGTCGTATATTGGATTCCAAGACTAATTTGTAGATTCAAGTGCACAGATTGGAAAAGCTCCAATGGGGATCTACATCAAACATTTGGATCGAGATTGGTTACATTCTCCATTATCTTAGCATTGTCATTTATAATAGCATAGTTCTGAGAATTGAGTTAATTTCTAGTAGTCATCTGTCTGTTGTGGTCTCCCAATCCATAGTGAGTTTTCTCCAACACAGATACCCCCACACCTCGTGAGGCCTGGGAGGGTGATCCACCTGAGACTCAATTTGGCTCTATTTGGCCGAATCCACTTGAGAATGATCCGTTCGATCCTTTGAATCTGGATAATTATCTTTATGGGATGCCAACCTTACCTGAAGATGAAGATGAATATCTTGCGATCAACATTAACCCGTTCTCATATAGTATGCCTGGTTTCAGCACAGTTGACCCTCCCACTGCTTTTGGAAGTCACCCTAGCACTAGTCATGGTGTTAGCAACACTGCACCCACCAGGGGCAATACCCTCACTGAGGGCACCACGTTGTCCACTCATGCACATAATATGAAGACTGGTCATAATCCTCCTAACAATGCTAATGTTGGAAGACGACCACCTCCTGGGACTACCCCACCTAATAGGAACACTGTTCGAAACCCGACTCGTCATCCACCACCTAACACACATATCGCTACCCACCAAGCCAAGACCACTTTTGCAAATGTTAATGCTCCTCCTAAATATGGCGGTGGAAAAGTACCACACACTTTTGCATCCACCACCACTACTAGTAATGCTAATGTAGGAGGTGGGAATATATCTTATCCTCATGATTATAACGCCACCATTCCTGCTACTAGTAACACCAACGTTGGGGTTGGGAATACTTCTCATGCTTTGGGTCACCACACGACTGCTCACGCTAATCCTAATGCTAGGGGTGGGAACACACCTCACCACTATGGTCATTAGAACTCGACTCCCACTACGAATAGTATGTATATGCCCCATACTTATGGTGGCAACCCTTACTACAACACAGTCGGTGCTGGCCACCAGTTCAACCCACCTCAATATGATTCCCAAAACACACATATGCCTGCTTACTCTCATAAGGGTTAGGTTTGGGAGTTTATCCACCTTATGGCCATGTTCAAGCTTATGGTCCATCAGGTCCTCATTATCAGTCGTTTAATGCTCATGGTCAAGATTTTGGTCCACCTTATAATTCGGTTCCATTCAACCAACCTTTTATGGGAGCTTATAATCAAGCTTTCTAGCCGCAACTCTCGTTCCTTGCATGTTTGAATCTTCCAAATCTTTCAAAGATCACGAATGATCCAGTGTGTCACGACCCCAACTGGCCCCCGGTCCCTACCAAGCTCCCTTCATACATTCCTAAGTTTGAGGGGAAAGGTGATGAGGATCCGGGAGATCATGTCACGATGTTTCACCTTTGGTGCTCCTCCAACTCATTGAATCATGATTCCATTAGATTACGACTATTTCGATGCACCCTCATGGGGGCAGCTGCGAAGTGGTATGTGGATTTTCCTGGGAACACCTATAGGGGATTCAACGAGATTGCTTTGGTTTTATTGGACCATTTCCAGTTGTCGGTTCGTTATGATACTAGTACTGAACTGTTGTCTACTTTCCATTAGAATAAGGCCACACATATTTTTGACCACGTTCAAGAGTGGCGTCGGCGGAAGAGATTAGTGAAATCCAACATTCCTCTAGGGTTTATGTTGGAATGGTTCCTTAAGTCTCTACTCCCATACATTGCTAAGGATGTTTCGATGTCCGACATTGTGACTGAGGAATAAGCTATCTTGAAAGCCCAGTAGTTAGACCTATTATACTCTCAGTCTAGCATTTTATATGACATTATTCCTGACGCACCGAGAACATGACATGAGTCCACGTCAGTTCCTGGACCACATGTCGATGGCATCATGGGATCCACAAGCACTCTCCCTATAGACTTGGTATCTAATCAAATGCAAAATTTGTCGCTAAACTAGTCTACTCCCGGACAGGTTCACACCTTATCCACTTCCACTCCATCGTCTGATGTACAGAATGTGCAATAAAAAAAACCATTAGGTAACCAGCAACCTAGTGGTAAGAAAAAGTGGAGAAACAATCATAGGGGTGGAAACAATGGAAGTAACGATAATATCAATCGTAATACTCCTCGTAAAGAGAATTCCAAACCTCCTCGGGAAGGCAAAAATGCTGGCGAGGATTGTAAACCTAGGCGTAAGGTGAAATTCCCTTGCAAGCTTTGTGGGGAAGATCATCTTACTCACTTATGTCCTCGAATTGAAGAAGCATCAAAGCATTTGGAAAAGAGCCCAGCTGTGTTGAAGGATCCCCTTCCTCATCATCAAAACATGGCTTCGCATGCTCCCACCACTGGTTATGGACCTAATGAAATGGCAACGACTTCTTCCAATACTAGTGGTTATGGATGTGTGAACATGGTTCAATCGGAAGTTTGTGTTGCTACACGTCAACACAATTATGGTGCACCACAACGTAATATGGGGAGTGAGCCTCCCCCTCCTCCTGACAATTCCTTGCATATCAAGAAGCCCTCTAATATGCCGCAGATACCAAAAGGTGTTCTCAAGCGCTCTACGCATAATCCTAATGCTCGAGCTGCCCAGAACTACTGCATTGTAGAATATTTGGGCCAAACTCCCTGTGCCATGTCGACTCTGGAACTTTTGCAGGCCTGTCCTTCTTAGAAGCATGCCTTTTTGAGTGTGTTAGGAGTTCAAGATGGGGGAAATCCTATTATTATCAAGTTTGATACTACTGATGTACAACCTCGCTTACCTTACCACGTGGATTTTCAAATCCAGGTGGTGTGCCTTCAGAGTTTTGTCAAACGTACTATGGTTGACGAAGGTGCTTCCGCGTCAGTAATGTCGTTAACTTGTTGGAAAGATCTTGGCTCTCCTCCTCTATTCGCGTCTAGAACCACGCTCATTGCAATCGACAGTCGGTCTTTTAAGCCACATGGAATTATACCTTCCCTTGTTGTCTACTTGGGAGGTAAGTCTGTGCCTATTGAATTTGAGGTGGTTGATGCGCCCATCGACTACAACCTTTTACTGGGTCAGAATTGGATGTACGCTATGAAGGTTGTCGCGTCCACTGTATTCAGAGTTATTTGGTTTCCCCATGAAGGCAAGATTGTGACCATCGATTAGCTAGATTTCGTTAACACTCCTTGCACAACATCCATGGGATCCATAGTCTCACAAGTTAATGATTCTTAGCCGGAAACTGGGAACATAGGTGTTGGTATGTACCCTTGATTGATGGGAACTTATAGTCTTTTGGCACCTATGAACTTTATCAGAACCATTTCTGACGATGCATCTCCTCCTTTGCATAATATTCCATTCCAGAATTCCTATTGTATTAATCCATAGACTTTACCATCCACGAGTCCTACGTTTGGAGACATTATGCACGTCGAGATGTCTGTGCTCTTGTGTTATAGCTTAAAATGACACTTCTTCGTCCGTGACGACACTTGCATCGCTTGGTCGCATGGCGACACTTCTAGAGATCAAGTTTAGTCACACAACAGGACACTTGTGGATTGAAGGGTCATACATGACACTAAACATGGTTGAAATTACCTCACTCTTGGCCCATTTGATGGTCATAATGATTAGGTTCACTTTTCTAGACCAAATCACCTTCTGAAAATCATCAGAAAACCCTGTTTTTGGCCATTTTTCCACAAAAACGCTGGTATCTAAGCATGATAGTAGCATTTGCTTTCAAAAATATGAAACTCTGCTTCACTAGAGTAGCGCACACCTTGAAAAATGTGCAAGTTTGCAGTAGGAAGAGTAGGGCACTTTCCTGAAACAGTCAAAATCTCAATTTTTGGTCAAATTGAGTTGGTTTGGGAACTTCCTGATCGGTTATAACTGCTTTTCCTCTCCTTCCTTGACTATATAAGGAAGGTAGAAGGACCATGAGAAGGGACCAAGTCCATAACAATGTTATGCTAGAGGAATGGAGACCCTCATGCCCCTCTCTTGTGCCTTAGTTTTTTATAAACCCTAGCACAACTGATTAGAGGCTGGGATCCTTGGAGAATAGAAGTAGGAGATCTTGAATCTAGATTTCGTGAAGTGCCAAGCTTGAAGGAAGGTATAATTCTATGTACTTGCTTCATTCATTAATAAAGATCAGGTGTTCTTCCCTTTCCAAATATGACCAATTCATTTGTGTTTTAGATTTGATTAAAGTTTCCTTATAGTTTGATGTTTTCTTCTATCATGAATATCAATCTTATATATGTAGTCAAATGTATTTGAGAAAGGTATGAAGTTGTTTTGCAGGTGTGGGTATTGCGACATTGAATAGCATTGAAGAGCAAGGAAGTGGAAGGATAGGATCAACCTTCTTAATAAGGTACACATCCTCTTTAACCTTTATCTTGTTGCTTACTAGTTGTACTTGGAGAACATTTGTAGGTCTATCTTTCATCCCTATAAGTTGGTAGTTTCTCCCCTAAACTATAGGTGTATTTTCCTCACAATAGAATGGCGACTTCATTGGGGATTAGCCTATCTGCTTAGGGGTATCCAAGGTCATTTCTTTAGTTTTGTTTGAAGTTCTTTGTTCAATTTCTTGATTAGAATCAATTATTAAGCTCTGTTTGACTCTCCTTGGCTCTTACAGACCCTTCCTAGCCCTTACAGACCCTTACTGGCTCAGGTGTGGGGGGTTTTAACCCTATTTTTTCAACGTTTCCCACATATGCGCTACTATAGTGAAGCACAGTAGTGCATTCCCCTATTTGGGCACTGTTCTTCCTCATATATAGTAGCGCACACATCCTCGAACTAAGTTTTTTGGGTTTTGACTTGTTTGGGGGGGTTGTGGCCGCATTTTTTGGGGTCCCTAATGACCCTAGGTCTGAGTTAAACCACTGTAAGTGGTCTCCTATCCTTTTATTGATCCTATGTTCATGATTTGGACTTTCTTTGATCAATTTGGGCTTGTTTGGAAATTTTTGGGGCTTGCTGACCCATGTTGGGGGGTTGTGGACCAGTTTGGTGTGTTGTACCCTGACTTGAGTCTGACTGAATCTGCTTGCTCCATGTCCATTGGATTTGAAACCTACTGAGTCTACTTGATCCTGTTTGTATCTATTTGAGTGAAATTTCTCTTTATATTGGTTTCTTATCCTCCCTTATGCTTTTAGATTTTTTTGTAGTGAAAGCTCAAGTGCCTTTGTTGTTGTTCAGGACCTTGACTGCACTATTTATGTGCAGACCTGACTTTACCAAACCATACTTCTTTGTAGGTCATTTTCTTTGTTTGGATCTAAAAGTAGGTTTCGTATGCTTTTCACAATGATTGGCATGCTTACATCAAAAAGAATCTGAAAGTCGTATTGGTAGCTTTTACTGTTTCAATAAGGAAACCTGGAAGTTCTTTGCTTTTGCTTTGATAGTAGGTTACTTTCAATTTCAGTTTTGTTTCTCACCTTTGAAAAGCATGAAAAAAAATTTGATTTATTTTCTGAGTAGAGTACCTTGCAATTTGCTTAAAGGATTTAAGAGTGCTTTGCCTCAAAAAGAAGAAATTTTGTTTTTCATACTTATTTGTTTGAGTAGATGCATCCTTAGGTTTTGAGTTTAATTTTGTACATTTAGACTTTATTTTTATCCTTTTGCATCCAAAAAGACTAAAACTTGCATTTGCATATGCATTCTAGATCATATCTTTAAGACTTGCATTGAAAAGAAAAGATTTGTTTAGTGGTAAGCATTTCATTTTAGTATTCTATCTCGGTTATAACCACTCTCACACACCCACTACATTTTTTAGTAACCAAGTAACCTTTAAATGAACCCTAATAAAATGTACTAGTAAAATTTTATTTTCTAGGTTACACTATTCACCAACTAGTCTTGGTTAGGATCTTGGGTTTAAAACACCTTAAACCACCCAAGATCACACATTATGCAAAAATCATAGTTCGAATATCACAGGTAAACCCACCTCATTCAAAACTTACTTGGGATCTATGCAATAGGTCTTGTGAGATCAGATTGTTGGGAATAAACCTCCTACTTTCTGTTTCGAGCGTATACTAGGATCAGATTGCGTTTGGGGACTCTTTTGAGTTTCGAGCTCAGTTACCCTGCCCACACCTTCTGATTTGACTAATGACTGTTTTCCCAGGAGTTTTTGGTGTGGCGGTATCCTTAGTATCTAACCATAGGATCATACACAGGTGACGGCGGAGGGTTATATCTGTTGTACTTAGGAGAGACATGGGAGGAAATCCCTTGCAGGTCTTTGGGAGAGCGGTTGGTTGATTCCAGCACTTGCACCCTTAGTCATTGTATTGTGGACCTCGGGTAACTATCCTTCTTCCTTCGTTGATCTGTTCTGGGCCCTCATCATCCTAGACTCTTCTCCGAAAGGCATCTGTTTTCCTGGTTTGATTTACTTAGGACCTTTTTTAGTGGTGTGCTCTTTGTGCTACTTGTCTTAGTTTTCCTTAGAGAACTTCTTTCTCATTTGAGTAGGAAACTATGTCTAGCATTCCGGTGAGCGCTAATCAAGGTACCCCTATTCCGGGGGATCCTTGTGCTCTTCCATTCATTAGAAACATTGGTACTCCCTTAATGGCTACTCTGAATCTTCCTAGATTCACTATAGGGATTCCAGTTTGGTTGTTCTCCACTCCGAATGCCTTGCATGCTCCTAATGCTTCTTTTGTAAGCACCTCAAATCAAGAGCATCAGAACCCTGTGTCTTCTTTTCCAGTAGCATCTTCTCCTCCTCCTTCTACCTTATGTGGCGAAAGTAGTAATACTAGTAACCAGCAGTCTAAAAGGAATAGATGGAGGAAGAATAGTAAGAAGATGCCAAAACAAGGGGGCAGCAACCCAGCCACTACAAGTCATGCTAGGGGCAAGCACCCTGCCTCTACAAATCATGTAGGGGGCACCTACCCAGCCTCTGGAGTTCATACTGGGAAAAAACTTTTAGTCACTGAAAATCAAACTAAAATTTTGTCTTCAACCACTGTTAGTCATGTTGAGGACACGTCATTGATCACTGCTAGTCATATTAATGACAAGTCACCAGTTCTTGTGAGTCATACTAGAGACACCAGATCAGCCACTTTAAGTCATGATGAGGGAGTTGACATTATCAACAAACCCAATAAATAGATGTATAAGTTCCTTTGCAAGTTTTGTGAGGGAGACCACCTTACTTACTTGTGCCCTTTACTTCCATAGGTTCAAAAAGTGTGGTCCTTAGTTCAAAAGTCTTCTGCTTCTGAGCAACCAACCACTGTAAGTCATGCTGGGGGCAAGCTGTCAGCCAATGCTAGTCATGCTGAGAGTACTGACATTGTAAAGGAGTCTCAACCTATAGGATGGAAACCAAATTTCCCTTGTAAACTTTGTAAGGGAGATCACCTTACTCACCGATGCCCTGCCATTCCAGAGGCACTAAGAGTGTGGTCCATGTCTGAAGGAATCTATGTTCTTGAGTTGTCTATAGATTCCCTATAGTCATATCAACCTTTGGTTGATAAAGTGGTTGAACCAATGCAATATTTGGTCAACCCCACTCTTCGTTTGGAGAGTGAAGTGATCGAATTGATGCAATCTTCAACTGATCCCATCCATCCTGCAAATATTGATGCACCTACTGCGGAAGTCTTCTGCATTACTATTTTGGATGTTCGTGAAAAAGGGGGCACTTCATATGTGCCATGTGAACCCCTACCAAGCCCTATGATTGTTTCCTTTGATTGGAATAGTCTAGCCGAACCTCGTCTTCCTTCTGTGACACCTTTATAGATAAAGGTTGATATCGGGAACCATACGGTTGATCGATACATTGTAGATGTGAGCATGTTATCCACTTATGCTTGTAGAGATTTGGGTTTCCCTAATGTTATTCTAGTTGTTAATTGGCCATTGACCTTCGATAGAAGACCTAGTGAACCGATCAGATTCCTCCGTCAGGTACCTGTTAATTTGGGTGGAAAAATAGTCTTAGTTGATTTTATGGTTTTAAAGGACCCTATGGACTTTGATATGATCCTCGGGAATGATTACGTTTATGCTATGCATACTGTGGTGTTTACACTCTTTCGTGTGATGCATTTTCCTCATAACGAAAGCATCGTCACTATCAACCATCTTGCATTCGTTGATCCTCCTTATTACCCAATTTTAGACCAGTCTGATCCCTCGTCATTAGGCACTGCTATATCACATGGGACTTATGTGGCATATTGTTCCTTGAGTTCAACTGCTACTGAGAAGAAGTCTTTGAGTTCATGCTTACCTTCTTGGGACCTAGTCCTAGCTTTTGACCAAGTGACACCTCCATCTGAATGTTTAGATATGTGTTCTATCTGGGACGATATACTTCCTTCCGATGAAGTTTTCCTAGATTCCATAGTACATTCTACCATTCATTTGGATGTTGATCCAGTCGTAGTTATGTCCAGCCCCGGTTTCACCTTAAAGTTTGATCTTCCCACTGTTGAGTCTTTGGACTCTCCTATAGATCCACAAATTGGTGTTCCTGCTGAGTTTGATTATGCTTCTAGAATTTTCAACTCCTGTGATGATGAATTTGTTTCTACATATTCCATCATGCCCTTCAACTTTGATCTTCATCCTGAAGTCGATCTTGTTGATTGTAATTCCTTGGGCTTGGGTACCATAGAATTTTCAATTGAAAACTCTGTCTTGTTTATGCCTGTTGTTGATGATACTAAAGTTGAAAGTATTTCTACCATAGTGACTTGTATTGGGTCTTTCTTTACATATGTTTTAGATATGATCTTGGTACTAATGTTTCTTGGAGACAGGATTCTTAGCTGGATTTATACTTTCTTACTAGTCATTTTCGACACCTTGTGCGACCATGTCAGGTATATTCGGAACCTTGAATATAGGTTTAGGATTCCCCGCTATTATGTTTCATTTGAACCTTTTTCCATCCGAATTCACCATAGGGTCGAGCCTGTTGGATATTGGTGTGTTAGCCATCTCTTTATGCATTGTCCACCAGTCCGATAGTAGAGCCTACCTAACATGGGTCACCCTAGTCAGCACCCTTATGCCATTTTGGTTCCCATGCTAAGTTTTTCTCATAGGCTCCAGAGCCTTTTTAGACTCACCATGACTTTGAGAAGAAACCTCATATCTTCCTTCCTCATATATTTCTAGCCATCCCTAATAAGGCTCCCATCTTTGTGTTCAAGTTGCATATACATCTGTTATGATCCCGCTTGCGCTAATGAGCTTGATGCCAACTTTCATGCTTTTAGCTCGTTGTATAAGCCTCCATCTCTGATCTCATTTCCACTAATCCATGTATCATTTTGCCGTCACAATTTGACACCTTTTACCTGGAGGAGACACACTCTGAGTGTCCTTATCTTGCTCGTGTTCCTTGCATTATGCATAGCTTTGTTCCATGCGCTTGGAGCTAGTTTTGCATGTCCCTAACACTTGTCTCCTCCCATTACGAGCATTCTTCTACCATTCCTTTGAGCTCTTTAAAAATAGTAAGTAGGTTGTGAGCATTTCTTCCACTCTCACTTCGAGCTCATTAAAAATAGTAAGGAGGCTACGAGAATTCTTCTACCTTTACTTCGAGCTCATTAAAAACAGTAAGTAGGTTACGATCATTTCTTCCACCCTCACTTTGAACTCGTTAAAAATAGTAAGGAGGCTATGAGCATTTCTTCCACCCTCACTTCGAGCTCGTTAAAAACAGTAAGTAGGTTACGAGCATTCTTCTACCTTTACTTCGAGCTCGTTAAAAATAGTAAGTAGGTTTTGAGCATTTCTTCCATCTTCACTTCGAGCTCATTAAAAATAGTAAGGAAGTTATGAGCATTTTTCCGTATCTCCTTTGAGCTCGTTAAAAATAGTAAGGAGGTCACGAGTTTACTTTTTCGGGCTCGTTAAACCTTTATGGAAAAGATACCCATGGAGTTCTTTTAAGCCCTTTTCAGAGTCCTTAAATAGGAAATTTTTTCCGAGCATAGTTGTCTTTTTGGGCTCGTTAAAATAACTGAACTGACATCCACTTAGGTATAGAATTATCCCTTTTCGGGCCTTGGTGGATAACTTACGGAAAAGGTATACTTTAGGTATACTCTGGTATGCGCTAGAAGAGTTCTTCTTCCATTATTTTACACTTTTTCGGGGAAGGAGACTAACTTTATGAAAAAGGACCTTTGGAGTCGTCTTTAGGGTTTTCAAACTCTCGAAATGTGAAATCACCAAGCGAGCATTCACCTACTTGGGCTCAATGTGAAATCCACAAGATGGTTGATAGAGGACTGTTTAAGTTTCAACTCTATAATCAAGAAAACACCATCGAGCATAGACCAATCCGGGCTCGATATAAAATCCATGGATAGGTGTATGGAGTTTTCTTCTAGGTTTTTCAGACTCCTTAAATATGAAAATACCATCGAGCATGCTTTAGTTATTTGTCAAGCTCGTTAAAAAATGAAAAAGGAAATGGAAGGGAGGAATGTTAAAATATATTTCAATATGATGGCAGCAAGTCAACTATCTCCTTGAACAAAGCACCTGTATTGAGTCTATCAAACAAGTTGGGTTCTAGTGTTAGCCTTAGGATAAACCTGATCTTAGAGTTCTTACTCCTACGTTTGGTTAGTCTTCCAATAATATGGAGAATCTGTTAATGTCTCCTACATTGCAGATTTGCATCGTGGTCTCTTTGTGTTAAAAGCTGCCTAAGTCACTCTTGTGTCGTGCTCACTGTTCAAGGATATAACTTGTGTCGGCCATTCTGCATTTTCCTTGACCTCATGCGTCAACCATTCCTTGGTGTCAGTATGTTTCATCATGTGTTCAGTCCTAATCCAAATCAGCTCATACCTGTTGAGTGTCTGTGATGAACCTGCAATAATTTATTAATGCAAATACACGAGATATCAAAAATAACAGAACTCAAAATCACTTTTATATTTATCACAAGCCACTTCGAGGGGGAAACCTCCTTTGAGCAAGCTCAATACAATTAACTTCACGGTGCCTTCATAGGCCTCAACACACACTTATATACTAAGTCTAGGTGCCAATACTATGGGTCAAAACCATGGGCCACTACAAACTACAGATCAACAATACTACAGGCGACTTACAAAGCATATGCACCAATAACAATAACACACACTATGGATCAACAAATACTACGAGACGACTTACAAAGCATATGCGTCCAACAACAATATACTAACAAAGTAAAGACATGGGTTCCTAACATCCCCTCCCCCCTTAAAAAAAAGCTTTGTCCTCAAAGCTTTAGATGTGGAAATTGTTGTTGAATCTAAAGGAGTGGTTCCCATGTAACATCCTTTGGTTGCATGCCGTTCCACTGAATTAAGACCTCTATGATAGAGCGAGAGTGAAGCTGTCGAGTGCGCTGATTGAGGATGGCCTCCAGCTCCAAAAGGATGGATCCTTCATTATCGAGTTTGGGTAAAATAGTTTTTCCATTGATGTCGGTGCCAAGAACTTTCTTCAAACAAGAGACATGAAATACTGGATGAATGCGGGAAGAAGGAGGAAGTTCCAATTTATAAGCAACGGACCCAATCTTCTGAAGAATCTGATATGGCCCATAGAACTTTGGAGCGATCTTATGACACCCTTTGAGTTTCAGGGAGGATTTCTTGTATGGCTTGAGACGAAGAAAAACCATATCTCCTGCTTGAAAAGTGCGCTCAGAATGGTGTTGATCAGCTTGTTGCTTCATGTGATTTCTTGCCATGTGAAGATTGTCCCGCAAAATGTGAAGAATTTGATTGCGGTTTCTAAGGACCGTGTCAACTACCTAAACTGGGGAACTGCTGAGGGTGTATGGAAGAAGAACTGGAGGTGCCTGACCATAGACTGCTTCATATGGGGTCATTTTAGAGGCAGTGTGGTAAGAGGTATTGTACCACCATTTAGCGAGAGGGAGCCACTTTTCCCATTGATGTTGTTGTTTAGAGGTGAAGCAGAGAAGATAAGTTTCCAAGCATTTATTGATAATTTCAGTCTGACCATCTGTTTGTGGGCGATACCCTGAACTCATCTTTAGTTTGGTGCCAGTGTGGCGAAATAGTTCTGTCCAAAAATGACTGGTGAAAGTCGCATCACGATCCGAGACAATGTAAGAAGGGATGCCATGAAGATGAAAGATATGGTCCAGGAAAATTTGAGCGACTGAGGAGGTTGTATAGGGATGGCTGAGAGCACAAAAATGACTATATTTGGAGAGGCAATCAACCACAACGAGAATCACTGTCTTCCTGCCAGATTTAGGGATCCCTTTAATGAAATCCATAGAAATATCTATCCAAATCCGTGTAGGTATGGGAAAGGGTTCGAGCAATCCTGGAAGGAGTGTTGTTTCACCCTTATTGCACTAGCAGGTATCACATTCAGCCACCATTTGTTGAATTGTCCTTTTCATTCCCTGCCAAAAGAAGTTACGTTGTGCCCATTCATATGTTTTGAGGAACCCAGAGTGCCCTGCCGATGGATAAGCATAGAGTTCATAGAAGACAGCCTGTTAAAGATCTGTGCTCTGGGGAAGCACCAGACGACCCTTGTATCTTAGGGAAGCACCATCCCAAGAGTAATGTGGTACAACAGAAAGGTTGTTGGTCAAGCGTTGGATGATTTGAGATAAGGAAGAGTCATTGACATAACCCTGTTGAATAGATTGAAACCAATTTGGAACAGACATAGAAATAGCTGAAAGATAACCTTGGGCATCAAATGTGCGGGAAAGAGCATCTGCCACAATGTTGTCCTTACCCTTCTTGTAAGTGATCTCATATTCATAACCCATGAGTTTGCTAACCCATTTCTGTTGTGCTGGGGAGGAGACATGTTGTTCCAAGAAATATTTTAGACTCTGGTGATCAGTCTTGATGCAGAAATGATTCCCTAATAGGTATGGTCGCCACTTCTGTACTGCATGAAAAATATCTATCATTTCCTTCTCATATGTAGAGGCAGCTAAATTCTTACTTGAAAGGGCTTTGCCGGTGAATGCAATGGGGTGTTCATCTTGAAGGAGAACAGCACCAAGTCCATTGCCGCAAGCATCACTCTCAATCGTGAAGGGCTTGGAAAAATCGGGCACTGAGTAGCATGTGTCCATGTAAAAGCATCCTTTTTTAATAGAGCAGTTAATGGAGCTGCAATATTCCCATAATCCTTGACAAACTTGCGGTAGCAGCCAGTCACCCCCAAAAAAACACGAAAGCTCTTGAGTGTCTGAGGATGCGGCCAATTATTCATGGCATTGATTTTGGCAGGATCCACACGAACCCCTTGTGCTGAGATAATGTGCTCGAGATACTAAACTGCCTTCTATCCAAAAAAAAATTTAGACTGTTTGGCATGGAGATGATGGTCAGAGAAAATTTGCATGACAAGATCCAGATGCTGGAGATGTTCAGCCCATGTTTTACTATAGATGAGGATATCATCAAAGAATACCAGAATGAATTTCCGCAAGTAGGGACAAAATATTTTATTCATTAAGGCTTGGAATGTGGAAGGAGTATTAGTGAGGCCAAAGGGCATGACCAAAAACTCATAGTGGCCATCATGTGTGCGGAAAGCTGTTTTAGGGATATCATCCTCATGAACCCGAATTTGAAGATACCAGAATGAAGATCCAACTTGGAGAAACATTGAGCCCCATGAAGCTCATCAACAACAGGAATTGGAAACTTATCCTTGATGGTGAGGTGATTAAGTGCTCGGAAGTCAATGCAGAGGCACCATGACCCATCTTTTTTGTGGACAAGAAGAACTGGAGAAGAAAAGGAACTAGTGCTTGGGCGAATAATACCTTGCTTCAATAAGTCCCAAACGAGCATTTCAATCTTTGTTTTTTGTGAAATGGGTAGTGATAGGGCCTGATGTTGGGAGGAACGCTTCCAGGAAGGAGCTGAATACGATGGTCTTCTGGCCTTGAAGGTGGCAATCCCACTGGTTCAGCAAAGACACCTATATATCGATCTAGAATTTGTTGTAGATCCAAAAGAGTAGTGGAGACCGCTGATGGTTACATCTGAATGGAATGGATTTGAGTGATGACACCATGTGAATTCTTCTTGAGGATTTTTTCCATGCGATGTGAACTGATGATGCTGAGAGACCTTGGTTGTAATCCTGTCAATGTATGTTTTTGTCCATTGAGGGAAAACTGCATCCAAAGTTCAGCAAAATCCCATAAGATAGGGCCAAGAGTGTGTAGCCATTAAGCACCCAAAACCACATCACATCTGCCTAAGGTCAAGGCAAACATGTTAGAGAGCAAGGTATAATATCCCATAGAGATACGCACATTTCGACCCTTCCCTTTGCAAGGTAAGGTGCCCCCATTGGCAAACATGACTTCAAAGTTGGAGCAAGGATGGATAAAATAATCAGCTTGTTTGGCAATCCGAGGGTCAATGAAATAATGAGTGCTACCAAAATCAATGAGTATTGTAAGCGGAAGCTTCTTGAAGTAACCCCTGACCCGCATTGTTTGGGGGGTGGTGATTCCTGCTAAAGCATGGAGAGATATCTCTGGCTGGTCATCCTGAAACGGAGGGTCAGTAGGCGATTCCTGAATGTCGACTTGAGCATCCATTGTATTTGGTTCTTCGTTACCAATTTCAGAGGCAGGCGGAGAATCCTCATCCAAGAGATAGCGCTTTTGCTGAACACATCTATGTCCCTGAGTGAATTTCTCATCACAATTATAGCAAAGCCACTTTTCTCTACATGCTTGCATCTTTGTTTCAGACAAACACTTGATAGGAGTTGGTCGAGGAGCCTGTGGTATGGGTGGTCGTTGAAAACCCATATTTCGGAAGGGAACAAAAGTGGGCTTGGAGCGCTGTTGGGTTGCAATCCTGTCTTCTGCCAACTTAGCCAACCCTAGGGCTTCCATCATTGTGTTGGGACAGAACATTTTGACCTCAAAGCGGATGGCATCCTTCAGACCACTGATAAAACAACTCCGATAAAAGTCATTAGACAATCCTTCAATGTGGTTGGCTAGTTTCTCAAATTCGGTTTGATACTCTCTCATAGTTCCAATTTGGCGAAGTTTAGTGAGGGCTCCTATGAAGTCATCAAAAGCACTAGGACCAAATCGTTGCAAAAGGAGCTGGGAAAATTCTGGCCATTTTGGCTCTTCATGAGCCTTGATGTACCAACAGTACCATTGAAGAGATTCCTATTCCAAATGAAAGGATGCAAGTGAAACTTTGTTGACATCAAAAGTATTATGCAGACTGAAATAATGTTCTGCACGATAGATCCATCCAGTTTGATCAGTACCATTGAAGCAAGGAAAATCAAGCTTTGGAATACAGAAATTGCTGGAAGAAGAAAACCCATTGTCTAATGAAGACTTGGACTATCGTGTGTTGTTCATGGCTGAATGTTCAAGATGGAGGCTGAGAAATTTTTCATCCAGATTCTAAAGTTTGGCTTGGATGGCTACAAGTGCTTCTTCCATGGTTTTTGTTCCTGCACGAGTGACAACCATAACCAGGAGTTTTTTTTTTTTAGTTGACTGGGTAGAAAAACAAAAACAGAAATTGTTTCAGGAAAGGAAAATCTGGATTTGGGAAAAAATTTGAAGGGTAATTGGGGTTTGACTAAGTTTTGGACACTGTCAAATGGACAAGGAAGCAGAAAAGGAGGATTTCAGAAGCAAGGTGAAAGAAAGGGAAAATTTGGCAGAGAGGGACAAAGAAGAGGAATTAGGAAAGGAACTTTGTGGTAAAATTTGAAAGTGATTGGGTGAAATATGAGGAAGTTATGGCAAACCCTAAAAATAGACAAATGTGGGATTTTGGACTTTGGGAAGTGGATTTAGGGATAGGGTCCTTAGGAATCAAATATGCAGAATGGGAGTATAGGGGTTCTTGGGAAGTTTAAAGGAAAATGAAGTGAAAACAAGGGAGATATGGAGAAAAAACTGATTTTTTTTTTTCCCAGAATGGAGCGGCTACAGCTCGAAAGGGATCTGAAACAGATAGATCTGGAATGACTCAGAAGTGAGCGAAAACAAAGGGATCCGAAACGATGCCGAATGGATCGAAAACGACTGGATCTGGAACGGCTTTCAGAATGGATCTAAATGGATGGATCTGAAATAGATCTGAAATGGATGGATCTAGAACGACTTTCAGAATGGATCTGAATGGCTGGATCTGAAATGGTGTAGCAGTGATCGGAAATAGTTCAACTAAAAATAGATATGGACCCCAGGTATGTGTGGCTTCCTAACAGTTCAGGGGTTTCACTCGGCCACCAATGCTATCTGACAGCTTTCATATTGGGGCAGCACCCCTCACTCCACGATTCAGGTAAAACTGATAACTCCTTTGCCACAAACGACAGCTCTCGGTTTACCTCACGGGTGGGAATTAGTCAATCAGGTAGGGGTCGTTGCCCTTTTCACTGGAAGGTCCTCTGAATGGGATAGATACTTCGGGGTTCATGTGGTATTCCTCACAATGATTTTTAGGGCTTATGCCCAAGTACTTCCCACAGTTAAGTGGATAAGGATTATTTCCAAATCCGAACCTGCAACAGATGCGAAAACAATTTGGCAGAAATTTCACCCAGCGAGCCCAAGAAAGTGCTCTGATACCAGATGTGATGAACTTTCAATAATTAATTAATGCAAATACACAAGATATCAGAAATAATAGAACTCAGAATCACTTTTATATTGATCATAGGCCACTTCGAGAGGGCAACCTCCTTTGAGCAAGGTCAATACAATTAACTTCATGGTGCCTTCATAGGCCTCAACATGCACTTATATACTAAGTCTAGGTTCCAATACTATGGGTCAAAACCATGGGCCACTACAAACTATGGATCAACAATACTATGGGCGACTTACAAACCATATGCACCAACAACAATAACACAAACTATGGATCAAAAAATACTACAGGACGACTTACAAAGCATATGCATCTAACAACAATATACTAACAAAGTAAAGACATGGGTTCCTAACAGTGTCGCTCGTGTTGGATGATGGAGGATGCCTTAAGGCCTCCCTTCCAATGAAATTCTTCCCATTGACTTCAACTCATTGTGCTCTGGGAATGAAGTTTAGAGTTTTGATTAGTACCTTGGGGATTGCAGACATTAGTGGTAGTTTCCCTCGCTATTGGATAGATGGGAATACATCAATGTCTCCTATCCAATGGATTCTTCAAGTGTTCAAAGGCAACACCATTTATTCGCACTTGCTTGAATGTACTAGGTACCATGGGTTCCATTTTCATTATTGGGAGATACCCTCACGTTTGTTAACGGTATACATCAATGACCGGTAATCAAACGATACCTCCCATGTTGGACATCAATTCATTTATTCGCATGGACAGGTTTGTACCTTGGGTTGTTTTTGGATGAAGACCTTGGGATCCTCGATAACATCACCTTATTTATGTTATCGCCCAAGCTGCGCAAGACTGAGTCACACTCTTTTTGGCTCTTGGCGAGACATAGATCCAGCTTGTTCTCTATGGCTATGTTCTCCAGTTTTGACATAGATCCACCTTGTATTTATGTGGCTATGTTGACACTTATGTTCCTCATGGATCCACGCTTGTATTCTAGTGGCCATGATATATGCATCAGTATTTGGATCATTAGTGTATCCACTTGGAGGTCATGTTCCACTATTTGAACATGAAAAGTTACCCCAAGGATGAGTTTGTTTGATATTGCCTTTGCTTTCAGGTACTTCATTTGAGCCTATGATTCTTGGTTTCTCCGGTTACTCCATGATTCAACTCTTTGTTATTTATAATGTATTTTGGCCATATTTTCCCTCACTCCCTCTGAACTCACACATTAGGGGGCATCTGTTATAGCTTAAAATGACACTTCTCTATCCATGACGACACTTGCATCGCTTGGTCGCATGACGACACTTCTTGAGATCAAGTTTAGTCACACAATAGGACACTTATGTATTGAAGGGTCATATATGACACTAAACATGGTTGAAATTACCTCACACTTGGCCCATTTGATGGTCATAACCCTTAGGAACACTTTTCCAGACCAAACCACCTCCTGAAAATCATCAAAAAACCCTATTTTTGGCCATTTTTCCACAAAAACGCTAGTATCTAAGCATGATAGTAGCATTTGCTTTCAAAAATATGAAACTCTGCGTCACTAGAGTAGTGCCCACTGTTGGGCTCTGATCTATCAGTGTTAATAAGAACTTGAATTTAAAATCAATCCGGGTTTGTGAACTTTGAGAGACATCCAAGTTTAAGACAGAGAAGCTGGACTCATTTAGAATTTAGCTAACTGTGATTAAATCTACTGACAGAAACTAAGATACTGCAGCTCATAGAGACAAAATCCCCTTACAAGGGTAAATTCATTGTTTCCTTTTTAAGCATACAGTAATTGATTTGTGAAAGCATAAAAGACTGAGGTAAAAATTAATTAAACAACAAATCTATAAACCCTAAGATTAAAACTGCCAAATTCTACCAACACTGAAAGTCAATTACCAATCAATTTCTCTTACAAGACAGTGTTCATAATTTGTAAATGTCTTTTTACCATTTCACTATAAAATAAACAGCAGTGAACAATACACAGAGGTCGTGGTCTGAACCATTCGATATCTGTAGCATTTAATCAGTGAAGAACAGCGTTTATCCAATATTGCCAGTGATATACAGTGTGATAGAATTTGTGATTTAAACCGTAAATAAATGAAATGAAGCATCAATAGAATAGATTTAAAACTTGACTGAACTTGTTCTACGATTATAAACTGGAAATTACATTAAAATGCATACCCAAATCGATCTACCAGCAACAGGGAAGTGTGAGAGTTTGACGATGGGGGCCCTCCAGATCCTTGCTCAACACACATTAAAGATTTCACAAAACTAAAGCTTCGTATTCATTCACCAGAATTGTTTTACACAGAGATAACACGCAATTTAGAAGCACAAATGCGTTCCTCTTCAAAATCGTGATTATTCTCCTCATTGTCTTGTAAATGATTTATACAAATTCTAAATCAAACTGTAATTGCTATAAACCTGCATCTATTTAATGCTAAGAGCTAATCGAGACCATCTTTAGAATCGTGGAGTTCCACAAAATCAGCATTGTTCCTTCTTTTGTGTTGAACGCAGAACAGGTGGCCATCTTTGACTCTAACTGACTCGACATCTGCACAGGCCACTTCACCTGACTGTTGAATGTTCATCCATCTGTGGACATTAAGGATCCATTCTTGATTTTCCATTTCCCTCATAACTTCCCTGCAATTACTCAACTTTGGAGGAAATACGGGAAGTTAGTACATCCCGTAATTTAAGTAAAAATCCTAGTTAAAATGCCTAAAAAATCACAAAACTCAATTTATTAATAAGCAAATGATATTATACCTCTTTGACCAAGGTTTATAGATGAAATTTAAGGGTTTTTACTCAAAATGGAGGTTTTATGCAGGAAATGAAGGTTATTTAAGAGGCAAAAAGGGGTCAAAACTAGTGCCCAACATCTCCCCCAAAAGGAAACTGCTGCATGTCCTCATGCCAAACAAAACTTTGACCCTGTTCAAAACCAAAATTTTACTGCTGATTATCCTGCCTCTAATCTCCTACTGAGATGATGCATCTGTTGATGTTGGAGATGCATAAAGGACCTTCATCCTTTCATACTTAGCTTTGTAGGTCTTCTTCTGCTTATACCATCTGGATGCAGTCTTAGAAATGTGTGTCCTCTGAATTCTCAGCTTCCGGTTGTCCTTTTTTAATTTCTCATTCTTGAGTTCCAACTCCTTGATTTCAAGTTTCAATTTCTTGATCTCTTTATTTTTCTTGGAAGTCTTCTTCTTCGTTGAAGGCTTGACAGAACTGGTGTCCATTCCTAATTCATCACTTCCCTGTATTGAACCCTCTTTCATTTCTTTCTGCACAGTCTGTGGCTCTGAGGAAGGAGAAGCTAAGTCTTTTGGTACTCCCTGTCTTGACTGCTTCTCCATCTCCCTCTCCCTCTCCTGCTGATCTAAGAAGAGATTTATTTTCTTTGTTTGTCTCATTATCTCATCAGCATCTGGGGTTCCCTTTCCTATTTCACCTGCTAAGTATTCTTCTTGTCCTTCCACAGTTTGTGGGTGTTCTTCATCCTCTGATGCTGGCTGGCTATGTGCTTGTTTCTTCCTTAGCTTCCTCTGGTATGTGGTGAAGATTTGTTCCTGTTTTTGTAACTATTTATCCTCTTTCACTGCACTTCTAGTTCGTATCCTCCTCTGAGGAGGTTTTGAAATTGTTGCTTCAAGGTTGTCTTCATCATCAGGAATGAGCAATACTTCCTCTTTCTTCTTTTTATCCTGAGGCAGTTTTGAACTTGTTGCCTCAGGGCATGTTATCATCAGCAATTCTTCTTCTTTTGGAGCCTCTTCATGCAATTCTTCCTACTCTTCAAATTGATTTTGAACTAAAAATTCTATCCATGTCAAATTCTGCTTCCTTAACTCATGTTGGATGATGATTTTGATAAGTCCACAGTGGAAAAGACTTGTCAATTTGTCTTTTTCACGCTTCTGGACAGCTTTGGCCATTTTGGTTAGACTCTGCAATAGGAAAAAGGGCATATTTATCTCACATTCACCTGTCAAGTGCTGCAACAGTTTGATATGGTAAAGGTAAACGATACTGAATCTCCCCTCACAGCTGATGAATCTTTGTATGATGTACACCATTTCATCCCAAGGATGAACCAACCAGCTTCTTGGTATTCCTTTTTTCCAATTGACTGACCCTGCTCTAGATCTGCACAAAAAGGGTACCCATGATTATTCTTTGAATTGCTTGGTTTTGAAGAACCTTTCTCCCTGCTGTGGCAGACCAGTGATTTGTGCCAAAACGTCTTCAGACAGCCTGAAGTTTAAATTCCCTACTGTAGCCTTTTCTCCATCAAACGAGCCAGCAAAGGCTAAGCTCACATTATCGTTGTGCCCATCGAATTTTTCAAAGAAAGGCACCCATTGATTTTTCTTTAAAATTTCTAGACATTTTTCATGAATATCTGCGGGCTCAAATACCTCTGGTTCCAATCTAGATGACATTTGGAAAAATAGAAAATAGGAATCTTTTATTTTTATTTTTTTTACTGCCTTTGTCTACCTATCCCCTCGATAATATTCTGAATTTGTAAGTGTTTGCTGGCATAAAACAGAGTATCCAGCAAAGAAAAAGGGTTTAAGCTTACCTCTTCCCTGATGTAACCAATTTTACTTCTTCCTGTACAATTTTCACAGAGATTAGTGTACCCCCAAATTTTTTTTTTTTTTCTTTCACTGGCTGTCTTCTCTCCTGCGCGTTATCTTTAGCAAATGGTGTCTCCGTGATCTTACGGCCTCTTTCCGCTGTCAATTATCTTCAGCAAAATGATATATTCAAACTTCCTGTAGCTCACAATCCTCTCACTGGCAATTACCTTCATACATCAATCGGTTTCATATGCAGAACAAGAAAAATGGGCTCGGCCTCAAAGAAAATGACCAAATCGTGGCATATACTGCAGAAATCGATTATGTTTTTATGCTGTCGTGGGTATCATTTCACGTCTGTCGTGGGTATCATTCCATGTTTGATTCCCATCATTTCATAATATGGCATTTCTATACTTAGGATAGAAAACATATCAATCGTTTTATATGCCTTATGTTTAATAAACAATTTGGCAATATATATATACTTTAATTTATAATATGCCCTATGTTTAATAAACATGCTGTATAGGAGTTCTTTTCTTTTCTTTCTCAAAAATAGACCTTTTCCTTTCATAAAAACTGTGCTGAAGATGTATTTATGCCCTATTTCCTTCTTCAATCTAACCATTGTATGATGTACTATATACATGTACAAAAGAAACCTTTTAAAGTCTTTTATGTCAATGCTTTACTTTTGCTGAAAGAGACCTTGTTTACCTTTTAAACCAAATTGAAACTCTGCCTGTAATATACAGTATACTTCCTGTAGAATGCAATGTATGTTCTATAAATTGTAGTACATCTCCTGTAGAGTCCAGTATAGATGTTGACCATGCAAAATTTCTCTTGGGTTTGATTATGTCAACCATTCTGACCCCTAGGGTAGAAAATGAGGTATTGGCAGAGATAAAAATGAAGTGCTGACAGAGACTAAGTGAGGTAATGGCAGAGATTGATGAAAGGTAAATAAGGAGCTTGGTAGAGACTTATCAGAATAATGGCAATAATAGGCAGTCAAATTTGTAAGATGTCATCACTTATAAACAAAAGAATTTTGAAACTTTTTAAACATAAAACCATAAATTCTTACAGACTTGCTTGATGTTCCTTTGATGAGCTTGCTGCCAGTGTGAAATTGGCTTGTATTCTGATTGTCCATCTGATATCTTCTATCTGCTGCTGTCTCTATTTCCTTCATTTTCACTGAAGGTCGGGTCTCTTCATAGATCTCTTCTGTCTTACCACAAGTCAGGTCCCTTCTGCTGATGAAATTGCTGGTAATCAGGTCCCTTCTGCTGATGAAAAATCACAATCTTTTGCTTGAAAAAGACTCGGAGGGTTCTAAAGAAGAATGGCAGTTTATCCCTTATCCCCCTCACAGGCCTAATTTTTGACTTGTCCTCAAGTCAAACAAGATCTGCATTATTTGTAAAACAAAACAGGAAAATAGAAAAAGAAGATTTTTTTTTGTTGGGAATTTTCAATGGCCAGGGCAAGCCTGGTTTTCCACAGAAAATTCCAATTTATATTGTGCCAGCGAACTGGTTTTCACAACTAAACTGCCTTTATATATATATATATATATATATATTTTTTGAAATTTTTTTTTTTTTTTTTTTCTTTTTGTTTTATTTGCTAGCTGTATTAGAGTAGCTAAGGAGCATGTGAAGGAAAAAAAACTGAGGTGTTTATCCAACACTTGTAGCTCCTTTTGCTGTGAAATCTGTTGGACAAAATCTGCCATGTTGATAGGTTTGTGGTACAGCTTGAGCCGGTGGCCATTGACCACAAAGTTATGTGCTTCATCATCTATGGTTTGAAGTTTTACTGCACCATTGTCATAGACATCTACAATCTCATATGGACCAAGCCAATGAGTAGTAAATTTGGCTTTGAAGTCCTTAAACTTGGAGTCAAACAACAGTGCCTGAAATTGCTTCTTTTTGATAAATTTGTCATGCCATTGAGCTCTCTGCTGTTGTATCAGAATATTGTGTTCTATGGCAGCCTGCCTCATCTCATCCAGCTGATTCAGCTGAAGTATTCTTTCTTGTTGAGCTTCTGAAAGGTCTATGCCCAAATCTGCTGCTAATTTGAAAGTATAAACTTGAAACTCAATGGGAAGGAGGACTTGCTTACCATAAACCAGTTGATAAGGAGAAAAACCAGTACTGTTTTTCCAAGTGATCCTATATGCCCATAAAGATTCAGTAAGCTTTGTTGACCAGTCCTTCCTATGCATCTGAACAGTCTTAGTGATGATGCCTTCTAGGGTTTTATTTGTAGATTCCACTTGGCCATTGGCTTGTGGATGGTAAGGAGTGGAATTCCTGTGCTTGATCTTATATTTTTCTGCTATCTCTTGCACTAATTTGGAAGTAAATTGGGCACCTTGATCAGTCACTATTTCCCTAGGCACCCCAAATCGAACAAAGATCTCTTCAAACAGAAAATTAACTACAGTTTGCTCCGTAGCTCTTGGTAAAGGCTTGGCCTCTACCCATTTAGTAACATAGTCTGTGCAGACCAGAATGTATTTTTGTCCATGGGATGGTGGATGAATGGGACCAATGAAGTCAAGGGCCCACTTTTCAAATGGTTCAATGAGAATCTGTGGTTGGAGTGGCATTTCGTCAGACCAGACTGGGCATCCCATTCGTTGACAAGTGTCACAACTTCTGACATACCTTTTTGCATCTTTGAAAATGGAAGGCCAATAATACCCCAAATTGAGTATTTTATATGCTGTCCTTTTGTCGGCAAAATGGCCACCACATGGTTCATCATGGCACGCCTTTAAAATATCCAAGATTTCATCCTGTCGGACACATCTTCTTATGATTAAGTCATATCTTGTATAAAAGAGATCACCATTAATCCAGATATGCCTAGCACTTTGTTTAATAATCTTCTTTTTTTCTTTAGAGGTCATTGATGGTGGTAGTTGTCCCGATGACAAATAATTGGCAATGTCAGCATACCAAGGAGTGATAACAGAAATTGCAAATAGATGCTCATCAGGAAAACTATCTAAAACCGGAACAACCTCACCAGTATTGTGTAAGCGAGACAAGAAATCTGCTACCTGATTTTCTCGTCCTGGCCTATCTAAAACAGTGATATTGAACTCCTGCAATAATAACAACCATCTAGTAATCCGACCATTAGTGATAGATTTATTCATTAAATTGCGTAAAGCTGAATGATCTGTATGAACAAAAACTTCATAGCCAGTGATATAATGACGGAATTTGTTTACAGCATGAACCACTGCCAACATCTCTTTTTCAGTGACTGTATAATTCATCTCTGCAGGTGCCAGATTTTTACTAATGAAATAGATAGCATAAGTCAAAGTATGTTCTTTCTGGCCCAATGAGGCTCCTATTGCAGTAGCAGACGCATCAGTGGAAATATGGAAAGGTAATGTCCAATTTGGTCCCCTTAAAATGGGAGCAGTGGAGAGCTTTTCCTTAAGTGTCTGAAATGCATATTTACAGTCAATATCCCAAGTAAAACACACGTCCTTTGAAAGAAATTTAAACAATGGCAGGGCTATCTTACTAAAATTTGCAATGAATCTACGATAATAGCCTGCATACCCTAAAAAGATTCTCACATCTGTTTGAGTTGTGGGTTCAGACAGATTTTTAATGACTTGAATTTTAGCAGGATCTACTTTTATTCCAGACGAAGAAACATGGTGTCCAAAACTATCCCTTCAGTCATCATCATGAAACACTTTTCCTTACTCAGGGAAAGGTTGGATTCAACACACCTTTTCAGAATTTTCTCTAAGTTTGCTAAGCAATCTTCAAAGGTACATCCATATACAGAAAAGTCATCCATGTAATCCTCAACACATTCATGAATCAGATCTGCAAAGATGGCCAATACAGCTCGCTAAAAGGTAGCTGGGGCATTACATAAGCCAAAAGGTAAAACTTTGTAGGCATAGGTGCCCCAGGGACATGTAAAGGTGGTCTTGTCTTGGTCTTCGTTTGCAATAATAATCTAATTATAACCACTGAAGCCATCTAAAAATGAAAAATATTCCTTTCCAGCTAAATCATCCAGTACTTGATCAATGAAAGGCAATGGGAAATAGTCTTTTAAAGTTGCCTTATTCAATTCCCTGTAATCGATGCATATACGCCATTTACCATTTTTTTTTTGAACAACAACCAAGGGTGAAACCCATTGGCTGTCGGAGATGGGATAAATAAATCCCACTTTTAACAACTTCTGTACCTCGTCTTTGACTATTTCCTCTAGCATAGGATTCATTCTGCGTTGTGGCTGTCTCAAGGGTCGTATTGTGTCATCTAGGTAAATATGGTGTGTGCATGTCTCAGGATGAATGCCTGGCATATCAGTATACTCCCAGGAAAACGCATGGGAATATTTATTCAGCAAAGTGGTCAACTATTCCTCCTGTGATGTGGTAAGATGTGCACCTATTTTCAGAGTTTTGCCTGGACTGATTTCTACAGTTTTACTGTGAATATCGGTGATGGAATGAACATTAAAAATGTCATCAAGTGCTAATGCTAGGGAATGAACATTGCAATTTTCCTGGAAATTATGACCCATGACTTGTTCTGCTACAGCATATTCCATTTCTCTTAATTCTGCAGAAATATCAGGTTCAGCAATAAAATGATCCATTAGATCTTCGTGGTTGTCTTCTTGGAAATCGAAGTACTGATTTATACTTAGAACAGGCTGAATTACATCTTCTTCTTGTTCTTTGGTTTCACTAATCCATGACAGCTGATCTAATGTGGAAGGTCGTTGGGCAGAAGGGTAAAGTGCAATCTGTTTCCTCTCTGTCCCATGCGAAATAAGCATGCTTCCTGATCGACATCCTATGAAAGCATCTGCTGTTGCTAGCCAGGGTCTGCCAAGGATCAATGGGTGACCTCCTAAGTTGGATTTTGGCTGCAGGACTATAAAATCAACAGGATATTCCCAGGAGTCTAGAGAAACAATAATATCTTCCAAGACCCCTTCAGGTGTAATCTTAGACCTATCAGCTAATTCCAAGACAGTTGTGGTGGGTGTGAGATTTGTCAAGTGAAGGTAATTAATTGTCTCTAGGGTCATGACGTTAATGGCAGCACCTAAATCAATCAACGTTTTTGGAATGGAAAAATTATTAATGGTAATTGTAACCGTGGGAATTCCAGGATCTACATACTTCTCAATGAAAATGGTGTTGGACATTAACCCTGCTAGATTGCCTACCACGTGAATTTTCGATGGGTCTTTTCTTCTTTTGTTAAGACAGAGTTCTTTAACTGCTTTAGTGTAAATCGGGATATCTTTTAGTGCCTGCAGTAAAGGAATTTTAACATATATATTTGTTAACTCATTCAGAACATCGAAGTCAGGTAAGGAAATCGAAGGTTTCTCTTTGATTAACCTCTTAGGAAAAGGAGGTGGATAAGATACTATTGTGTTTCCTCGTTGACTGTGATTTTCTAACTGAGATTTTTCTGTATTCAATTTTTTTGGAGTTTTGTCTTTTTCTGGTGGTTCTTCTAAGATAACAGGAGACTGTTTTTCTAAGGTTTTACCAGATCTCAAATTGATATTTTGCAGTGGAAGAATGGAGTAGGGAAGCACTGTCCCATCATCAACATTATACACTGGTCTGTCGGTTTTATTATTTGGATTGGGCATTGGCTGAGCTGGCAGTTGTGTAGGCCGAGGTGGAGGCTGATTAGATGGCAACTGAAGTTGTTGAGGTGGTGCACTCAATTGAGGAGCCATATTATTGGGCTGTTGAAAAGATGGATTTTGAAAAGGTGGGCCTTGATAAGGAGTTTGGACTTGTTGCTGCTGGTATTGGGGATAGGCTGAAGGTTGTTGGTATGGCTGCAAATAAGCCTGCTGGTATGTTTGATTGCCATGGGCATAACCTCTCCAATTTGGAGCAGATTGGGTTAATGGAGGAGACCAATTTTGCCAAGGCATGGGTGTATTCCATGAATTCTGAACAGGAGTCTGATAATTTGTATTAAATTGCTGCATAGGATCCTAAGACATACCTGAGAATCGTGGCTGCCAAGGTCTCCTTTGTCCCATGAAGTAAAGAGACTCCATGTTGTGATTTTCCTCCAGTCGAACTGCCTGCAGTTCCTTCAATCTAGGGCAATCATCAGTTTTGTGATTAAAAGTGCATAAGCCACAAATTTCAACAGTATTTAAAGGACACTCTCTAAGTGGGTGTTTCTTTCTACATTTAGGACAAAAAATAGAAAAAGTCTGATCTTGTTGGTCCTGTTGCTCTTGCCTCTTCTTGGTTTTTGTTGCCTCAACTTGTGTACCCAAGGTGCTTAATAAATCAGTCTTGAAATCTTCTAGCAGATTCCCAAGCTCAACTCTAGAAATACCACTGTTTGCAGATTTAGCTGCTTTGGTATTGCTATCTCTTTTCCCAGTTCGAGCCTTTCCTCTGGAATACTTCTGACATAAGTCCTATATCTCATCAAAAGGAAGGTAAGAAATGTCACCTTTTCCCATAACATTTAAAATGTCCAAATACTCTTCTCTTATTCCTTTCAAAAATATTGTTCTGATCATTTCAGGTGTTAAAGAATTGTATTTAGATTTCTGTAAATTGTATGAGAACCTTTCCAAATATTCCTCCAAACTCTCATCTTCATGTTGAGTCATGCCAAAAATGTCATCTTTCAACCCCTTTGATCTGCAATATGCTTGATATTTTCGAAGAAAGATCTTCCTCATGTCATCCCAGCTAGTGATAGAGTGTTCTCCTAAACCCATGAACCATTTCAAGGCAGCTGCTTTAAGAGTAGCAGGGAAAAGACGGAGCTTATGGGTGTCATCAGTATATCCATAAGTTCGACAAAAGATGTCAAATTTGAATAAGAAAGAGTCAGGATCTTCAGAGGTCATGCCATAAAAGTTTGGTAAGACAGAGGGTGGAATATTCTTCATTTTCACCTCTTCCCCTAGGATAACGCTAGTGTCTAAGATAGGAAATTTAAAGGTGGCCTCCTGATCTTCTGTTATTCCTTCATCCCTCACATGTCTTCTTTCTTCTTCCCTCCTTTCTTCTTCCCTTCTCTCTTGTCTGCATTTGTTTTCTATTTCTAACATCCGCTCGTACTCCCTTCTCTGTTCTGCAGTTGGGCCTTTTGATGTTTCTTCCTCAGACATTTTGAATTTACCAACTGTTGAGATGAACCCTTTTGGAAGAGAAGCTCCTGTTATTTCTGTTTTTGGGGGGTTTTTAATAAATCTTCCTTTCTCGTCTCTTAGTCTAAACATAAAAGTGAAATCTAATCTATTTTTTTTTGTTTAAAAGTTTTGTGCTTATCAGAAAACTAAAGTTCCTAAGCCTGCTTCTACAGTGCCTCCCCGGCAACGACGCCAAAATGTTGGGCTCTGATCTATCAGTGTTAATCAGAACTTGAATTTAAAATCAATCCGGGTTTGTGAACTTCGAGACACATCCAAGTTTAAGACAGAGAAGCTGGACTCATTTAGAATTTATCTAACTGTGATTAAATCTACTGACAGAAACTAAGATACTGCATCTCATAGAGACAAAATCCTCTTACAAGGGTAATTTCATTGTTTCCTTTTTAAGCATACAGTAATTGATTTGTGAAAGCATAAAAGACTGAGGTAAAAATTAATTAAACAACAAATCTATAAACCCTAAGATTTAAACTGCCAAATTCTACCAACACTGAAAGTCAATTACCAATCAATTTCTCTTACAAGACAGTGTTCATAATTTGTAAATGTCTTTTTACCATTTTACTATCAAATAAACAGCAGTGAACAATACACAGAGGTCGTGGTCTGAACCATTCGATATCTGTAGCATTTAATCAGTGAAGAACAGCGTTTATCCAATATTGTCAGTGATATACAGTGTGACAGAATTTGTGATTTAAACCGTAAATAAATGAAACGAAGCATCAATAGAATAGATTTAAAACTTGACTGAACTTGTTCTACGATTTATAAACTGGAAATTACATTAAAATGCATACCCAAATTGATCTACCAGCAACAGGGAAGTGTGAGAGTTTGACGATGGGGGCCCTCCAAAGCCTTGCTGAACACACATTAAAGATTTCACAGAACTAAAGCTTCGTATTCATTCACCAGAATTGTTTTACACAGAGATAACACGCAATTTAGAAGCACAAATGCGTTCCTCTTCAAAATCGTGATTATTCTCCTCATTGTCTTGTAAATGATTTATACAAATTCTAAATCAAACTGTAATTGCTATAAACCTGCATCTATTTAATGCTAAGAGCTAATCGATACCATCTTCAGAATCGTGGAGTTCCACAAAATCAGCATTGTTCCTTCTTTTGTGTTGAACGCAGAACAGGTGGCCATCTTTGACTCTAACTGACTTGACATCTGCATAGGCCACTTCACCTGACTGTTGAATGTTCATCCATCTGTGGACATTAAGGATCCATTCTTGATTTTTTGTTTCCCTCATAGCTGCCCTGCAATTACTCAACTTTGGAGGAAATACAGGAAGTTAGTACATCCCGTAATTTAAGTAAAAATCCTAGTTAAAATGCCTAAAAAATCACAAAACTCAATTTATTAATAAGCAAATGATATTATACCTCTTTGACCAAGGTTTATAGATGAACTTTAAGGGTTTTTACTCAAAATGGAGGTTTTATGCAGGAAATGAAGGTTATTTAAGAGGCCAAAAGGGGTCAAAACTAGTGCCCAACATCTCCCCCAAAAGGAAACTGCTGCATGTCCTCATGCCAAAAAAAACTTTGACCCTGTTCAAAACCAAAATTTTACTGCTGATTATCCTGCCTCTAATCTCCTACTGAGATGATGCATCTGTTGATGTTGGAGATGCATAAAGGACCTTCATCCTTTCATACTTAGCTTTGTAGGTCTTCTTCTGGTTATACCATCTGGATGCAGTCTTAGAAATGTGTGTTCTCTGAATTCTCAGCTTCCGGTTGTCCTTTTTTAATTTCTCATTCTTGAGTTCCAACTCCTTGATTTCAAATTTCAATTTCTTGATCTCTTTATTTTTCTTGGAAGTCTTCTTCTTCGTTGAAGGCTTGACAGAACTGGTGTCCATTCCTAATTCATCACTTCCCTGTATTGAACCCTCTTTCATTTCTTTCTGCATAGTCTGTGGCTCTGAGGAAGGAGAAGCTAAGTCTTTTGGTACTCTCTGTCTTGACTGCTTCTCCATCTCCCTCTCCCTCTCCTGCTGATCTAAGAAGAGATTTATTTTCTTTGTTTGTCTCATTATCTCATCAGCATCTGGGGTTCCCTGTCCTATTTCACCTGCTAAGTCTTCTTCTTGTCCTTCCACAGTTTGTGGGTGTTCTTCATCCTCTGATGCTGGCTGGCTATGTGCTTGTTTCTTCCTTGGCTTCCTCTGGTATGTGGTGAAGATTTGTTCCTGTTTTTGTAACTGTTTATCTTCTTTCACTGCACTTCTAGTTCGTATCCTCCTCTGAGGAGGTTTTGAACTTGTTGCTTCAGGGATGTCTTCATCATCAGGAATGAGCAATACTTCCTCTTTCTTCTTTTTATCCTGAGGCAGTTTTGAACTTGTTGCCTCAGGGCATGTTATCATCAGCAATTCTTCTTCTTTTGGAGCCTCTTCATGCAATTCTTCCTGCTCTTCAAATTGATTTTGAACTAAAAATTCTATCCATGTCAAATTCTGCTTCCTTAACTCATGTTGGATGATGATTTTGATAAGTCCACAGTGGAAAAGACTTGTCAATTTGTCTTTTTCACACTTCTGGACAGCTTTGGCCATTTTGGTTAGACTCTGCAATAGGAAAAAGGGCATATTTATCTCACATTCACCTGTCAAGTGCTGCAACAGTTTGATATGGTAAAGGTAAACGATACTGAATCTCCCCTCATAGGTGATGAATCTTTGTATGATGTACACCATTTCATCCCAAGGATGAACCAACCAGCTTCTTGGTATGCCTTTTTTCCAATTGACTGACCCTGCTCTAGATCTGCACAAAAAGGATACCCATGATTTTTCTTTGAATTGCTTGGTTTTGAAGAACCTTTCTCCCTACTGTGGCAGACCAGTGATTCGTGCCAAAACGTCTTCAGACAGCCTGAAGTTTAAATTCCCTACTGTAGCCTTTTCTCCATCAAACGAGCCAGCAAAGGCTAAGCTCACATTATCGTTGTGCCCATCGAATATTTCAAAGAAAGGCACCCATTGATTTTTCTTTAAAATTTCTAGACATTTTTCATGAACATCTGCGGGCTCAAATACCTCTGGTTCCAATCTAGATGACATTTGGAAAAATAGAAAATAGGAATCTTTTATTTTTATTTTTTTTACTGCCTTTCTCTACCTATCCCCTCGATAATATTCTGAATTTGTAAGTGTTTGCTGGCATAAAATAGAGTATCCAGCAAAGAAAAAGGGTTTAAGCTTACCTCTTCCCTGATGTAACCAATTTTACTTCTTCTTGTACAATTTTCACAGAGATTAGTGTACCCCTAGTTTTTTTTTTTTCTTTCACTGGCTGACTTCTCTCCTGCGCGTTATCTTCAGCAAATGGTGTCTCTGTGATCTTACGGCCTCTTTCCGCTGTCAATTATCTTCAGCAAAATGATATATTCAAACTTCCTGTAGCTCACAATCCTCTCACTGGCAATTACCTTCATACATCAATCGGTTTCATATGCAGAACAAGAAAAATGGGCTCGGCCTCAAAGAAAATGACCAAATCGTGGCATATACTGCAGAAATCGATTATGTTTTTATGCTGTCGTGGGTATCATTTCACGTCTGTCGTGGGTATCATTCCACGTTTGCTTCCCATCATTTCATAATATGGCATTTCTATACTTAGGATAGAAAATATATCAATCGTTTTATATGCCCTATGTTTAATAAACAATTTGGCAATATATATATACTTTAATTTATAATATGCCCTATGTTTAATAAACATGCTGTATAGGAGTTCTTTTCTTTTCTTTCTCAAAAATAGACCTTTTCCTTTCATAAAAACTGTGCTGAAGATGTATTTATGCCCTGTTTCCTTCTTCAATCTAACCATTGTATGATGTACTATATACATGTACAAAAGAAACCTTTGAAAGTCTTTTATGTCAATGCTTTACTTTTGCTGAAAGAGACCTTGTTTACCTTTTAAACCAAATTGAAACTCTGCCTGTAATATACAGTATACTTCCTGTAGAATGCAATGTATGTTCTATAAATTGTAGTACATCTCCTGTAGAGTCCAGTATAGATGTTGACCATGCAAAATTTCTCTTGGGTTTGATTATGTCAACCATTCTGACCCCTAAGGTAGAAAATGAGGTATTGGCAGAGATAAAAATGAAGTGCTGACAGAGACTAAGTGAGGTAATGGCAGAGATTGATGAAAGGTAAATAAGGAGCTTGGTAGAGACTTATCAGAATAATGGCAATAATAGGCAGTCAAATTTGTAAGATGTCATCACTTATAAACAAAAGAATTTTGAAACTTTTTAAACATAAAACCATAAATTCTTACAGACTTGCTTGATGTTCCTTTGATGAGCTTGCTGCCAGTGTGAAATTGGCTTGTATTCTGATTGTCCATCTGATATCTTCTATCTGCTGCTGTCTCTATTTCCTTCATTTTCACTGAAGGTCGGGTCTCTTCATAGATCTCTTCTGTCTTACCACAAGTCAGGTCCCTTCTGCTGATGAAATTGCTGGTAATCAGGTCCCTTCTGCTGATGAAAAATCACAATCTTTTGCTTGAAAAAGACTCGGAGGGTTCTAAAGAAGAATGACAGTTTATCCCTTATCCCCCTCATAGGCCTAATTTTTTACTATCCTCAAGTCAAACAAGATCTCCATTATTTGTAAAACAAAACAGGAAAATAGAAAAAGAAGATTTTTTTTTGTTGGGAATTTTCAATGGCCAGGGCAAGCCTGGTTTTCCACAGAAAATTCCAGTTTATATTGTGCCAGCGAACTGGTTTTCACAACTAAACTGCCTTTTTTTATATATATATATATTTTTTTTGAAAATTTTTTCTTTTTTTTTTTTCTTTTTGTTTTATTTGCTAGCTGTATTAGAGCAGCTAAGGAGCAGGTGAAGGAAAAACACTGAGGTGTTTATCCAACACTTGTAGTTCCTTTTGCTGTGAAATCTGTTGGACAAAATATGCCATGTTGATAGGTTTGTGGTACAGCTTGAGCCGGTGGCCATTGATCACAAAGTTATGTGCTTCATCATCTATGGTTTGAAGTTTTACTGCACCATTGTCATAGACATCTACAATCTCATATGGACCAAGCCAATGAGTAGTAAATTTGGCTTTGAAGTCCTTAAACTTGGAGTCAAACAACAATGCCTGAAATTGCTTCTTTTTGATAAATTTGTCATGCCATTGAGCTCTCTGCTGTTGTATCAGAATATTGTGTTCTATGGCAGCCTGCCTCATCTCATCCAGCTGATTCAGCTGAAGTATTCTTTCTTGTTGAGCTTCTGAAAGGTCTATGCCCAAATCTGCTGCTAACTTGAAAGTATGAACTTGAAACTCAATGGGAAGGAGGACTTGCTTACCATAAACCAGTTGATAAGGAGAAAAACCAGTACTTTTTTTCCAAGTGATCCTATATGCCCATAAAGCTTCAGTAAGCTTTGCTGACCAGTCCTTCCTATGCATTTGAACAGTCTTAGTGATGATGCCTTCTAGGGTTTTATTTGTAGATTCCACTTGGCCATTGGCTTGTGGATGGTAAGGAGTGGACTTCCTGTGCTTGATCTTATATTTTTCTGCTATCTCTTGCACTAATTTGGAAGTAAATTGGGCACCTTGATCAGTCACTATTTCCCTAGGCACCCCAAATCGAACAAAGATCTCTTCAAACAGAAAATTTACTATAGTTTGCTCCGTAGCTCTTGGTAAAGGCTTGGCCTCTACCCATTTAGTAACATAGTCTGTGCAGACCAGAATGTATTTTTGTCCATGGGATGGTGGATGAATGGGACCAATGAAGTCAAGGGCCCACTTTTCAAATGGTTCAATGAGAATCTGTGGTTGGAGTGGCATTTCGTCAGACCGGACTGGGCGTCCCATTCGTTGACAAGTGTCACAACTTCTGACATACCTTTTTTCATCTTTGAAAATGGAAGGCCAATAATACCCCAAATTGAGTATTTTATATGCTGTCCTTTTGTCGGCAAAATGGCCACCACATGGTTCATCATGGCACGCCTTTAAAATATCCAAGATTTCATCCTGTCGGACACATCTTCTTATGATTAAGTCATATCCTGTATAAAAGAGATCACCATTAATCCAGATATGCCTAGCACTTTGTTTAATAATCTTCTTTTTTTCTTTAGAGGTCATTGATGGTGGTAGTTGTCCTGATGATAAATAATTGGCAATGTCAGCATACCAAGGAGTGATAACAGAAATTGCAAATAGATGCTCATCAGGAAAACTATCTAAAACCGGAACAACCTCACCAGTATTGTGTAAGCGAGAAAAGAAATCTGCTACCTGATTTTCTCGTCCTGGCCTATCTAAAACAGTGATATTGAACTCCTGCAATAATAACAACCATCTAGTAATCCAACCATTAGTGATAGATTTATTCATTAAATAGCGTAAAGCTGAATGATCTGTATGAACAAAAACTTCATAGCCAGTGATATAATGACGGAATTTGTTTACAGCATGAACCACTGCCAACATCTCTTTTTCAGTGACTGTATAATTCAGCTCTGCAGGTGCCAGATTTTTACTAATGAAATAGATAGCATAAGTCAAAGTATGTTCTTTCTGGCCCAATGAGGCTCCTATTGTAGTAGCAGATGCATCAGTGGAAATATGGAAAGGTAATGTCCAATTTGGTCCCCTTAAAATGGGAGCAGTGGAGAGCTTTTCCTTAAGTGTCTGAAATGCAGATTTACAATCAATATCCCAAGTAAAACACACGTCCTTTGAAAGCAATTTAAACAATGGCAGGGCTATCTTACTAAAATTTGCAATGAATCTACGATAATAGCCTGCATACCCTAAAAAGCTTCTCACATCTGTTTGAGTTGTGGGTTCGGACAGATTTTTAATGACTTGAATTTTAGCAGGATCTACTTTTATTCCAGACGAAGAAACATGGTGTCCAAAACTATCCCTTCAGTCATCATCATGAAACACTTTTCGTTACTCAGGGAAAGGTTGGATTCAACACACCTTTTCAGAATTTTCTCTAAGTTTGCTAAGGAATCTTCAAAGGTACGTCCATATACAGAAAAGTCATCCATGTAAACCTCAACACATTCATGAATCAGATCTACAAAGATGGCCAATACAGCTCGCTGAAAGGTAGCTGGGGCATTACATAAGCCAAAAGGTAAAACTTTGTAGCCATAGGTGCCCCAGGGACATGTAAAGGTGGTCTTGTCTTGGTCTTCGTTTGCAATACTAATCTGATTATAACCACTGAAGCCATCTAAAAATGAAAAATATTCCTTTCCAGCTAAAGCATCCAGTACTTGATCAATGAAAGGCAATGGGAAATAGTCTTTTAAAGTTGCCTTATTCAATTCCCTGTAATCGATGCATATACGCCATTTACCATTTTTTTTGGGAACAACAACCAAGGGTGAAACCCATTGGCTGTCGGAGATGGGATAAATAAATCCCACTTTTAACAACTTCTGTAACTCGTCTTTGACTATTTCCTTTAGCATAGGATTCATTCTGCGTTGTGGCTGTCTCAAGGGTCGTATTGTGTCATCTAGGTAAATATGGTGTGTGCATGTCTCAGGATGAATGCCTGGCATATCAGTATACTCCCAGGCAAACGCATGGGAATATTTATTCAGCAAAGTGGTCAACTGTTCCTCCTGTGATGTGGTAAGATGTGCACCTATTTTCAGAGTTTTGCCTGGACTGATTTCTACAGTTTTACTGTGAATATCGGTGATGGAATGAACATTAAAAATGTCATCAAGTGCTAATGCTAGGGAATGAACATTGCAATTTTCCTGGAAATTATGACCCATGACTTGTTCTGCTACAGCATATTCCATTTCTCTTAATTCTGTAGAAATATCAGGTTCAGCAATAAAATGATCCATTAGATCTTCGTGGTTGTCTTCTTGGAAATCGAAGTACTGATTTATACTTAAAACAGGCTGAATTACATCTTCTTCTTTTTCTTTGGTTTCACTAATCCATGACAGCTGATCTAATGTGGAAGGTCGTTGGGAAGAAGGGTAAAGTGCAATCTGTTTCCTCTCTGTCCCATGCGAAATAAGCATGCTTCCTGATCGACATCCTATGAAAGCATCTGCTGTTGCTAGACAGGGTCTGCCAAGGATCAATGGGTGACCTCCTAAGTTGGATTTTGGCTGTAGGACTATAAAATCAACAAGATATTCCCAGGAGTCTAGAGAAACAATAATATCTTCCAAGACCCCTTCAGGTGTAATCTTAGACCTATCAGCTAATTCCAAGACAGTTGTGGTGGGTCTGAGATTTGTCAAGTGAAGGTAATTCATTGTCTCTAGGGTCATGACGTTAATGGCAGCACCTAAATCAATCAACGTTTTTGGAATGGAAAAATTATTAATGGTAATTGTAACCGTGGGAATTCCAGGATCTACATACTTCTCAATGAAAATGGTGTTGGACATTAACCTTGCTAGATTGCCTACCACGTGAATTTTCGATGGGTCTTTTCTTCTTTTGTTAAGACAGAGTTCTTTAACTGCTTTAGTGTAAATCGGGATATCTTTTAGAGCCTGCAGTAAAGGAATTTTAACATATATATTTGTTAACTCATTCAGAACATCGGAGTCAGGTAAGGAAATCGACGGTTTCTCTTTGATTAACCTCTCAGGAAAAGGAGGTGGATAAGATACTATTGTGTTTCCTCGTTGACTGTGATTTTCTAACTGAGATTTTTCTGTATTCAATTTTTTTGGAGTTTTGTCTTTTTCTGGTGGTTCTTCTAAGATAACAGGAGACTGTTTTTCTAAGGTTTTACCAGATCTCAAATTGATATTTTGCAGTGGAAGAATGGAGTAGGGAAGCACTATCCCATCATCAACATTATACACGGGTCTGTCGGTTTTATTATTTGGATTGGGCATTGGCTGAGCTGGCAGTTGTGTAGGCCGAGGTGGAGGCTGATTAGATGGCAACTGAAGTTGTTGAGGTGGTGCACTCAATTGAGGAGCCATATTATTGGGCTGTTGAAAAGATGGATTTTGAAAAGGTGGGCCTTGATAAGGAGTTTGGAATTGTTGCTGCTGGTATTGGGGATAGGCTGAAGGTTGTTGGTATGGCTGCAAATACGCCTGCTGGTATGTTTGATTTCCATGGGCATAACCTCTCCAATTTGGAGCAGATTGGGTTAATGGAGGAGACCAATTTTTCCAAGGCATGGGTGTATTCCATGAATTCTGAACAGGAGTCTGATAATTTGTATTAAATTGCTGCATAGGATCCTGGGACATACCTGAGAATCGTGGCTGCCAAGGTCTCCTTTGTCCCATGAAGTAAAGAGACTCCATGTTGTGATTTTCCTCCAGTCGAACTGCCTGCAGTTCCTTCAATCTAGGGCAATCATCAGTTTTGTGATTAAAAGTGCATAAGCCACAAATTTCAACAGTATTTAAAGGACACTCTCTAAGTGGGTGTTTCTTTCTACATTTAGGACAAAAAATAGAAAAAGTCTGATCTTGTTGGTCCTGTTGCTCTTGCCTCTTCTTGGTTTTTGTTGCCTCAACTTGTGTACCCAAGGTGCTTAATAAATCAGTCTTGAAATATTCTAGCAGATTCCCAAGCTCAGCTCTAGAAATACCACTGTTTGCAGATTTAGCTGCTTTGGTATTGCTATCTCTTTTCCCAGTTCGAGCCTTTCCTCTGGAATACTTCTGACATAAGTCCTGTATCTCATCAAAAGGAAGGTAAGAAATGTCACCTTTTCCCATAACATTTAAAATGTCCAAATACTCTTCTCTTATTCCTTTCAAAAATATTGTTCTGATCATTTCAGGTGTTAAAGAATTGTATTTAGATTTCTGTAAATTGTATGAGAACCTTTCCAAATATTCCTCCAAACTCTCATCTTCCTGTTGAGTCATGCCAAAAATGTCATCTTTCAACCCCTTTGATCTGCAATATGCTTGATATTTTCGAAGAAAGATCTTCCTCATGTCATCCCAGCTAGTGATAGAGTGTTCTCCTAAACCCATAAACCATTTCAAGGCAGCTGCTTTAAGAGTAGCAGGGAAAAGACAGAGCTTATGGGTGTCATCAGTATATCCATAAGTTCGACACAAGATGTCAAATTCAAATAAGAAAGAGTCAGGATCTTCAGAGGTCATGCCATAAAAGTTTGGTAAGACAGAGGGTGGAATATTCTTCATTTTCACCTCTTCCCCTAGGATAACGCTAGTGTCTAAGATAGGAAATTTAAAGGTGGCCTCCTGATCTTATGTTATTCCTTCATCCCTCACATGTCTTCTTTCTTCTTCCCTCCTTTCTTCTTCCCTTCTCTCTTGTCTGCGTTTGTTTTCTATTTCTAACATCCGCTCGTACTCCCTTCTCTGTTCTGCAGTTGGGCCTTTTGATGTTTCTTCCTCAGACATTTCGAATTTACCAACTGTTGAGATGAACCCTTTTGGAAGAGAAGCTCCTGTTATTTCTGTTTTTGGGGGGGTTTTAATAAATCTTCCTTTCTCGTCTCTTAGTCTAAACATAAAAGTGAAATCTAATCTATTTTTTTTTTTGTTTAAAATTTTTGTGTTTATCAGAAAACTAAAGTTCCTAAGCCTTCTTCTACAGTGCCTCCCCGGCAACGGCGCCAAAATGTTGGGCTCTGATCTATCAGTGTTAATCAGAACTTGAATTTAAAATCAATCCGGGTTTGTGAACTTCGAGACACATCCAAGTTTAAGACAGAGAAGCTGGACTCATTTAGAATTTAGCTAACTGTGATTAAATCTACTGACCGAAACTTAGATACTGCAGCTCATAGAGACAAAATCCTCTTACAAGGGTAATTTCATTGTTTCCTTTTTAAGCATACAGTAATTGATTTGTGAAAGCATAAAAGACTGAGGTAAAAATTAATTAAACAACAAATCTATAAACCCTAAGATTTAAACTGCCAAATTCTACCAACACTGAAAGTCAATTACCAATCAATTTCTCTTACAAGACAGTGTTCATAATTTGTAAATGTCTTTTTACCATTTTACTATCAAATAAACAACAGTGAACAATACACAGAGGTCGTGGTCTGAACCATTCGATATCTGTAGCATTTAATCAGTGAAGAACAGCGTTTATCCAATATTGCCAGTGATATACAGTGTGACAGAATTTGTGATTTAAACCGTAAATAAATGAAACGAAGCATCAATAGAATAGATTTAAAACTTGATTGAACTTGTTCTACGATTTATAAACTGGAAATTAAATTAAAATGCATACCCAAATCGATCTACCAGCAACAGGGAAGTGTGAGAGTTTGACGATGGGGGCCCTCCAAAGCCTTGCTCAACACACATTAAAGATTTCACAGAACTAAAGCTTCGTATTCATTCACCAGAATTGTTTTACACAGAGATAACACGCAATTTAGAAGCACAAATGCGTTCCTCTTCAAAATCGTGATTATTCTCCTCATTGTCTTGTAAATGATTTATACAAATTCTAAATCAAACTGTAATTGCTATAAACCTGCATCTATTTAATGCTAAGAGCTAATCGAGACCATCTTCAGAATCGTGGAGTTCCACAAAATCAGCATTGTTCCTTCTTTTGTGTTGAACGCAGAACAGGTGGCCATCTTTGACTCTAACTGACTCGACATCTGCACAGGCCACTTCACCTGACTGTTGAATGTTCATCCATCTGTGGACATTAAGGATCCATTCTTGATTTTCTGTTTCCCTCATAACTGCCCTGCAATTACTCAACTTTGGAGGAAATACGGGAAGTTAGTACATCCCGTAATTTAAGTAAAAATCCTAGTTAAAATGCCTAAAAAATCACAAAACTCAATTTATTAATAAGCAAATGATATTAAACCTCTTTGACCAAGGTTTATAGATGAACTTTAAGGGTTTTTACTCAAATTGGAGGTTTTATGCAGGAAATGAAGGTTATTTAAGAGGCAAAAAGGGGTCAAAACTAGTGCCCAACACCCACCTTGAAAAATGCGCATGTTTGCAGTAGGAAGAGTAGGGCACTTTCCTGAAACAGTCAAAATCTCAATTTTTGGTCAAATTGAGGTGGTTTGGGAACTTCCTGATTGGTTATAACTGCTTTTCATCTCCTTCATTGACTATATAAGGAAGGTAGAAGGGCCATGATAAGGAACCAAGTCCATAACAATGTTATGCTGGAGGAATGGAGACCCTCATCCCCCTCTCTTATGCCTTAGTTTTTTATAATCCCTAGCACAGTTGAGTAGACGCTAAGATCCTTGGAGAACAGAAGCAGGAGACCTTGAATCTAGGTTTTGTGCAGTGCCAAGCTTGAAGGAAGGTATAATTCTATGTACTTGCTTCATTCATTAATAAATATCAGGTGTTCTTCCCTTTCCAAATATGACCAATTCATGTTTGTTTCAGATTTGATTACAGTTTTCTTACATTTTGATGTTTTCTTCTGTCATGAATATCAGTCTTATATATGTAGTCAAATGTATTTGAGAAAGGTATGAAGTTTTTTGCAAGTGTGGGTATTGTGACACTGAATAACATTGAAGAGAAAGGAAGTGGAAGGCTGGGATCAACCTTCTTAATAAGGTACACATCCTCTTTAACCTTTATCTCTTTGCTTACTAGTTGTACTTGCAGAACATTTGTAGGTCTATCTTTCATCGTTGTAAGTTGGTAGTTTCTCCCCTGAACATTTGTAGGTCTGTAGCTGAGCTTGCTTACGAGCATATTCAACAAGCCACTGTAGAACCGGATCTCTCTTCTTCCCAGAAAGTCGAAGAAGATCCCGTTATGCTGTCAGTTTGGGCAGCCAACTTATCTTGTTCACACGACTGCCTTAATGATACTTTTCCATCTGATGAAGCTATTACGGAGGCCATGTGTGGTAGTGAGAGGCCTTGGGAGGATATGCATCATTGCTCTTATTTCCTTCCCAAACTCAAGCTCGTTGAACAAGAAGAGTTTAGGATGACTCTAGCAGAGATGGTTGGTCACCCTATGGATCTTCTCAAGTCGCATGATGTTTTTGCAGAAGGGAACATGGCAAATATTTCCCCAACCATGTCGATCAACATCTCTTGTACTCCAAAAAAAGTGGAGAATGTCTACATCGGTGTCGATTGCAATCCTGAGGAGATTGCTATTTACACTGAATTGTTTACAGAACTCCAGGAAGATTTTTCCTGGTCATATGAGGAGATGCCAGGAATAGACCCCCGCATTGTTGAACATGAGATTAGAACATACCCTAATGCTAAACCGGTTCGACAACGCTTACGTGCTGTGAACCCTAGGAAGGCAGTTTCCATCAAGGCAGAGGAGGAGAAACTACTCAAAGTTGGTTTCATCTACCCCGTTCCCCTTACCGAATGGGTGTCAAACCCCGTTCCTATGGATAAGAAGCAGGGAACGATCCGTGTATGCACCAATTTTAGAGATTTGAACCATGCATGTCCAAAAGACAACTTCCCCATGCCATTCATTGATCAGATCTTGGATGCGTGTGATGTTAACACTCAAAAAGTGCTCACTACCTCATCTCCCTCATTACATGACTCATTTGTCCATATTTCCTGCCGTATTTGCCTCCAAAACCTTAAAATACCATTAAAAAGCCTCCAAAAGGCCAAAAAACCATTAAAAAAGCCTCCAAAAGGCCAAAAAACCCCTTTTTTCCCCAAAATAATCCAAAATTCCTCCAAAATAGCAAAAACCCTCTAAAAAGGGAATAAAAAATACAAAAAAGAGAAAAAAGAGGGAAAAAAGGAGACAAAAACCCTATACAACTGACCTAAACCATATGGTGCCCAAAACCATGGGTCAGCTCTCCACCACTAAAAACCTATAAATAGGTGATGGAGGCCCCCCATTTCACATGCACAATCATCCATATCCTTACTCTGCCAAAATCACTCTTGAAACCCTAGCTCACCCTTTTGAGCTATTTTCACATTTGAGTGCCCCTTTGGCCCATTTCCAAAACCCTTTAGAGAAGGAGAAAGGAACAACACTGGAGCTTGGAAGCAACCCTCTTGGACTACTGCAAGGGTTTCATCAACCTCTACACCTGAGGTAATTTTTAATACAAAAAAGAGAAATCTTTGCCATATTTTCATGTTTTATTATTTATGTTAATACTCATGCTAGGTTAAATTTCATACTATTTTACTGCTTTTATTTACTATTTTCTGAACTGCTACTAAGGAGGCCCTTCTCCTTAGTAGGTGCTCATTTGCACAAGCTAGGGTGAAAACCCTAGCTACATGTGTGGGAAGTGAGATTTTTTCATTCATGGATGTCTTCTCAAGCTATAATCAGATTCAGATCAAACCCGTGGACTAACATAAGATGGCATTCATTTGTCCATGGGGAACGTTTGCATATCGAAAAATGCCCTTCGACCTTAAAAACACTGTACCTACGTTTCAGCGAGGCATGAACTATGCCTTTCATGATATTAAGAAGATTATGGAGGTTTTCTTGGATGACCTTGTCGGACATTCTCATAAGAGAGTGGACCACCCCAAGCACATCCGTATGATTCTCAAACGATGTATACACTACAAAATTCGATTGAATCCCAATAAATGCATCTTCGCTGTAAGGACTGGTCGGCTTCTAGGCTTCATAGTTTCAAAAGAGGGTATTAGAGTCAATCTTCTAAAAGTTGAGGGAATACTTCAATTGCCTCCTCCGAGTAATTTGTTACAACTTTAGAGCCTCCAAGGGAGAGCTACTTTTCTGCATTGATTTGAAGTCAATTATGCTAATCTTACCAAAGGTTCCATGCGCTTATTGAAGAAAGACACACCTTTTATCTGGGATGAGCTAGTCCAGCAGTCTTTCGACGCCCTTAAGAAATCTTTGGTATCGGCCCCTATGCTTAATCCACCAGACTTCGCACGAGATTTTATCCTTTATGTGGCTGCATCTCAAGAGACGATTGGCATGGTCTTGGTTTAGGTTGATGACACGCTCATCGAGCATGTTATCTAGTACCTCAGTTGAAATCTAGTAGACGTTGAGCTAATATATACTCATGTAGAAAAGATGGCGCTTGCGACTGTCGATGCAGTCCAGCGGTTACGACATTACATTTTGCTTAGAACAACCACAGTTGTAGCTCACATCAATCAATTTCAGTTCGTGCTATCACGACGCCTTATAGGGGGGAAGTATAATAAATAGATTGTGATCCTTTAGGATTTCAATCTCGATTTTGCTTCTGTGAAATCATTGGTGTTTGCTGAGCTTTTGTCGTACCTTCCGAGACTTGATGAGGATGTCATTCATGAAGATTCCTTTGTGGATGAGCACTTATTTTTTATCTCGTCCGAAGACCCTTGGTATGGGGATGTCATTGTATATCTCCAAACTCTGAACTTTCCTCTGAATTATTCATGAGATGAGCGACGGCGTGTGAAACACCATGCTAAAGATTATACTATCGTCAGTGACACTTTGTGTCGCCGAGGAAAGGATTCGATTCTCCATCGTTGCTTAACTCACGAAGAAGCAGAGCGGGTGCTTAATGATTTCCATGCTGGGGCGTGTGGCGGTCACTTATCCGGGCTTGCTACAGCCCAACATATTATGTGAGCTGGTTATTTTTGGCCTTCCATCTTTAAGGATTGTGTTAACGCTATGAAGAGATGTCACCCTTGACAGGTGTTTTCTCGGAACATATGCTTGCATCCAGCGCCCCTTCATCTAGTTGTCACCATCGGTCACTTCACTAAGTGGGGGGTGGATTTCATGGATTGAAAACTAGCTTCGGCTGGGGGTCATCACCATATCATAGTGGCTATGGATTATTTTTTCAAATGGGCTGAGGCCATGCCTACTGTAAAAGACGACGGTGCTACTGCAGCCCATTTCGTGTTCAATCAGATTATCACTCAATTCGGTATCTAGAAAGAGATTGTCACTGACCATGGCAGTCACTTTCAAAATAAGATGATGGAGGATTTGTCTCTCAAGCTTGGGTTTCATCAAGAACACTCATCTTCCTACTATCCCCAAGCGAATGGTCAAGTTTAAGCACTTAATAAGTCGTTGAAGACCATTCTCCAATGTACCATCCAACAAAGCAAGAACAATTGGCACATCATGTTATATCCTGCTTTGTGGGCATATTGAACTACAGTCAAGACTACCACTGGATTCTCACCATTCTAGCTAGTTCATGGTGTGGAGTCACTTTTACTGATTGAATGCGAAATTCCTTCACTTAAACTGGCCATAGAGCTCCTCCCTGATACAATAGATATTGAGCAACATTTAATCCACCTTGATCAACTTGACGAGCAACATCGAGATGCCGCTATGGCCATAGATGCTAACAAACGTCGTGTCAAGGTTTAGTATGATAGGTCTATCCGCCCCTGGCAGTATGCTGAAGGTGACTTGGCCCTCTTATATGACCAAGGTAAAGAACCCCTAGGGCAGGAAAGTTCAACCCCATGTGGCACGGTCCTTACATTGTGAGGTGCATCCTGGAAAAAGGTTCCTATGAATTAGAAGACTATGAGGGTACTGTCCTGAAGGAGCCTAGAAATGGGCTCTACCTCAAGTGGTATTACGCTTGAACCTCTGGTTCAGGCTAATACTTTTGTATACTATTGTATAATTACTTCTGTACATAGTTTAGCTTTCTTTTGGTATTTCGGGTTTTTTGATTCGCTTCCATTTTCTTGACAGATGTCAGCGGAATCTCCTACGTTCTTAGGGTTCATGGATGGTGCTGGTTGGCATACCAGTAGCTTGCTTCTGTTGCCTAGGTTATTTTCTCACCAGACCACCTAGTTGTGTCTTCAGGAGGTGCTTGTCTCGGTCGTACATTTACCAATGTGGCTGAGTATAGTGCCGTGATCGAGCTACTTCGGTATGCTATTTCACATGGTGTCCAGTATTTAGAAGTCCACCTAGATTCACAACTAGTTTTGTCTTAGTTGAATGGGTAGTACCGTGTGCAAGATCCTACGTTACTTCGGAAATTCCTAAGGGTGAGACTCTTGGAATGACATTTTGTTTCAATTACATACATACATGTTCCGAGAAGTGTTAATCATATATCTGATGCATATGCTAACTATGTATGATTGGCATTTATGACATTCACCATAAAGCACACAAATGAAATAGACATTCATACATTTGTACATACACACATATAGTAGAACTGAAGAACCAAAGTTTTTTATATAAATATGTCCAAAAATGGTAGTGTCATACAAACCTGGAGCCCATAGCCCTAAAAAATGTACATATCGATACAAAAATGAGATCCTGGGATATCTACTCCCTCCGAGGAGGCCTAGCTGCCACCCCAATAGGATGTGTCTCATAGAAATAGTGAACCGCATTGGCTACCCGCTGCAGTAACTGCACCCAGTCACCAGGAATCCCCACCACTTGGCACTGCATGGCCTCAAGTAGTCGCGCCACCTCTATCTGTGGAACCCTGGAAACCATCCGTGATAGGTTGTGCCATAAGGTCTGTAGAGTGCACCCTACTGCAACATCATCTCCCTCATCACCCCTACCCTGACGACCATGTCTCAGGAAGCCATTGGGTCTCACTGGGCCTTTTTTTGCGAGCAAACAATCAACCATTAGCATATGATACTACCACCAAAAATATTTTTGCATTTCATCTATAATAAAAAATCCATAAAAATTTAATAACAAAAAACCTAAAAATAGTACTCATCAATGTCTCCGAATGCTGCGTCTGGTGGGAGTGGCATGTCCCGATCCTAGCGGAAATATATCCTTGCATAAGTGTAGTCCTCTATGGCAATGACCTGTCGGTCCCACCAGTGGAAGAACTCCTTAGTATATGGTGACGCTAGATGGCCACCACCCTATCGTGTCAAGATATCAGCCCACCGGGTCAGGGCTGGATCGCGGAGACTATGAGGAGGGACATCCACCCTCAGACTAAGCCCCATAACTCTCTCAAAGAAGAAGCTGCATAGGATACTTCCATACCCAAATTTTTTTGCCTTCCCTTCTTTGCATTCTGTCAGTTGTGTCTTCATAGACACCAGTAGTGTGGTATACCAATCGAATACTATAGGCTGCATGCATTGTGATGCATAGAACATCACCGGCCTAGATGCCTGGTGTAGAGCTTTCAATCCAGTGATTTGCACTAAGGTAGCCACAATGATCTTCATGCCCAGATCTACTATGGCATTGATGGGCATCTGACTTCCCACCGCTCGTGTGTTTGCGGGACAATACCACACTATGTAGTCATGAACAGTGATCCCACCACCCATAGTACGAGACCGAAGACTGGCCGTCTCACCTCGACGGGACAAATCTGTTATAAAGTAGAAGTCTTCCACTTCTAGTGTGAGGATTTTCTCGTTAAGACTGAAGTTATGTGCATCAACATCCCAATAATCAATCAAGTGGCGAAGTAGTAGGTTTTGGGCCCTCAAACCCCCTATACTCCAGTATTTATATAACCCACATGCTTGTAATATCTGTTGTGCTTGCACATCATTGTGCATGACCTCATCTACTTGGTCATGCTCCCTCTCCATCCACTCTAGAACCATCCTGGAGTGAGAAACAACAAAGATTTTGGTCAAATTATTTTGCAAAATCATCTTCACGGCTGTACCCATGGGCTACTTTATGTACAGGGGCGGGTACCCACCGTCAACCTTTGCGTTGACTGCGAGTATCATTCTCAACCCGCGACCCACATAGCGATAGCCCGCTGGTAGCGCCGAAGCCATTTAGTGCTTGGCCAAACTAGAAATCCCACCGCTGAAAACTAAAATGAAAGCATTGAAATGAAAGGTATCTATGAGACTACCAACTTGCTCCGGATGGTTCGATGAATGGTCGCTTGTAGCTACCAGAATCGGCAATTGAACTTTCAATTGAAAACTAACCACAAAGGTCCAAATGGGTGAATAGTAAAAATGAATTGTAAATTGTAATTTTTTTATTAATATTTATAATTTTTAGGACCCACTTGTCTATACTTTTTACCGTTTTATGCCGCTATGGACTAATATAATGTCTTGGAGTAGTATTTTTTAATCAGATTTCTTCGACGAAAGTTGTTTTGGACCATTTCACACCTACAGAAGGTACATTTCACACCTGGCATATAGGTTAGATGCCATTTCCACATGCATTATGCATTTGAACTTTTGACCACTTTCATAAACCCTAGGTGCGACCCCGTTTCGTAACTGACATGCAACCTTCACACTACTATAGAAGTGTCGTTATGTGGCGGTGGGGCTTTTCTGAACATGGGTACCCTAATTAGAACCCCTTTGTGCATTATGGTGCCCATGCCATTGTTTGTCCTTAGGATTGGGAGTCCTTTGTCGTTATGCCATGACGTTGCGATAAAGACTCATACTCTAATTTGTCTTATGCTGGCCATCTCCCTTAAGGACTCCCCTCAGTTATATCATGTTGTGATTGCATTTCATCATGCTACTTGCTGCTTGAGCCTTATGCCAGCTCCCACTTACTTAGTTGTTAGCCTAGTGCCTGAGCACTTTTTCCCTATCGAGCCTTGTAGAGCTTCCATTTGTCCTTCACAATTTGATCACCCTTTTGACCCTGAGGGAACACACCCTCGAGTTTCCACATCCTACATGCACTTCCTTGCATTGATCATAGGTATGTTCCACTACTTGGGACTAGTCTGCTCACTATTTGACACTCGTTCCCTCACTTGTTGTACTATAAGCAATTTTATTCTTTTTCAAGCTTTCCCCAAATATGAAAAAGACCAAAAAAAAATCAAATATTCCAAAAAGCCTGTAGGGATTATGGTTACTACTTCTTGTTGGTAGCTGTTGTGTCGCCTTTGAACAGAGCATTCATTCCACTCCATACACTATGAGTCGGGACTATAGTTGGACCTTAGGAGCTATACTTGTATCTCATTTTCTCCACCAATTGGTTAAGCTTCCATTCATTATGGAGCCCTCTGTGATGCCTCCTACATCACACAGTCTATATCAAGTCTATGTTGCCTACGTCTATCCATCTGCTCATGCTCTTGTTCAAAGGAAGTCCTGAAACTAGTGTCGGCCACTCCTCAGATCTCTTGACTATTGCATGTCGGCCATCCTTATTGAGTCAGTCTGTTTCGCCTGAGATCTTCCAAATATTTCAACATAGCTGGTACCCTCGTGCTGGTTGATGGGGGATGCATTAATTCCCTCCTTACAGCAAGTCTCATTCCATCGACTTCAACCCATTGATTCCGGGACTTGAGGCTTAGAGTTTGGTTGAGTACCTTGAGGCTTGCAGTCATTAGTGGCAGGTTCTCTCGCCATCGATAGTTTTGGGAATACATCAATGTCCTCGTATCGATGGATTCATCCTAGTGTTCGAATTCAACTCATTTATTCACACTCCGATGATTTTGCTCTGTTCCCTGATGCCCATTTTCATTATTGGTGGGTCATCTCGCGTCTGTTAACGGTATACATCATTGACTGGTAATCAAACGATGTCTCATTAGGTTCGACCCCAAATCCTTTATTCACTTAATGGGACTTGCACCGTCGAAGACTTGTGTAGAAGACCCCAGGTGATGGTGGCATTCAGTATGCTACCTATGACTTTGACTTTACATCTGACATATCACCTCTCAGATATCAACAGTTTGTACCTCTAGTTTGCACCAGTTGTTTCCTTTTCAGCAGGAGACCATATCTTATTGTAGAGGGATCATGGCTATGATCACTTATGACATATATCCATTATGTACTGCCTATTCATGGACATTGTATCAGATTGTTGTACTATACCTACATGTATTCAGAGATACTATTGTACTATGACGAGTAAGCTTCTCTTTCCACTTGTGTTTCCATCACTCCACTTCTGAGTTTTATAATGTATTTCGGCCATCGTAGCATCAGTCTCTAACCTCACACATTAGGGGGCATCTATTACAACATAATTTTCCACCTTGTGAGCATCAACATTCTTTGGCCTGTAGGATCCATTTCACTGACTCAAATCCACTTTATATCCTTTAGAGATACTATTTCCTCATTTTTCCTATTACCCGCTTGTTGCATTACTATAGCCCGCGGGTAGCATGTAAAATGGTAAAAATCACTAGTTAATTACTTTTTACTCCCAAAAAGAGGTTATTGGGTGACCTTTGACCCTCCATCTGCCCAAGTAACGCCTCGATGTGTCCTTTCACCTACCTTTGGGAGGACTATATATTGAGCACATATGGCTTATGGATGGGAGGAGAAAGAAGAGCAAGAGAACTCTAGTGGATTTTTGCCCTATCTTAAGTCTACACTCATTGATCCTTGTAGTTGTGAACCCCTTTATGTTCACCTTCCAAACTCCTACCATAGTTTCAGTTTTCCATTCATGGAGGATTGAAGTGGTGGAGGCACAAGTGGATTGATCTAGATCTTGGTTTAGATTGGTTGCCGGCAAGAGGTCATATCTTGGTTTCTTCTTGTTGTAAATGTTGTTTATATTACATTGGGTTACATTTACTTGTTATATCATGGGCCATTTCTATTGATGATGTTAATGTCATTTATATATATTATGCACTTGCTATATATTGGTTGTCAAGACTAATTTGCAGATTCAAGTGCACGTATTCGAAAATCTCCAATGGGATCTATGTCAAACGTTTGGATTGATGTTGGTTACTTTCTCCATTATCGTAGCATTGTCATTTATAATAGCATAGTTCTGAGAATTGAGTTAATTTCTAGTAGTCTGCTGTTTGTAGTGGTCTCCCAAGCCATAGTGAGTTTTCTCCAACACAACTGGGTAGATAAAACCAACATTGAGTAGCTTTTCTACCTCTACCTTAATCGCAGCTTCATTCCTAGGGTTCACAGCATGAAGATGTTGTCAAATCGGCTTAACATTGGGACATGTCTTAATCTCATGTTCGACAATGCTATGGTCTATTCCTGGCATCTCCTCATATGACTACGCGAAAACATCCCGAAATTCCTTGAACAACGGGAAGCATAACGAGATCTTCTTCTTCTGTACGTGAAGAGGAGATATTTGGATTTGCACTGGATTGTTTAATATCTTGGTATGCAAGCCCAGCAACAGATAGTGGCATAGCCATTCTGACGTGCGAAATGTCTCCAGACGGGGAACTCGTGGATGGTAAATCCCATGAATCATTAAAATACGAGGTTCAGAATGGTGCATTATTCAATGTAGGAGGCGCACTATCAGAAATGTTTCCTATAAAGGATATTGGTGCAACAAATTCAAATGATCCCATCAAAGAAGGGTACAATCCTACACTAATGTTCCCAGTTGCCGGTTGAGAATCTTTGACCTAAGGAACAACAACTCCTGTAGATGCTATGGAATTGGGGCTAACAAAATCTAGCTGATCAACCATCACAATCTTTCCTTCGTGTGGAAAGAAAAAAAAAATTAATACAGAGGACACAATTGCTCTCATAGCATAGATCAAATTCCGTCCCAGTAATAGGTTGTAGTCGATGGGCGCATCAACCACCTAAACTTCAATAGGCACAGATTTCCCACCCAAGCTGACGACAAGGGAAGGGAGAATACCATGTGGTCTAAATGACCGACCATCAAACGAAGTAAGCATGGTCATAGATTTTGAAAAGGGAGGAGAGCCAAGAGCTTTCCAACAATATAACTACATTACCGATGTATAATCGCCTTTGTCAACCACCATTCTTTTGACGATATTTTTTAGGCACTCAACATGGACTTGAAAGCCACATGATAAGGTAAGCAAGGTTGGATATCAGTAATGTCGAACTTGATAACATTAGGACTTCCCTGACCCTAAACTCCTAAAGCGCACAAAAGGGAACTCCTTTGAGAAGCACATGCCTGTAAAACCTCAAGAGCCGTCATGGAACACGGAGTTTGGCCCAAATATTCTACAATGGAGTAGTTTTTGGTAGCTCAGGCATTGGGATTATGCGCAGAGTGCTTGCGAACAAATTTCAGTATCCATGGCATAGTAGCGAGCTTCTTGATATGCAAGGAAGAATCAGAAAGAGGGGGCTCATTCCCCATGTTCGATTGTGGTGCACCATAATCACGTTTACAAGTAGTAACACTAATCTCTGATTTAACCATATCCATGCATCCAAATCCACCGGTATGAGAAGTGGACGTTGAAGTATCATTAGTCCCATAACCAGTGATGGAAGCAATTGAAGCCATATTCTGATGATGCGGAAGGGGATTTTTCATCACAGCTGGGCTCTATGCAAGATGCTTCGATGCTTCTACAATCTAAGGACACAAGTGAGTAAGATGATCTTATGAACAAATCTTGCAAGGAAACTTCACCTTACGCCTAGGCTTACGGTCCCCACCAGCATTTCTACCATCCTGAGGAGGGTTGGCGTTCTCTTTTCTATGAGTATTATGATTACTTCCATTATTCCCATTATTCCCACTGTTACGGTTGTTTCTCCCATTCTTCTTACCACCAGGCTATTGGTTACCTGATGGGTTCTCCGATTGCATAGCATGTAGACCGGACAGTTGGGAGGAAGTGGACAAGGTGTGAACCTGTCCAGGAGTAGAATGGTTAAGAGACAAATTTTGCATTTGATTGGTAACCCAATCTATAGGTTGAGTACTTGTGGATCCAACAATGCCATCATCATGTTATCCAAGTATCGTCTTGGACTCATGACATGATCCCAGTGCATCAGGATTGATATCATATGTTGGCCCGGTTTTGCAACCAGGCTTAGTGCTATGGGCACCTGCTAACTAGTAGCAGCAGTTTCAATAGAAATAAAAACAATAAACTAAATAAACAATATTATTCATGGATCTAAGCAAGAATCTAAGCAAATAATTTAAACATTTCAAAATCAAGAACAAGAAACATAAGAAATAATTTTTTGTATTGAAAAATAGGGGGCAAGCAAGTGCTTGCGATATTACCTTCAATGGTGAAGGTTGATGTTGAGCAACTCCCAAGATGAGTAGCTCCAAACTCCAAGAGGTCTCCTTCTCCAAGGTTGCTTCAATGGCTAAAAGTGCTCAGGGGAGATTTCAGCAGCATAAGGATGAGATAATGGAAGGATGTGAAATGAGGAGCCCCTACCACCTTTTTATAGGTTTTGGTGGTGAGGAATACCATTTGTGGTTTTGTGGAAACCAAATGGTATTGACCAACATGGTTTAGGTACTTTTCCCTCCTTTTTCCTTTTTTGAATAAAAATAATATTTTAATTCCCTTTTTAATATTTTTGGGAATTTGGACCCTTTTTGAGGGTTTTTTATGATTTTCTTGGAAAAATAATCTTTTTTAATGGAAAAAGGGGTGTACTGAGGTCTTTTGGTGACCTTTTGTTGGTTTCGGAGGCTCAGATGGTGAAAAAGTGGACAAATGGGTCATGTGAATAGGGAAATGAGCTAGTGAGCACTTTTTGGGTGTTAACAGATTGCCCCCTGATGTGTGAGGGCAGGAGCTCATCGTATGGCCGATAGACATCATAGTTCTTTTGTCCTTTTTTCTGGGAGTAGGGGAGAGAAGAGACCGGTTGGAGACTGGAGCCACGACCCTTGGAAGCTGCAAAAACAAAAAATATTACATGGCCTCAATATGAATGAGGTATAATCTCTGATAAAGGACGAGGCGGGCATTCCCATGCTCGTATCAAGACAAATACAAAACAATTAGTCCCAAGACGGGGGATCTAATACTTAAATAAATATACTGGTACATCATAATGGTCCAGAGGGGACATTATTGTGGGATATACTCATGATCATGACTGATCTCAATAACTGATACACTGGAATAACTGTTGAACTGCTGAAACTGAAGGTGTCCAACATCTGTATGGACTCAATGACTATGAGTCATCTCTGAGAAATAATGTAACTGTATACTCAAGGGAGTATGAAACTGGGGTAAACCTGAATACTGTCGCCATACGCAACCCGGATATCTATAGAAAAAATGTAACTGGTTGTATCCATAGGTAGACCCTCAAATGTGGAGGAGTCAGGTGGTATCCGGGGTCTTCGACTAAATAACTGAACGGACCAATGTCCTGTGCGAGTCTCAACGATGCGATCAAGGTGTTGAAGTCGAGCATGTGAGAAACAACCATTCGGAGAGGCATTGAGGATTCCTCTCGAAATGATTCGTAGGCACTCATCATAGATGGTAATGAGTCCAAGACACAGGGACCTCTAGGTCTATCCTCTGGAATCAATGTGGTTGTCGTCGACAGAGGGAGACCAGCAACTAACAAGGAAATGATGTTTCCTTGATAGGAGCACGAGGTGTAAAACTGAAGTGTTGTAGTACTGATGGTAGGACTGACATACTTGTGGAAATGGGAAATAACTGGGTCAAAAAATGGGTAGACTCAAACTTCCTCTGTTCAGAGCATGATGACATGGTTGACCTGGCAGCGTAGGGACCTGACTTGTAGGTGTGGGGATCATCTTTTAGGTACTGAAGGGTATGCACTGACTCTAGGTGGGTGAAGCTGATGGTAGCTGTCAAGGGAGTTTCAGGGTTACATACTGCAGAATACTCTGAACAAAGGCGACCAAAATGGGGAAGCTGCTATGTGAGTAGACATGATGTGTTGTAGCGCCAAGAGGCACCATTGATTCCTTCTTTGTAGTTTTAATGAGCTCCAAGAAGGGATAAAAGTGTGCTCTAAAATGGTACGGTCCTGTGGATTTTATGAGCCCAGGGCGGCTCATGCTCATGGTTGCTTTCGTGTTTAGAGAGTCTGAAAGCGGTAAGTGGACTCTATTGGTGTTTCTTTTTCGTAAGTTTAGTCTCCAAGGCCCGAAAAAGCATAAAATGATGCGAATGGAGAACTCTTCTAGCCGGTGTGACTAGAGTATACCTTTTTCGTAATTAGTCTACAAGGTCCGGAAAAGGGGTAAACTTATACCAGGTAGACGCCCTTTCAGATACATTTAGCGAGCATGAAAGGAAGCAAGATTGCTTGGCGATCTTTTCATTGTTTTAGGAGTCAGAAAAGAGCTTAACAGAAACTCCCTAAGTGTCTTTTTCGTAAAGAGGGCTTGCTCGGCCCGAAAAAGGGATAAAATTATACCGAACAAAAATGTATTGATGAGGGCGAGGAAAGGTTTCAAGCATCATCATCAGCGCGGAAAACTGGATCCGGTGACATAAGGATTGTCGAAAACGGAGAACGGCCGATGTGGCACGCAAACCGAGGTGATGAGGGGGCGTGGAAAAAATGCCCGAAAAATATAAAGGTGAGAGCGAGAAATGATCTCAAGCATCATCACGAGCGCGGAAAACTGAATCCGGCTATATAAGGCACGTCTAAAACGGAGAACGGCCGATGTGGCACGCAAACCGAGGCGACGAGGGGGCGTGTAAAAAATGCCCAAAAAATCTAAAGGTGAGAGCGAGAAATGATCTCAAGCATCATCACGAGCGCGGAAAACTGAATCCGGTGATATAAGACACATCGAAAACGGAGAACGGTCGATGTGGCACGCAAATCGAGGTGACGAGGGGGCGTGGAACAAACGCCCGGAAAATCTAAAGGTGAGAGCGAGAAATGATCTCAAGCATCATCACGAGCACGGAAAACTGAATCCGGCTATATAAGGCACGTCTAAAACGGAGAACGGCTGATGTGGCACGCAAACCGAGGCGACGAGGGGGGCTAAAAAATGGTCAAAAAATGGACCCCGTGAAAACGGGAAACGGGAGGAACCTCTATGAAGTTCTCGCTGTGCTGGTCCCAATGGTACCAACGGTTTGAGAAATGGACTTCGTATGACCCCGCAATGGTTGTTTGAAATTTGTGGAATTTCTATAAATAGGATGTGGGGCCCAATATGACTTGTCATTGTTACGTGCGAGTTTGATAGAGCTGTCAGAGCTATTTCTTGATTTCCGAGAGATTTCACCGTTGGTTTTCGATTTAGCGAGTTGCAGGTAACTCTATTCGCCTTAACCTTGTCAATTATGTCTTTTTGTTTGGCGGTGGGCCCCCGAAGGCCGCGAAACTCCACGTTGACTCTCCAACGTGGAACCGCGCGGGTTTCGGGGCTGAACCCGCGATGAACCACGCGGGTTCTAGGCTCACAGTCGCGATGTTCATCGCGACTGTGAAATAGGAACCCGCGATGTTCATCGCGAGTTCATGGGGGATAGTTGCGATGTTCATCGCGACTGTCCGGCCAAAACCCGCGATGTTCATCGCGGGTTTTTTCATGGATCCCGCGATGGCCATCGCGGCTTTTTGTGGAAAAGCCGCGATGGGCATCGCGGTTTTTTGTGTAAAAGCCGCGATGGGGTTTTCTAAAATTTTTATGCTGGGGCTAAAAATTTCTTCTGTTTTTGGCAGGATGTTGCGGAGAGCTTAGTCCGTGTGGCGGGAGAGAGAGATTGATGCCGAGATCATGTTGAGGATTGAGACTGATGGAGGGGTGAGACAGACCCTAGCCATGAGCGGACTCTTGAAGTTTGCTCAGATTCCTCCTATCCGTTCAGTGAGGCGACTCCTGAACAAGCTCGTGCAGTGGTGGGTGCCGGCAGAGGGTGCCTTCATTATTGGTGGTGAGAGGTTAGAGATTACTCTCACTGATGTATATTTTTTGACCGGTTTGCCTCGCTTGGGTGAGGTGGGTGATATTTCTCCTAGGTTGCCTCCGGGTGTGGATATGGAGGACCTATTACAGACCTTCTGTGTGGATGACGCTGTTTTGGTAAACAGCTCTATTAGTCTGAAGTTCCTACGTGAGTGGGATATGCGGGCTGTTGGTGCCTGTGTTCTGAGGGTTTTGGGTGCTGCTGCACCACATCGTATGTCTGGGGGGCAGACGATGATGGTGGATTCCGTTCTACGGGGTACTTATTACGCCTGGGCGCAGATGTTCTTGGCCGGTGTCCGGAGAGATCTGGACAAGGCCATGAGAGAGGGAGGCGAGTTTTGTTACGCTTCTTTTTTATGCTGTTTTTTAAGCGTAAGAATCCATGGACTTTGGTGGCGTAATCAGGAACAAAGCGCCTAAGAAAATTGGACCGCCCTTGCAAGCTCTGAAGCTGGCGAAGCGTGCGAGGAGGGGGAAGTTCTAATATGGCTTTGACTTTCAGGGGATCGACAGTGATTCCGTCTTGGGAAACAATGAAACCTAACAACCGGCCCGCCGGGACGCAAAAGACACACTTGTGTGGGTTCAAGCGGATTTTATATTTGCGACAATGCAGGAAAACTTGCCGGAGGTCGTTAAGGTGGTCTGATCGTTTTCGGGAACGAGCTGTGAGGTCGTCGAGATAGACTCGCAAGATATGGACCAAATCATGAAAGCAATAGGTCATGGCTCGCTGGAAAGTGGCACCAGCATTTTTAAGGCCAAATGGCATGACGCGATATGCAAAGGTGCCCCATGGGGTGGTGAAGGCAGTCTTGTACTGATCCAGACTGAGTGTAGACCATGTTTAGCTGTTGGAATTTGTAAATAGCTTTTTCCTCTGTCGTAATAGTAGACATGGAAATGTCTTTCGAAATGTATGGAAGAAAATACTTAAGGAACCACTCCAACAGAAACTCTTCAGGAATGTTGTCTTTCACCATCCTCTTCCGTCAGTGCCATTCTTGAACATGGTCAGATATGTGCGTGGCCTTGTCTTGGTGGCAGGTAGATAAGATCTCAGTGCCAGTATTGTAACAAACCAACAGCTGCAAATGGTCTAGGAAAACCAAGGCTATCTCATTAAAACCCCTGTAAGTTCCCCCAGGAAACTTGACATACCACTTCGCGGTTGCCCCCGTGAGGGTGCATTGAAATAATCTCAAACGAATAGAGTCATGGTTTAATGAATTCAAGGAGCACCAAAGGTGAAAAGTCGTAACATGATCACCAAGATCCTCACCATTCTTTCCTTCAAACTTCAGAATGTTAGAAGGGAGCTTGGTAGGTACTGGAAGCCAAGTAGGATCATGACACACTGGATCATTCATGAGTTTCGAAAGATCGGGTAGATTCATTCAAGCAAGAAACAGGAGCTGCAGCTGTGAAGCTTGAGTATAAGCTCCCAAAATAGGTTGACCTTGTAAACCTGAAGGATAATATGGACCATTCCCATGACCATATGGATGATAACCGCCTCCCACCTAACCAGTGTAAGCCTTAAGTAGGTGTGTGTGTGTTATAAGCACCGTAGTGGGGAGGGTTGTAATACGGGCTAGAACTGGCTATGTTATAATAAGAATTACCACCATAATTATGGGGTATGTAAGTGTTATTCGTAGCAAGGGCAGTCGTGTAATGACCATAAGTATAAGCTATGTGCCCATTCCTCGTATTAGGAGAGACATTAACGTTAGAAAAAGTGGTCATAGGTCGAGATGTAGAGACATGTGTGTTAAACTATGGAATGCGAGTTGTATTGTGAACAATGTTCCCACCAAAAGGAGGGGTAGTCCCGGGAGGTGGCCCTTCTCCAACATTTGGCATGTGTGAAGGGATATGACCAGTCCCAAACTGATATGAAGAAAATGAAGGTGCAGTGCCCCCAGTGGGTGCAGTGTGACTAGTAGGTCCAGTGTGACTAGTGGGTGCAGTGTTTCCAACACCATGACTAGTGATAGCATGACTACCAGACGTAGCAGAAGTAACAACTATGTTAATACTAGGCATACCAAATGAGAAAGGAGTAGTATTCATAATGGTCGTAGGTCCTGTGGTATTACTCAAATATGGCATCCCATATCGGAAACCATGTGGATTCGTTCCAAACACAATAGGTTGGATCTGTGGTGGTGGTGAACCTCCCTCCCAACTACCCTTAGGGGTGGTAGGAGCAGAAGTATCTTCGACTCTACCTGACGGAGTCGTGGGGATTTCTCCTGTGCCAGATGGTGTAGTCATAATGTGAGCTTCTTGAAGTTCGTAAGAAATATCAAAAGGATCCAAAGGAATCCTCCGATGTCTCTTATAAAAAGGACATCCAACCTCGTCAGCTGGTAGACTAGCCAAACAACGAGACCAGTAGAGAGGTAGATCTCACTCCACGATATCTCCAAAAAGTCAATAAATCAAAGCGTCTCCTAAATGCCAACCTAACGATAAAAAATCATGCACCTAAAGAAACTACAGCCAAATGCACACAAATAAGATTGGCTTAAGGGACTTCCCGACACTACAGCTAGTATATCTCGCCTAGGAGAGGCTTGAGACTCCCAAACTATAAATGGAAGTAACATAATCAGTTATAATGGCTCCCAGACTTCACTGCGTGCACAAGGTCAAATCCATATACAACAGGAAACTGGGTTGTCCAACCCCTATCTTACTTAGGACAATCACAGAATAACCGCAACGAATTCCCTGTGCAATACCTAGGTAAGGAAACTAAGGTCACCACAATATAGCCAATGCTCATGCAGATAGTCGCAAGTGGGATCCATCATATGGGCATGGTAGCTAAGCCCTAAACTCAGGAGCATCAAACCCCCAAGAGTCCTCGTACATGAACAAATCCTAGAAATATCTCCCACGTTCAGCTAGTATTGGAGGGATATCTCTGCAACCAACCTCCTGTGACCTCGTGCTTAACTCTAGTCTGATTAGAGCTTCCTAAGAACACTGATGTATACTATGGGTTTCACCACTCCCTGGTCAGACACATAATGTTTCGTCTAGTAGTCTTGGATTGTTAACTCATAATGATATGTTCCAAGACTCTAAACCTATACTAGTTGGTGCACCATATAAAAAGAAAATTGTTTCTAATCAATTTTAAGATTAAGCATTGATTTTAAATGGTTGTAATTACTCAAAGTATATGGTTGTGAAACTAATGATGTAAAAGATTCATTTATATGCACAATCGAAAAGCAATAGACTCATCTATCCAATAAAATACATGCCCCTAATATGACAATCAATCCAACAGTTCGAAATAAAATGCAAACTCTTTTAAAATTTCAATGCACAAGTAAGTCCTAGATGAAATCACAAGCACTTAGATGCAAAATACAGAATATAAAGCAAATATTTTTGTATTTTCTCTTATAAATGGAAGGAAAATGCAAAACAAAGTTTTTGTATTTTTTTAATGTAAATGGAATGAAAAAATGCAATCAAAATCTAACTATTTAGTACAGAAATGCAGAGCATATCACTCAGGCAACCCAACAAATCCCAAACAGTAAGACTCAGCCAATGCAATGAGCTATAAAATAAAAAATGTTGGGAAACCAAAAATCTCAAGAACAAAAGGAAAGAGGATTTTTTGGTCACGAACAAGGCATTGTGATGAACCTGCAACAATTAATTAATAAGAATATGCAAAATATCAGAAATGACAGAACTCATAATCACTTTTATATTGATCATGGGCCACTTCGACGGGGCAACCTCCTTTGAGCAAGCTCAATACAATTAACTTAACGGTGCCTTCAATGACCTCAACACACACTTATATACTAAGTCTATGCCCAATACTATGAGTCAAAAACATGGGACATATAATACTATGGGATGACTTACAAAGCATATGCATCCAATACTATGGGTCAATACTATGGGCTAATATAAACTACGGATCAACAAATACCGCGGGACGACTTACAAAGCATATGCGTCCAACAACAATATACTAACATAGTAAAGAGAAAGGTTGACATAGGTTCCTAACATCCCCTCTCCCTTAGAAAAATATTTGTCCTCAAAGCTTTGGTTGGAGAAATTGATGCAGAATCTGAAGGAGTGGTTCCCTGGTAGCATCCTCGGGTTGCATTTCGGGCCACGGACGCCTTTGGAGTGTCAAGGAGGATTGCTTGGAAGGCTGTAGATGAAGAAGAACCCGGTCAGCTACGTGGAAAATGCGCTCAGAACGGTGCTGATCGGCTTGTTGTTTCAAGCAAATTATAGCCTATTAAATTTTCAGAATTTACTTCAATCTAATCTAGGATCTTAACTGAGAGAACAACATGTACAGCATATCTACAGCATATCAATCATGGAGACAATAATGCAAGCACACAAGAGACACAAATATTTACTTGGGGAAAACCATAAAGGTGAAAAACCCCAATAATTTCCTCAGAGATAGATAGAGCAATGATACAACCCAAACATGAGAGATAGACATAACCTAGCAGCAGATCCTCCTCCTCCATAAGTGCACCACTCCTCCTTGAGTGCATGAGTGAGAAGTGAGTGAACAAATAGAGTGCCTCCCGCACTCTATTTATAATTGACTTGACTTGCCTTTTACATAAATCATGTAGGCTCAAACTTAACCACATAACATAATGATTACTGGGCCGACCCCCAATAGGGTGGTCTAATAACCCTTTGACCCACATGACTTATACAGGGCCGACCCCAACAAGGTGGTCTAATAACCCATCAAGTATAAGTTATGACATTTACAATGTAAATGATGACACTTCCATATAGAGGAATAATACCATCTCTATAGGAGTACATATATGAAATACATTCCGAAGTTACATATACATCAACACTCCCTCTTAACTAGGAAGGTATTTCTCAGCACAGGTCTTCTAGAACAAGTCATCTTCTTTGGATCATCATCATCGATGCATCGTCATCATCATCATCACTGCTGCTGCTATCTCAATCAAACTCTAAATCTACTCGTCATAGGAAGTTCTACAGAGCCAGTCCTTTTTCATACTGGATGTAGGCCCATCACCTGCAGGTCTTCGTCATCACTGGCCATATTGTGGAATCCTCAGGACTTATTACGCACGTCACAAAACCTGGCTACAGCATGCCAGGCTATTACGAGCACACAGCTCTACCTGAAGGATCTCCCAGGAGCACATTACATGTGACCCATCACAAAACCTGGCTGAAGCATCCTAGGCTGTTACGAGCACATAGCTCTACCTGTCGAATCTCCCAGGAGAACATTACATGTGATCTCACCACAAAACCTGGCTGAAGCATCCCAGGCTGTTACGAGCACACATCTCTACCTGTCAGATCTCCCAAGAGCACATTACATGTGGTCCACCACAAAACATGGCTGAAGCATCTGAGGCCTTTTTCATCTTGTCCAGATCTCCCAGGAGCAAATTACATGTGGTCATGGCAAAACCTCGAAAGAGCATTTGCCAGATGTCCCAGGGCACCGAATTACATGCCATAGGAAAAACCTCGAAAGACCATCTGCAAATCTCCCAGGGCACAAATTACATGCTTACCTGCACAACCTGATCCACGGCCACAAAGTATCATCTGATACTCACCATACATCATCCTGATGTACACATGATCATCTTGATCATCATCAGTGCAACATCCTGCTTCATGTCATCTGGAGAAGCTCATCATCCACGATCATCCTGATCATGCAATGCATCCATCTGATGCACACCAAGTATCAACCTGATATATATCATCACACATAGTGTATCCACCTGATACATAGATACATGATCCACATAATGTATCCATCAACATACATGATCTACTTGATCATACCTGATACATATCAATATACATGATCTATCTGATCATACAATGTATCCACCTGATACATATACAGATACATGGTCCAAGCATCCAACATGATGCATACAAAATACATACAAATGATCCAACCGATCATATCCAACATCCAACATGATGCATACATACATATGAATGATCCAACTGATCATATCTAACATCCAACATGATGCATATATACATATAAATGATCCAACTAATCATATCCAGCATCCAACATGATGCGTACATACATATACATATAAATGATCCAACTGATCATACAAAGCAGAAATTAGAACATCATCCTGATGCTCATCAACATCCAGCACTTACATCCACAGCCATGTAAAGGATCCTCCTTCCAACATGCTTGGAATGGCTTCAGCAAATGTGTCCATCACTTCTTCCTCGAAGTGTCCTCGATCTGAAGAACGCCAAGCCTCTCTCTGAAGTACTCGAACTTCATCCTGGCTAGTGGCTTCGTCAGCACATCTGCAATCTGCTCGTCCGTCGCAACATACAGGAGCTTCACGGCTCCTCTCTGCACCATATCCCTGATATAGTGATATTTGATCTCTATGTGTTTCGACCTGTCATGAAACACTGGATTCTCGGACAGCTTCACAGAACTCTGGTTATCACAGAAGATACCAGTAGCATCCAACGGGAGATCAAATAACTCAGATAGTAGCTTCCATAGCCATACTACCTCACAACTAGCTGAACAGGCTGCAACATACTCTACCTCAGCTTTACTCAGTGCCATGCGGGACTTCTTCCTGCTAAACCATGAGATCACACCTGATCCCATACTGAAGCAACACCCAGATGTGCTCTTCCTATCTGCAGCACTGCCAGCCCAATCTGAATCAACATAACCCTGCAGGTTAAACTTTTGATTCACTTCATACTTGAGCCCATAATCCACTGTACCCTTCAGGTACCTTAGAACATGCTTTACAGCAACCAGGTGAACATGCCTCGGATCTGTCAGGAATTGAATCAATGTGTTCATAGCAAAGCAAATGCCTGGTCTCGTGTTCGTCAGGTACATCAAGGACCCAATCATCTGACGATACATAGAGACATCAACCGGCTCAGATGAAGCATCACATAGAAGCTTCAGATTCGATGTCATAGTTGTGGCCATGGCCTTGCAATCCATCATCCCGAACCTCTTCAGGATCTCTACTGCATACTTCCCTTGTCTAAGGAAAATTCCATCACTCTACCACACCTCCATGCCAAAAACAAATAGTGCATCATCCCGAACCTCTTCAGGATCTCGAACTCGGCAGCAAGCTTCCGCTGCATGTCGGCAATCAATTTATCTTCACCTGTAACACACAAGTTATCCACATACAAAAGTAGTATCACTGGATTGCCTTCCTCAACCTTGTAGAAAAGGTTGGAATCCGCTTTATTCTTGGTAAAGCCCAAACTGGATAGAAAGTTGTCTATCCTACCATACCAAGTTCTACACACATATATGACTACACCACGTTGTCTTGAAATCCATCTGGTGCATCTTCTATTTCATCACTTTTATATTTCTCAATGCTGCCATCTGCAACATGCTTGATCTGATAGTTCCATTTGGAAGTCACATCAGACTTCCCTTCAGCTCTTGGGACCGCATCCCAAACATTGTTCTTCATGATCGACGGATCATGGCATTCTTCCCGTATCCTGGGAACTTCAATATCTTCAATAGATAATTTTGTTGCTGAACAAATGTTGTAGTTCTTCTTTTGTAGGAGATGGCATACGATCTTTCCTACACAACAAGTTAAATTGCACGATTAGAAAACATCTCATAGTTTTCAGAACAAATTCTTACACATAAAGAAATATGTCATACAGTCATGCAATTATCTTAGCCAATGCTTCAATACAACATTTATCCATATCTCGCAACTTTCTAGATGCCTTCCAATCTCTACCAGAACATTGTTAAGAGTGTGCACAACTCCCAACATGTCAGCAAAGAGGTTTCATTCTAGATAAGTAGCAATAGAATGTTGTACAGTGCCATAGACAACTTAACCATGTGTATTAGTAGTATACTGTTCATTAATGCAACTATTCTAATATGCACAATACATATCCTAAGTCTAGGTACATGTGTAAAATTAGTCACAGCAGATCTAATGAACAAGTAAATCAATCACAACAGATGAACATAGAAAATATGGTGCAAAACTGTGCAAAACATGCAGCAGTGCTCTCTATCCCAGAAAGGGTGAATGAATTACAATACAAACTGTCGCAATGACTAAGCAATTCGAATTGCCTAAGGAGGTCATTCAAATCACTGAATGGAGTAGCTTGACTCTATCTAGGAGTCCTCATCAATCATCGGTGGTGCTCATCAATCACAACAACCAGTCATCCAGGTGTCAAACTGAGTCTAACTGAGTGTAATAAATGTAACTGAAGTGTGTAGCACTGATATAGGATATGGAGGCTCAGTGGGGGCGCATGGGAGGCTAACTGAAGTCAGAACAAGTCACCTAATCAAACTGGAGGTCAAACGGAAGTGATACAGTCAGTCGGGAGTGAAACTAGCCTCAAATCAGGGAGAATCGGAGCTAACTGAATGTAACTGGAGTGAATCTGCAGTGGTAGGTGAACAAGTGCGCCCTTCTCTAGCAGTAGGTGAGAAGAGGGCGCCTTTCAGCTTGGGAGGGCTAAAACTCTGTGGTAAGTGGCTCCCGGGTGCTAGAAGAAGGTGGATAAGGTGCTGGAGGCATCAAACTGGTGACTGGGATGCATGCAAGTGCATGCAGCTGCATATCCTGAAATAGATCATGCAAGATCCTGAAGTAGATATGTATCCTGAAATAGATGATCCTGAAATAGATATGTATCCTGAAATAGATGATGTGGATATCCGAACACCCCCCCTCAAGCTAGACTATGATGTGCCAACTAAAATAATGTGGGGCCCTGGTAACTAAGACCAAAGGTCACCCCAATACAATAATCCAAAAATGCTGAAAAAATAAACTAAGTGAGGAAAGAGGGAAAACCCAGTGGGAAGAAAGCCCCCCCTCAAGCTAAAGCATAATAATGAATCAATCTGTCTCCACCATGATGGAACTCACCCCCAACAGTGAACGGAGGTAAGAGAACTTCTTCTCAGTGAAGCTCTTGGTGAAGATGTCTACAATTTGCTCATCAGTAGGGCAATATTGCAGAATGATGGTGCGGTCATGCACCAACTGTCGAATGTAATGCATATGAATCTCAATGTGTTTGGTCCTCTGCCGCTGAACTGGATCTGTGGAGATCTTGATAGCACTTTGATTGTCACAAAATAGGACAGTCGAAGTAGTGCCACCAAAACCAAACTCGGAAAGAATACCCTGCAACCAAACTGCCTGAATGCAGGCATTGTCTGCCCCTCGATACTCTGCCTCTGCTGAAGAAAGTGCAATGGATGCTTGCTTTTTGCTGGACCAGCAAATAGCACCATGACCAATCATGAAAACATAACCGGAAGTGGACTTCCGATCAATGCTATCACCTGCCCAATCTGAATCAGTAAAACCAATGAAATCTAGCTCAGAATCTGCAGCATAATGTATGCCAAACTGTCTCGTACCTTGCACATACTGCAAGATCCGCTTGGCTGCTCGCCAATGAAGCTCATGTGGCTGCTGCATATATCTTGACACGGCACTCACGGCATATGAGATATCAGGCCGTGAATGTGTCAAATAAAGTAGTGAACCAATCAACTGTTGATACATACTGCAATCTGCAAGCGGTGTGGAATCTCCCTCCTCAAGACTGATTCCTGAGAGGAATGGGAACGGGGATGCCTTACATTCAGCCATATTAAACTTCAATAACAGGTCGGAAGCATATTTTTGCTGAGATATAGTGATCCCATCAAAATTTTGAGCTATCTCCAAGCCCAAAAAGTGACTCAGCAAGCCCAAATCGCTCATGTCAAAAGCTAGATTTAAGGCAGATTTTAGCTTGTTTATTGAAGTAAGTGTGCTACCAGTAATAAGCAGATCATCAACATAAAGTACAATAACCAACAAATTACCTTTAACTCGCTGAAGATAGACATTCGGATCAGATTTGCATCTTTGGAAATTCTGAGAAAGAAGGAAGGAGTCCATCTTTGCGTACCAAGCTCTTGGGGCCTGTTTTAACCTGTACAAAGATTTCTTCAATCTACAAACCAATGATGGATCTGATGTATAACCCTCTGGCTGCTGCATATAGACCTCTTCAGCAAGGTCTCCATGTAAAAATGCACTCTTCACATCCATATGATGCACTTCCCAGTGCTTAGATGCGGCAATAGCTAAAACAAGGCGGATGGAATCCATCTTTGCAACCGGTGCAAAGGTCTCTGTGTAGTCCACTCCTTGGACTTGGGAAAAACCTTTTGCCACCAACCTTGCTTTATATTTGCTGATAGTGCCATCAGCAGCAACTTTAGTACGGTAGACCCATTTACACTACACTAATTTTCTTCCAGGTAGAAGAGAAACTAGCTCCCATGTATTGTTCTTTTGAAGAGAACTGTACTCTTCATCCATGGCACTTTTCCATCTCGGATCTCGATGGGATGAATAGTATGATTGGGGATCTGAACCAGCCATCAAATAACAAATATCAGGAAGAAATGGATCAGCAATAGAAAGAGCCATACCTGCCTTTTGAAAGTCTCCTCTTGTTCGTCTCGGATCAGCAGGATTTCCAAGACTAGAACCAGTAGATTGTAGAGTGTTTTGGGCCCACTTTGGTAACTGAGGGGGATCTGAATGGTCGGATTCCGAACCTGATATGTCATGATCATCATATGCTGCTACAATATCAGAAATATCAGAACTCATACCTTCATTATCGCTGCTCGAATCTTCTTCTGGTGAAGGCGGTGAATCGGCAGTTTTCTCCTCAACTAGTTGCAATTCTTGAAGCGGTTCTTCAAACTGCACACTGCGCTCTATGAATATCTTTTTAGATCTGATATCCATGAGTTTATATGCTTTTGATTCTTCCCCATATCCTATCAATATGCACTCGATACTTTGTGGATCCAAAGCTCGTCTCTTCTCAGAAGGAATTCTAGCCCATGCAGTAGAGCCAAAAACTCTCAAATTTGACACATCCGGTTTGTGACCAAAGAATGCTTCGAAAGGAGTCATACCTTTCACGGATGAATGTGGAACATGGTTCTGTATATATGTAGCAACATTGATTTCTTCAGCCCAAATATTTGCAGCCAAACCTTTCGATTCAATCATGCATGTAGCCATCTCTTTCAGTGACCGGTTTTTCCTTTCCGCTACACCGTTCTGCTGGGGTGTGTAGGGAACTGTATGTTGGATCTTGATTCCGCTTTGGGCACAAAGTTGCAGAAACTCGGACTTGATATATTCCCCACCATTATCAGATCTAAGAGCTTTGATCTTGCTCTCAGTGGTGGTCTCAACAGAAGCCTTAAAATCCTTGAATTTTCCAAGCACTTCTGACTTGTTTTTGAGAAAGAATACCCATGTAAAGCGGGAAAAATCGTCAATAAATGTCAAAACATACCTTGAACCATTTAATGACATATGGGGCAGCGGACCACTGATATCAGAATGGATCAATCCCAAAATAGTAGAGGCTCTGCTAGCCTTGCCGCGGTCGAATCTGTGCTCGGGGTGCTTCCCAATAATGCAACCGGTGCATATTCCCTTCGAGGAACGGAGTTGTGGAAGCCCATCTACCATGGATTTATTTGATAGCAGCAGCAAATACTTATAATTTATATGTCCAAATATTTCATGCCAAAGCCTACTAACCTCATTACCATGTGTACGAAGAGCAGTGGGCTTTGCAAGCGGAATAAAGTGCGAAAACTCATAACATTTTGCAGTGTGGTTTGCCTTTCCAACCGCAACTAGTCTTCCACTTTTGATATCAGAAATTTCAACTGTATTAGGGCTGAATGTGACTTTCTTTGGATCACCAGTGTGTGTCATTTGATACATAGAAAGGAGATTCGAAGCTAAGGAAGGCACATAGAGAACATTCTGAAAGTATCCATGATCTACATGAATCGTACCTTTGCCCTTTGAAAAAAATTTTGAGTCATCTCCCAAATGGATGGGGATGGAGCTGTTTGGATCGAATGAGGAAAAAGAATCAATATTTGCAGCCATATGATTTGATGCACCCGAATCTATCAAGAGAGTGGGCTTCGAAACCGTTTCCATGAGTGCTTGTCCTCTTTCATGATCGTCATTCCGATCCTTCTTCCTTGCACCGTCAGGAAGGGTTATGTTGTTCTTTTCCAAAAGGAGGGCCATTTGATCTATAGTCTTCTTCATACATGAACTTTTGGGATGAAAGCCACGGTTACAATAAGTACATTTAGATTTTTGGTTACCTTCTTTGCCCTTTTGCTTGGATTTCGAACTGGATGGTGCATCCGTTTGCTTGCCTTTGTCTTTTTGCTTGTGAGGCTCGAATTTGGGCTTCTCCTTCTTTAGCTTTCCTTTACCATTCGAGATCTTGGGTCCTTGAACAAATAGGGCTGAATCTTTGGAGCTTATGGACCCCATTTGAATCAACTTGTCATGCTCTTTCGTAACGGACTCAATGAAGGCATTCAAGGTAGGCATCTTCCAATTCGGGGTAGTTAGCCGACCGGAATTGAAAGTGGAGACAAATACCGAATAATCTTTCCCAAGCTTGCTTAGAATGGAGAGGATCAACTGTTTATCCTCTTTGATAACACCACTGTTCTTCAATTGCAAGTTCAAGTTCTTGAATTTTGTGAAGAATTCATTGATGGTCTCGAAATTCTCAGGATTAAGGCCAATCAATTCATTCTCTAATTGAAAAGCCCTAAGCTCATCCTGCTTGCCGAATAGTGTTTCAAGTTGCTCCCATATGGCTTTTGGAGTCTTCAATCCGCTGAGATGGAATTGAAGATCCTTGGAGATGGAGAGACAAAGAAGACCGTAAGCTTCATCAAGCTTGTTGTAGTGTTTGGTTCTTTCTGCTACATTGTTTGGCTCCAATTCAAGACCAAGAGTGACTCGGTAGTAACCTTTTGAACGTAATATGATCTCCATATCATCTTTCCAATCAAAATAATTGAATGGGGTGAGGATAGGCTTTGAAGAAGAGTATTCCATTGCAAGGATTGAGTCAAATGATGAAGAGGAAGCTTGCATGCAGACTATAGCGAATGCAATTGCTGTAGAAAGGCTTGCATGCAGAAGGTAGCGAGTGCAGTTGGAGGAGACAATAAACCTGCAAATCACATCAAAACAACCACAATAAGGTCGAACAATCCACCCTTTGAGAGTTGCATCACACCTGGGATTGGATTTCAAGCAATGTTGAATAGGTCCAATGTATCAGATCCAGGAATTATGTGGTAACTCAAGCTTCTGGAGTGGTATTGGAATATTTTTCAAGCTTTGCATGCACAGGAGCGAATGCCCTTGAGATATCTCATGCCAAACTTTTTGCAATTTTTAGCAATTCAGTCAAATCTTCTTGTATAAACACCTGTAGAAAAGAGATCTTGTCCCTGCAATGGCTCTGATACCATGTAAAATTAGTCACAGCAGATCTAATGAACAAGTAAATCAATCACAACAGATGAACATAGAAAATATGGTGCAAAACTGTGCAAAACATGCAGCAGTGCTCTCTATCCCAGAAAGGGTGAATGAATTACAATACAAACTGTCACAATGACTAAGCAATTCGAATTGCCTAAGGAGGTCATTCAAATCACTGAATGGAGTAGCTTGACTCTATCTAGGAGTCCTCATCAATCATCGGTGGTGCTCATCAATCACAACAACCAGTCATCCAGGTGTCAAACTGAGTCTAACTGAGTGTAATAAATGTAACTGAAGTGTGTAGCACTGATATAGGATCTGGAGGCTCAGTGGGGGTGCATGGGAGGCTAACTGAAGTCAGAACAAGTCACCTAATCAAACTGGAGGTCAAACGGAAGTGATACAGTCAGTGGGGAGTGAAACTAGCCTCAAATCAGGGAGAATCGGAGCTAACTGAATGTAACTGGAGTGAATCTGCAGTGGTAGGTGAACAAGTGCGCCCTTCTCTGGCAGTAGGTGAGAAGAGGGCGCCTTTCAGCTTAGGAGGGCTAAAACTCTGTGGTAAGTGGCTCCCGGGTGCTAGAAGAAGGTGGATAAGGTGCTGGAGGCATCAAACTGGTGACTGGGATGCATGCAAGTGCATGTAGCTGCATATCCTGAAATAGATCATGCAAGATCCTGAAGTAGATATGTATCCTGAAATAGATGATCCTGAAATAGATATGTATCCTGAAATAGATGATGTGGATATCCGAACAACATGAGCATATACATCATTGAACAATTTTATTTAAACAAACAAATATGCAAGAAATGATAATTAAAACACTTATCTTTGTTTGTTCGTTGGGTGGACTCCCTCTGAGTCATCGCTTCCTTGCAGGAGCTGCTGGAGTCCTAATCTGAAGTAGCTTCTACTACACCTTTCTGTTGTGGAATGTAGAGAGATGGTCAACTCCCTCTGAATATCTACATCCTTGCAGAAACCACTGGAGTGTACTCCCTCTTGATCTTTGCTTCCTGTATTACTTGTCCTTGAACTTATATTCATTCTCGATCCCTATGCATGCTTGTTATTATCATCATTGTGTTATCCTCTGGGTCTCATACGTAATCAAACATTCATTAGTATAATCTTAATATTATCAAAACACAATAATCTCAAGCTTGTATAGTCAGGATCATTTCAAACACAGATAATAAACATTAGTATTCAAGGTTTCAGGGAAGTCTTCTTTTAATCATGCATATTCTTATTTGATCATAGGACTCTTTGGGTTAGTTAAATCATCAATCAAGATAAGAGATATAATATGCATAAAACTCGTGATTACTCAAACCTATACCTTCATGATTCTTCTGATTAGTCATATCATCAATTATGGTAAGACACATAATATGCATATACCCATGATTATTCAAACTTATGGCTTCATGAATAATCATTATCAACAACACAACAGTATAAGATCCTAACCCAAGGTAGGATTCTGGCTTGATATAGGAAAAACATACCTGGATTAGCATGCTAGATAATTATGTCTAACATACTTGTATAATGTCTTTTGGTTCTCTTCAGTGACTTGTGCTAGTAACCTACATGTCTCATAAGTTAACCATTGTATAAACAAGTTATACATACCTCGAGAGTAGATCTTCTATGTGATCCATGACAATGGATGAATCCTTGTCTTCATGTCACCATGATCATACGTTCTTGAAGTAGAACATGATTTGTCTTTCTTGGTGTACCTTTTCTGTTAGTAGACAACATAAACCTCATACAACACCATAATGCATTAGTATAATCATAAGTGTCAACACCCTAACCAATGAATATCTTCTATTGTGCATTCATAATTTTGTTAAGGTGATACGACAAATCTAAAATCAAGATTGTACTAACCGTAATAACATGAAGACAAACATACCATGAACTTAATCATGAACAAATATCAAAACATACCTCAATGAGTCATACCTATCGAGATCGCTTGTAATATTCTTATGTAAGACCTTAGCCTCATCTCCCTCTGAAACATGAACTTCAATTATGTAGGTGACCAATCCATCTTCTTCTAGGATTAACCCAATCCACTTGATTTGCAAGAACTAGACCTGGAGCTGGATATGGGTTTGTTAGAGAAACCCCAAAAATTCGAACTTTGAATTTTAAACTTTCGAAAGGATAAAAATATGCACCTTGATGAGCTGATCAAACAAGTATATTCAGAATTTGAAAACTGCAAAATTTCATTCCTCAATTTTTCCTTTGAAACTTTCAGATTCACTGGACGTGACCTCACACTAGGGTTTTATGAAGCCCACTCTTCTACCCAATCAAAAGGTTTGATCCAAAGCTCTAAGCTTCTATTTTTATGAGGAGCTTCCAACTATGGTCACAGATTTCAAAAATTCCCATTTTTGCAGAAGCCCTAATTTTCCACTTTTCTAATCAAAGTACCAAACTAGGGTCTGATCAAGCTCGGCCTTCTGCCCAACCAAAAATTCTGATCTTGGTCTCTGAATTTTGATTTTGATGAGTAGCATCCAGCCGTGGTCTCTGATTACAAAAATTCCAACTTTCTCCGAAGCCCTAAATTCCGGAAGCCATGAATGAAGGTACTAAAAAATAATTCTGTTTTGATAGAAATATGTACCTGATTGTTTCTGGTGTAACTCCGAACTTTTCCATCCATAGGGTCTGAAATTTTTTTTTGAGATAGCCCGACTTGTTGTCTTTCCATCCTAACAGGTCTGACCTCAATTGGATTCTCTGAGAGAGAGTTATTCCAAGTGTCGCAACGTGACCTGTATATGGGATAATACAGGAGGGCGAACTTGTACGGCGTGCCACATGTCACTGTTTCAACTTCGGCCTCTGAAAAATTTTATTGAGATATCCCGACCTGTTATCTTTCCATCCCGATAGGTCTGACCTAAATTGGAATCTCTGAGACAGAGTTATGCCAAGTGTCGCAATGTGACCTGTTTATGGGATAATACAGGAGAGCAAACTTGTACGGTGTGCCACGTGTCACTGGTTCAACTTCGGCCTCTGAAAACGTTTATTGAGATAGTACAGTCTATGTACTACCTGTCACTTTTTACAACATTTCATTTGGAGCTTCCTAGCCCACGTTATGACCTTTTTCCCAAGGTCACCTGATTTTGACTCAGATTTGGAAGAGGCAGAAACCCTATATTGTACAGATCATAAATCACAAACTACAACGAATTAGAGGTTTTCCTTTGGATAAAAGGTACATGGGGATTTAATCTTCGACTGGTAAAGATTTCAGATCTGAAAACATCGCCAAAACGGATTTATAGCGAAAGTTCTACGACGACTGGTTTTTGCTATATCAAGCCCTAGCATCGTAAGTGCAACAAGTGTCATACATGCCATATCATGCCTTCTTTCAGGATAGCTATGATACCATGTTAAATTTTCAGAATTTACTTCAATATGATCCAGGATCTTAACTGAGAGAACAACATGTACAGCATATCTACAGCATATCAATCATGGAGACAATAATGCAAGCACACAAGAGACACAAAGATTTACTTGGGGAAAACCATAAAGGTGAAAAACCCCAATAACTTCCTCAGAGATAGATAAAGCAATGATACAACCCAAACATGATAGATAGACATAACCTAGCAGTAGATCCTCCTCCTCCATAAGTGCACCACTCCTCCTTGAGTGCATGAGTGAGAAGTGAGTGAACAAATAGAGTGCCTCCCGCACTCTATTTATACTTGACTTGACTTGCCTTTTACATAAATCATGTAGGCTTGAACTTAACCACATAACATAATGCTGACTGGGCCGACCCCCAATAGGGTGGTCTAATAACCCTTTGACCCACATGACTTATACAGGGCCAACCCCAACAAGGTGGTCTAATAACCCATCAAGTATAAGCTACGACATTTACAATATAAATGACGACACTTCCGTATAGAGGAATAATACCATCTCTATAGGAGTACATATATGAAATACATTCCAAAGTTACATATACATCAACATGGCCATGTGAAGATTGTCCTACAGAATGAGAAGAATCTGATCGCGGTTTCGAAGAACCGAGTCAATTTCCTGAACTAGGGAGCTGCTAAGGATGTATGGAAGAAGAACTGGTGGTGTTTTTCCATAGAATGCTTCATATGGTGTCCTTTGAGATGTGGTATTGTACCACCAAAACGCTGCTAGGAAATCCATAGAAATAGTTGGCCAAAGCTGTGTAGGGATGGGCAAGGGTTTGAGCAGTCCCAAAAGGAGTGTTGTTTCCCCCTTGTTGACTTGGAAAGTATCATCGTCAGCCACCATCTGTTGAATTGCCATTTTTAGTCCCTGCCAAAAGAAGTTGCATTGTTCCCAGTCATACATTTTGCAGAACCCAGAGTGCCCTGTTGATGAAGAAGCATGGAGTTCATAGAAGAGATAGCCCTGTTGAACATATTGCAACCAATTTGGAACAAGCAGAGAAAGAGCTGTAAGAGAAACTGGGTCATCAATTGTGCGAGAAGGAGCATCTTCCACCATATTGTCCTTACCCTTCTTGTAAGTGATCACATAGGGATAACCCATGAGTTGGATAACCCATTTCAGGTGTGTTGGGGAGGAGACCCATTGTTCCAGAAAATTTTCCAGACTCGGGAGATCAGTCTTGATGCAGAAACAATTCCCTAATAGGTATGGCTGCCACTTCTGTACTGCATGCAAAATAGCTATCATTTCCTGCTGAGAGGTAGATATGGCTAAATTCTTACCGGAAAGGTCTCTTGAAGGCAGCAAGCGCATTGGTTCAGCAAAGATACCTGCATATCTATCCAAGGAAGTAGTGGAGACTGTTGATGGGTGCATCTGAATGGAATTGAGATGAGCGATGACACCATGTGGATTCTTCTTAAGGATTTTTTCCAGGCGATGTGAGCTGATGATGCAGAGAGGCCCTGGTTGTAAGCCCATAAATTTTTGTTGTGCCCCATTGACTTTAAACTGCATCCAAAGTTCAGCAAAATCCCATAAGATGGGGCCAAGTGTGCGTAACCATTGAACGCCCAAAACCACATCACATCCACCTAAGGACAAGGCAAACATGTCAGAGCGTAGGTTATAATCTTCCATAGAGATACGCACATTGTGACACTTCCCCTTGCAAGGTAAGGTGCCCCCATTAGCAACCATGACTTCAAAGTTGGAGCAAGGATGGACAAAACAATCAGCCCATTTGGCAATCCGAGGGTCAATGAAGTTATGAGTGCTACCAGAATCAATGAGTATGGTAAGAGGGAGCTTCTTGAAGTATCCCCTGACCCGCATTGTTTGTGGGGTGGTGACGCCGGTTACAGCATGGAGAGAGATCTCGGGTGGGTCGTCTTGAGATGGGGTGTCAACAGGCGGGTGTTGAATGTCGACCTGATCATCTACTGTATCTGTAGCTTCTTCACCAAGTTCTAAGGTAGGAGGAGAATCCACATCCAAGAGATAGAGCTTTTGTTGAACACATCTATGTCCCCAAGTGAATTTCTCATCACAATTATAGCAAAGCCCTTTTTCTCGGCGTGCCTGCATTTCTATTTCAGACAAATGCTTGCTAGGATTTGGTTGAGGAGCAGGCGTGATGGGAGGTCGTTGGGAACCCATATTTCTGAAGGGAACAAAGGTGGGTTTGGAGCGTTGTTGAGTTGCGATATTGTCCTCGGCCAGCTTAGCCAACCCTAGGACTTCCATCATTGTGTTGGGACAAAACATTTTGACCTCTGAGCGGATTTCATCCTTGAGACCATTGATAAAACAACTCCTGTAGAATTCATCAGACAATCCTTCTGTGTGATTGGCCAATTTCTCAAATTCTGTCTGATACTCTCTCACTATGCCAATTTGGTGAAGTTTAGTGAGTGCTCCTGTGAAATCATCAAAAACACTAGGACCAAATCGTGGCAAAATGAGTTGGCAAAAATCTATCCAGTTTGGCTCGGGATGAGCTTTGATGTACCAATGGTACCATTGAAGGGCTTCCTGTTCCAAATGAAAGGATGCAAGTGGAACTTTCTGGGCATCAGAAGTATTATGCAGACTTAAATATTGTTCTGCTCGATATATCCATCCAGTCGAATCAGTACCATTGAAGCGAGGAAAATCAAGCTTCGGCCCACGAAAATTGCTGGAAGAAGAGAACCCGGTGGCTACAAAATATTCTGGCTGTCTGGTATTGTTCATGGCTGAATGCTGAAGATGGAGGCTGAGAAACGTTTCATCCAGATCTTGTAGTTTGGTTTGGATGGTTGCAAGTACTTCCTCCATGGTGTGTGCTCCTGCACGGGTGACAACCATAACCAGGTTTTTTTTTGGGGGGGGGGGGTGGAATGGGTAGAAAAACACAAATAGAAGCTGATTTAGTAAAGGAAAATTTGGATTGGGGAAACAATCTGATGGGTAATTGGGGTTTGACTAGATTTTGGACACTGTCGAAAGGACAAGAAAGCAAAAAGGGGGATTTCAGAAGCGGGGTGATAGAATGAGAAAATTTGGTAGGGAGGGACAAAGAAGCAGAATTCAGAAAGGAACTCTGTGGTAAAATTTGAAGGTGATTGGGTGAAATCTGAGGAAGTTATGGCAAACCCTAAAAATAGACAAATGTGGGATTTTGGGCTTTGGAAAGGGGAATTGGGGATAGGGTCCTCAGGAATGAAAGATGCAGAATGGGATGACAGGGGTTCCCCAAAAATTTCAAGGGAAACAGAGTGAAAACAAGGGAGATATGGAGAAAAAACTAAATTTTATACTCTTTTTTTTATATGGAGAAAAAACTAAATTTTATACTCTTTTTTTTTTTTTTCAAAAATAAATCGGCAATAGCGGCGCAACGATACGGAAGGGATTGAAAATGGCTGGATCTGGAACGACTTTCAGAATAGATCTGAAACGGCTGGATTTGGAGCGGAAGTGATCGGCAATAGATATGGACCCCAGGTATGTACAGTGTCCTAACAATTCAGGTGTTTCACTTGGCCACCAATGATGTCTGACGGCTTGGGTATTGGGGCAGTACCCCTCACTCCACGGCTCAGGTAAAACTGACAACCGCTTTGCTACAAACGATAGTTCTTGGTTTACCTCATGGGTGGGAACTAATCAATCAGGTAGGGGTCGTTGCCCTTTTCGCTGACAGGTCCTCTCAATGGGCCAACTACTTTGGGGTTCCTGTGGTACTCCTCACAATGTGTTTTAGGGAATATGCCCAAGTACTTCCCATAGTTAAGCGGATAGGGATTATTCCCAAATCCAAAGCTGCAACAGATGCGAAAAAAAAAATTGGCAGAAATTCCACCCAATGAGCCCAAGAAAGTGCTCTGATACCAGATGTGATGAACCTGCAACAATTAATTAATAAGAATATGCGAAATAGCAGAAATGACAGAACTCAGAATCACTTTTATATTGATCACGGGCCACTTCAAGGGGGAAACCTCCTTTGAGCAAGCTCAATACAATTAACTTCACGGTGCCTTCAATGACCTCAACACACACTTATATACTAAGTCTATGCCCAATACTATGAGTCAAAACCATGGGACATATAATACTACGGGATGACTTACAAAGCATATGCGTCCAATACTATGGGTCAATACTATGGGCTGATATAAACTACGGATCAACAAATACTACGGGACGACTTACAAAGCATATGCGTCCAACAACAATATACTAACATAGTAAAGAGAAGGGTTGACATAGGTTCCTAATAGGCATGGAATAGTTAGGAATCATGCCAACTAAGACTCAGGAACACTAAAAAACAACCCAACAACAACCCAAGGTCAACAACCAAGTAATCCCAAAGTTGTACGCAACTGTGTGAAGAATAGTAGCGGGTAGACACGGGCTACATTATAAACAAAGGAAGGTAGATGTGGTCAAAACTAGGTTGACCCGCGTACAGGGAAAGGAAAATGAACCCAAAAAGATTCAAACAACACAGAAAAAGCTATTTTTCTATAGTAAATCCCAACAGCCAATCAATGACACAGAAACTCGACAAACAACAACTCTAAATAACGAAAAATGCCTAAGATACCCAAAATGGAGGTTTCTCCCCAGCGGAGTCTACATTTTTGTTACAAAGAAAAAATTCCTATGGTATGGGGCAAACCACAACAGAAAGATGTCTGGTAGAACACTACTCAATTCTCAAACCAATGCTATATAAATGACAATGCTGATATAATGAAGAAAAGACCAACCTTCAACCGGATCTTTGAAGTAGATCCCTGTTGAGATTTCAACTTCTACACTTGAACCTGCAAATTAGTCTCAACGGCCAATACAAGCAAGTGCATATAATATGTGAAATACATGCATAATCATTGCAATGGTCTAGGATATCATAAGCAAATGTAACCCAGTGTAATTTAAACAACATTCACAACATCAATAGGACAAGAAAAATGATTATTTCCATTAATTGATAACAAGAAGTACATAATACAACCTCTTGTCGGCAACCAATCTGAACCGAGAACTAGGTCCCTCCACTTTTGCCTCCACCACTTCAATCCTCCATACTATGGCAAACTCAAACTATGAAAGGAGTTTAGTAGGTGAAAATAAGGATCTCACAATAACAAGGATCAATGAATGTAGAATCAAGTCACGACAAAAATACACTAGAGTTGTCTTGCTCTCTCTTTCTCTTCCCTTCCATGAACCATAAGATCTCAATATATAGCCTTCGAAACATAGTTGAAAGGTTGAATCAAGTCGTTTCAGGGTACATGGAGGGCCAAAGGTCACCCTAAGACCGCGTTTTGGGAGTAAAAGTGAGTTTTTATTACTTTTTACCATGTAACTCGATGTACACTGGCTACTTAGGTGCATCCCACGTGTAAGCTAGCTATAGTGGAACAACAAGCGTATATGAACAAAAATAGGGAAACTTCGTTCCTGAAAGGAAGATCATGGATATGAGTCAATACAATGGATACTGAAGGCCAATCAATGCTAATGCTCACACAGTGTAAAAATATGCTATAACAAATGGAAGGAATTTAGATTCAATGTAGGTTGGTTTGTTAAGTCATTTATGGTTGGGTGTTAATACAAGAATGGCCCAATGCAAATAATTCAGACATAAAGTGTGGGGATTAATACAAGAGACCTAATGCAAATTTTAACACATAATACCTGGAATAATGTATTACTAGTAATACAAATAATTTAAAGTAAAAAACTATGTTGATAATCAATGAAAAGGGAAAATAGGACTTTAAACCCTATGGCACGTAATCCTCCAAATGGGTTATCTACTTTACTTTCTAGTTCTCGTTTCTATAGTTAGATAAAATTGGTTTGAAAGAAAGCAAGATTGTATTATTGTTTACAAGTAACCTGAATAGCCAAAAATATGTTACCAAGATACTACCTTAATGATAAATGACTAAAATAGGTTAGTGGTGTAAAGTACAAATATGAAAAATATAGGTTATGATGGTAACGTACAAATACATTGAGAATTAAAAAATAAAAATATATTAAACACAAAAATTAAGATATCATATTGAGAATTGAATAAAAAATATAAAGGCTTCTCGAATGATCTTGTAATATGATACATCATTAAAAGGTCCCTTGCACAAAGATGAGGGACCTTTTAGATGCAACTGTTGTTTTTCAAAACATGCATCCATTGTAGAAATTCACAATTAATACATGTTAATTAATTCTAGGAATGGAAAGACCTAAGGAAGCCAACTTAGATGCCACAAAGGATAGGACTACAAAACACGTGTGGTTTTTCTAAAGCATGAATTATTCCCCAAATTATCTTGTGGCCCCATTCTTCTCTTCACAGTCTCTTCATATCCACTCAAGTCGTCAACCAAAGCAAAATGCAAACGCGATTTCATCATCTATACTCACCCTCAATGAATTTATCCTCAACCCTAAGTAAATATTCTCCCCTCTTTATATTTTCATTCAATTTATATGCTCAAAAAACATAAAAAAAAACCTACAATGAACTCTTAAAGATCACAAAATAATCAAACAAAATCACAAACCAAGTATTTGAACCAACAAAATTATTCCATATTCAAAGAAAATATTGTTTATAATTTGTGAGAGGGCTTGGTGTATTTGTGCGAGAATCAACATGACCCCATTCTGTTTATTTAGGTATTGTTAACATGGGAAAAATACTCCTAATTTGTTCTATAGTGGCTTGATGTAGAGACTCCCCAATTGTCCTTTTATACTTGAAAACTTTCATGGGGAGTGATGAGTCCAAGATACAGGTATCTGATAGCCTTTCCCCACAGCAAAAACACAAGAAAGGGTGAAGAAATACACTTGTTTTGTGGGAGAAATGATTTACCTTGATTATTTAATGAAGTTGTTTTAAAGGTTGTTCTTGTATGTTCAAATGCGTGTTCAATAAACTAATTATGCGAAAATCGAGTATGATTGAGCAGGTCCAGGTACAATAAAGGACAAACACACAAATCAAGTAGAGAATTGAAAGATTATGCAAAGCTCAATGCCTTTTTTTTCTGTTTTCTAGAGAGAACACCTATTCAAACAAAATCGCCAATTAGACATAGAAGTTAGGTTAATCATTAGAGGATATATATACGGCCCTCTCGGCTAGCGAGAGGATCCCATTGCCATTTTTGAGGATCATTGTTTACATTTTTATACTGTCGAGATACTTTGAGTTATAGACTTTTGTCAAACTATGAAGCTTCTATGTTAATTAAAGATTTGATGTTGCTTTCAATTCGACGTCTATAAGTTTCTTTCACTCCTGAGTATGGGTTGGAGAGGGCCCCTCCAACACGTATGTCAGGAGATCTTACTGTTAAGGTAATTTTCATTATGTGTTTTACATTGACTGAAATCTATATTACATATGAACGCAATTGAATGGCACTAACTAGTATGATTTGATTTCTATAGTAATGCAACTAGTCTAATTCCGTAGTAGTTTATCACGCATTCTGTAGATCGGTAACACTGGTTCAGTAGTCCTGTAACAACATTCTTCCAAAGCATATACTAAGCATCTATTTCCTTTTGTACTCACATTGCTTTTGAACAATGATCCAGATCTTAAAGCTTAGGCACTTTCCCATTATTATGGTTGCTCATAAGAGATTGCTACTTTCAATACTGTGGTTAATTAATGATATTCACTTCTTGAAAGTTTGATTACTTCGTAGCATTAGATAATAGTATTCTGAACTTGGTTTTGGCAATTGAATAGGTTAGACCAGATTTCCAGTTTTATGCATTTGATTTACAGTAATTCTTTCTTAGATTAAAGATCCAGTTTTCATTTATAATAGATCTGCTCTATTTTTAGTATTCACTTCCATAGTCTAAATTCTCTATTATTTTCATCAAGTCAATTCCTAGGAACATATTTATTGTTTTTAGAATTTAAATCCTTTAATATAGATTTACTGTCCTCAGTACTTGAACTTCTTAGCATGGGTATCGTTCATCCATAGATTAGGCAATCATTTTCCAGGTTATTTGATTTCTTTTAGGAAAACCTTAAACATTGATACCAACACCCAACCACGACAAAGACTATCCTATAAGAGCACATATAGTTCCTGCACCTCTGAAGTATGTACGTCCCCCATGTTGATAATTAAATTAGGATCCTAGTCTAGATGCCCTCATTAGGCACCCATTATGAGAGCTCACCACTTTTTGGCATTGTTTCCGGGAAGGTGCTAAATCTTTTAGGAGACATCTTCACTAAAAAAAACGAAAAATCACATAAAAAAAACAACATAAATATTTTACCAATGAATGCCTCATCGGCAAAGGGATAGGTTTGGATGCTTTTTGCCTAAGCGTCCCATGAGCAACAACAGTAACAACAGTTCCGACCATTCTCAGTTTGAATTTCTAAACTTTGAAAATGAAACTGGCTCCACATATGATCCAAACAGAGACAACTTATTTACTAGTTCCAGCTCAAACACCACTATGGCAGACGAAGAAGAGGAGCCTAGGGAGTTGTTCACCTTCCCCATTAGCATACCTCTTGGAGATGCTAGGATGAAGAATATCAACCCTAACAATTTTCCAAACTTCCATGGATTGACTTCAGAAGATCTTGCCACATTCCTGTTTGAATTTGAGGTAGTTTGTAGATCCTTTGATTACACTACAGATGCACAAAAGCTGAGACTTTTTCCCTCCACACTGAAATATTTATCACTTAGGTGGTTCATGAGTTTAGAAGGAAATAGTATTTTCAGTTCGAACCAGATGAAACAGGCATTCCTAGAAAAATATAGGGACTACTGCAAAGCAAAGGATATAAGGGATGAAATATTTAGGATGCAACAAGGAGACCGTGAATCCTTAGAAGACTATGCCCAGCGTTTTCAGCTCAGCTACAAACGAGCTAACCATTGCACTCTAGACCCCGAATCGCTGAAACTTGTCCTTCTCAGAGGGATCAAAGAAGAGAATTTTGAGATCCTAAACCTATTAGGAGATGGAGACATATTCCAGAAGACCTATGACTAGATACTACAGATCTTCAAGAACCATTCTAGGTCTAGGAAAAGGAAGAATGGGATAAGAGATACACATCTACCCATAGGACCCTCGTCATCTTAAGGACCCAATCTTACAAAATCTGATTTAGGAAACCTGCTAGATGACATGAAGACCGACATCTTACAATCTCTGGCCATGCAACTTGATGCACTTCAGATAAAAAAGAAGCAAGATGAAATTAACCAAGCCTTGGTAGTATTCTGTCCTTGTTGTAGAAAGAAACATGAGAAGGGTCACTGCACTTTAAGCACCATAGAATTATGTGGTCTCTGCACCGACAACCACTCCACTGATAAATGTCCCCTCTTACCCTCATGTAAGGTTGCTATCCAAGATCCCGTAGTTGAAGGAGCAATTGAACAGCTCTGTTTTATAAATCAAAGGAGGAGTAATTTTGATAGACCATACCAACCTAGCAATCAAGCCTACTATAATCAAGGCCAATGGAATTGGAATTCTGCACCAAATACATGGAAAGCACAGCCAAATGCAAACCAATGGTAGAAGAATCAGCAGAATCAACAAATGTATCAACCATCCTACCAACAATCTTATTACCCACAGTTTTACCCTCAATACCCCCCACCTTTTCCTCAATCAACCACGAATTATGCAAATCAATACCCCCATCCATCAAATTGGAGAGCCCCATTACAACAACCAATTATTATGCCGCCCCCACAAACTCAACCACCCACCAAACCCCCACCAATTCCATCCCAACACATCCCAAACCCTAATAATAACAGACCTCCACAACAGCAACAGACTTATAATGCTGACATCACACAATTCCCTACCTATGTCGTAGACACCATGGAAATAAACGAAATAAACCTCAGATCTGGAAAAACATTGCAAAATACATCCACACATAATATCCAACAACCTGAAACTCAAGGACAAATAGCACAACCCTATGTTCAGCATCTGAATGAACCAAATCCTCAAGAAGAAGAAACTCAAACACTCCAACGAAACAGAAATCCTCCATTTCCAGAAAAAATTATACGCAGTACAAAGGAGGAGGAAGAAAATGCAATCTTAAACGAATTAAAGCACTTAAACATCCAGATTCTAATTTTACAAGCAATAAGGGATGTGCCCATATGTAACAAATTTATTAGAGAAACTTGTCTGAAGAACCTAGGGAGAAGAAAGCGTGATCCACCGACCATAACTGTAGTAGGACAATTGGCTGATTTGATGTTGGGTATCATTATTAACCCTAAATATCTTGATCCAAGTAGTCCTATAGTAAACATCACCATCAATAACAAACAAATAAATAGAAGCTTAATCGATTTGGGAGCTGCTAACAACATGATGACTAAAGAAACCATGATGCACCTAGGACTCTAATCAATGATCCGACCAACAACTATAGTACTCCAGCTAGCTGACACATCCACTGTGAAACCCGGAGGGATGCTCGAAGACATTATGATCAATATTGAATCCTAGGAATACCCAGCTGATTTCATAGTAATTAAAATCAAAAGTAAACTTAGTGGTTATCCAATCATACTAGGTAGACTGTGGTTGGCAACTGCAGATGCTTACATAGGTTGCCAATCATGAAACATGACTATCACCAGTGGACATGCCAGGAAGAAAATCACCATTTACCCACCAACAAGGAAATATTTAGACTTAGAATACCAAAATTGGACTGATGATTATAACGACACACCAAATCAAAACTTGCGACCTGTCCTAACAATTGATGTTGCACTATCGTTAAAAGCAATAGATAAAGATGGTCATATAGATAGGTTCATACAAAATGCATATTCTAACAATGTTTGTCTTGAAATATTTTTTGACACAAAGCAGCAACAAGAAGGCGAAAGTTCAAACCAGAACTTAAATAAAATGTGGACAAAAGTGCTATCTCTACAAGAACAATCAGAGAAATCAAAGACAATGGAAATTATGCCTGGAAAGATGGTCAACATCAATTCCAATCTAAAGCCAGAGCAAGAAGCACAGTTAATGAAAGTATTATCACAACAACATAAAGCTTTTGCATGGACATATGCAGACATGAAAGGTATACATCAAAGAAGGTTCTATCCCTATCAGGAAAACACAAAGGCGGTTGAACCCAGCATTAAAGGACATTGTCAAAATCAAACTACAGAGTTTATTAGATGTTGGGTTCATATATCCCATCTCTGACAGCGAATGGGTCTCGCCACTAGTTATAGTCTCTAAAAAAGGAGGCAAATGGAGAATTTGTGTGGACTACAGAGAGCTAAATAAAGCAACCAAGAAAGATCACTTTCCACTACCATTTATAGATTAGTTGTTGGACACATTAGCTGGGAACAAGTATTTTTCATTCTTGGATGGCTTCAATGGGTAGAACCAAATTTTAATACACCTAGCTGATCAATATAAGACAACATTTACAGCCCTTGGGGTACTTATGCATACAGAGTTCTACCCTTTGGGTTATGTAACACTCCGGCAACATTCCAAAGGGCCATACTAAATATATTCTCTGAATTCATAAATGATCAAATGGAAGTCTTCATGGATGACTTCACACCCTGAGGACAAAACTTTGAGCAAGCATTGACCCATCTTGAATTGGTATTAAAAAAATGTATTGAAATGAGCCTATGTCTTAGCAACGACAAATGCAGAATGTTAATGCAAGAAGGCATCATTTTAGGACATCATATATCACATAGGGGGATAGAGGTTGATCAAGCAAAATTATCAGTAATCAAAACATTGCCACCACCTATTAAATACAGGGATGTGAGAAGTTTCCTTGGGAAAAAAGGATACTACATGAGGTTTATTTAAAATTATAGCAAAATTGCTACCCCAAGGTTTGCACTTCTCACAAAAGACACTATGCGATGAGGATTTAAATGGAAGAGGATGTAAATACATCTAATTTTTATACGTATTTTGGTGGCAAGTGTCGAAGAGAAATGTGGTGAGAAACCACATATTTTTGGAAGGACGGAAGGAGATTACATGATCATGATCATGCCACCCATCAAATTGAAGACAATTCCTGAGCCAATTTTTTTTTTTTTTTAATTTTATTAATAACCATTGTCGTACTTTGGTCCAAATGTTTTTTCTAACTCATTGTTTCTGCATATTGTGTTCCTAGTGCCACCTCTCTATATCAATGCATAAATCAACCTCAGCTTGGTTTGTGGTTCTAGTTGCATGCCATTATTTGTAGTTGCATGCCATTGAGTGTTGTTTGGAGTTGTCGTGAGTCTGTGACATTCATGCAATAAATGAAGTCTTGTAGAGGAGGACTCATCAAAGGGAAAATTTGAATTTCATTTTGACGAATAACAAGTGGACATTGGTATCCAGGTTCACATAGGTAGTAGGGACAATGTTTCAGCCTTGTTTTGGGCCTAGTAGTGGTTATGTTATTATAGCTATAGTCATTGACACATTTTCACACCTTATATCTCATCCCGAATTGAGTCAGGATTCATAGGGCCATGACAGGACATAGTAGCGTGAACCTAGCAGCCTGATCTTCGCATGTCGGAGATCCATGTGAATTGTTTCCAGGAAGGATGAGGCGAGGTCAGGGGCAGGGGAATTAAAGATCCCAGCTACTTGACATCGCATGGCTGACCTCATGGGAGACCTCATGGGAGTTAAACAGGGACAGAGATCCACAGCCCAGAGTAGATCTTACAGTTGGACGGCTTGAAAAACCAAAGCCACTGAAGTGAAAGTGAACTTGGAAGATATTCTTGTTCCTAATATGATCAACTTGCACAAGGATACTGGGGAGGTTATCTATGCCAAACTGCTAAAGGCTTCCCTAGAGCTGTCAAAATTGCAAGTCAGAACAAAGCCCACAAGACACAAATAAAAAAGCTACAAAATGCATTGTTGGCTACTGAAAGCCAAGAAGACAAGAAGGGTAGTATAAAAAAGATGTTGGATGACAAAGACAGCATCATTCAGTCATTAAAAAAGAAGCTAAAGATCCCCTCTAGCTGGTAGAAGCTTCTGAATTGGAAGAGATCTCCAAGAGGAACCAATAGACTACAAAGCTAGGATGTTGAAGTTTGAAGAGAATTTGTGGCTGACTGATATAGCTTTCATGGTGGAAAGTGAAAAGAAGTGGAGAGCTAAGTCTGAAGACCTTGAAAGGAAAACGTAGGAGAAGAGCAAAGAGTTGGAGAACATGGAAATCCTAAAAGACTGAGAAGTGGAAAGGTTGCAAAGCAGAACCCAGAGGTGAGGAGCAGAGTCTCAGAAGAAGAGCAGGAGGGAAAGGCTTGGGAGGTAAATACCTAGGGCTACAAGTGAAGTATGATGAATTAATAAAGCAGTTTAGAGGTGAGACCTCCCTAATGGAAGCAAAGCAAGGGAGGGCTGGGGAGAAATTGAGGCCATATCTTGATTTCATTCTGGACAAAGAGGATGTAATAAAGTTAGCCAGGAAAAGCATAACAACAGTCAAGGAAAAGTTGAACAAGAAACCCATGGAGTGTGCAGAAAAGGCCATAGAATTTCTGCAAAGAACACATTTCAGGAAAGGATAGACATTTTAGCATATCAAGTAAAACTCTACAAAGAAATGTTTGATCCATTATTCAAGAAGGGACTTCCTCTCTTTTGGGAGGAGCATGGCACCATGAGTCAGTGTAATTTTTTGCATAATTAATGAAATTCAGTCGGTTTCGGCCATCTTTTTTGGATTTCTTAATTTCTTAATTAATTAATTAATGCATCGATCTGTAGGTTGGATTTCTATGAATATACGATTCATGTGTTATTATGTCTTAAATTAATTTCTTCGTTTAACTCATTTTATCTATTAATTTTCTGCAACTGAATTTCTTAGTTTAACTCATTTTATCTATTAATTTTCTGCAACTGATAGACAGCCACAACGCCAGTTGCTTGGATCTGCGTTGTATAAAGATACTATGTAGCACGGGAACCACTCCCAGCTTTTAAGAAACTTGTTCCCGAAGTTCTGACATTCCAGGGAACTTGTAGGAAAATTTCCAAATCCGATGGGAACCATTCCGGATGGTTGGGAACTTATTGGGAACTTCTACCCTCTAAAATTGGGAACTTTGGAACTTTTTCTTGCGCGTTCCCTTCACCGAGCGCTTACACGCATTCATGATTTCCATGTGGGTTGTTAATGACATTCCTATTGCCTCACACCCATACATATACATGGTTGACTAAAAAAAATTCTATAGAAAACTAAGCTACAGTAAAAGTCTATTTTGTGCTACCTTGTCGAGTTGGTGCACTAATCTCTATCTACCACCCATTCTAGAGTATTCTCTTGAATTGCAATTACCGTAAACAATAATAAATGAAAATCTATTTTGACTTTTATATATTAAATAAGAGAAAGTAAATTTATATATTTTACTCTTTACTTTATGAATAAAAAAATAAACTTTTAACTAATTGGAAATAGTTTTAAATCTTACTTTAAAACTAAATCCATATATTACATTTAAATAACAATTATCTTGATTTTTATTTTATAATAATTTAAATTTAATTATTTATACACCTTTGCAAATACCCTAGCATAGAATGTATGTATATTCTAATACATTTTAATCATAGTTGGCACGAAACTGAAAACTTTATACATATAGCCACAACTATAGGGACTATAAATTCTAAAAGGCTCCACTTTAGAAAGAGCCTGCCTTATATAATCAACTGTAAGGCACACTCTTTGGTTTTGGTTACAACTGTTATATCCGGCCACATCATATCCACACGTGCCAACGATCGTGAAGGATGGGCGAAGGTGGTTTTCCTTACCGCCCTTCCAACTTGCGAAATCATGTGGTGCTTCCATGTGGAGAGCGGTTTCAGATTGTGCAACCACCCATCCCTTTGTCCTAGCACGCATGTTGGGGATGCGGAATTGATCTTTTCCGCCATTTAAAATGGTTTGTACGTTGGCAGAGGTGATCTTTTCCGCCATTTAAAATGGTTTGTACATTGGCGGAGATGATCTTTTCCTCCATTTATAATAGTTTGTACATTGGCGGAGGTGATCTTTTCCACCATTTAAAATAGTTTGTACATTGGCATGGATGTAATCTTTTCTGCCGTTTAAAATGGTTTGTACGGTGCTAATGGTAAATGATGGACTGTATCACTCGTGTGAATAATCTCATCACGTTTATGATGGATTGTGTTTATGTGTGACGACGTATAGATGATATCCCACCACACTGTGATAATTAATGTCATGAAATTTTATGCAATGATGATATCTCACCACAGAACATTGAAACTTAAAGTTCAAACTCTCTATGGTTGCGATTTTGGAGCTCTGTTTTCTCTGAGGACCGAGGTTTGCTTTTGTTGAGGTGGAACCGAGAAGAGTGTTGGGCGGGCAGAGCAGTAAGATTGGTTTGAAGAATCGACTGCTAGTTTTTCAATTGGCAGGTATTTATATTATTCAAACCATAAATCTAAATCTGTAACATAGCATGCTTATTCAGCCTTCGGGCTAAAAATCCATATCTTCCATGGTTGTCAAAAATCAATGCAATGATAGTTTCAAGTTCACAGTAATTTAAAGTCGCTGAACGTTTTAGATTCTTCAGATTTCCTTCCACCCTTGTCTGTCTTCTTCAGATTTCCATAATTTATTTCCTTCAATTCTGGGTAGTTATCTTCTTACAGTCCATTAATATGAATTCACATCGTTATATTTGCAAAATCGTGCATTACAGGATTGCCGCCAGCTTGCATACGTTTTTTGTCCGGTGGTGTAGCGTATTATTTTCATATATTCCATATTGTTTTCTGCAAATCCTCTAGCATTTGGCTAGGTTTGTTGGAAAAATATAATGACAAATGAACTCGGAAAATTGAAACATGTTTCTTCTTTTTAATATCATTTTGCAGTTAATATTCACTATAGAAAAGTCCCATGTATTGGGTAGTTGGACATGGTTTATGACTCAAATTGTTGGATGAAATGAGAACACATTTGAGTCTTGCATACGATACCAAGGAATTTAGTTGAAGAGATAAAGCTGATAAAAATGTTCTTAAAATAAAGTGAATTTTATCAGGAAATTCGTGTGAAAATTGGTGAATACCCTTGTTTGTCTTAGTTTGCAGGTTGATAATGAAGAAAAGAAAACAGTCCATTAATACTGGGCATTGGTCATAAATAAATCCAATATCAATTTTAGCAGAAAATTGGTGAATACTTAGATGCGGTAAACCAGAGCATAAACATATGAATTTTGATTTAAGATTACTTTCATCTAAGCATGAAGAATAACACAATGGAAAAGATTTACTGGAAACAACAATTAACAGAGAAAGGAAGGAAATTTACAGACTGTCATTACTGGAAATAAAAATTAATAGAGAAAGGAAGGAAATTTACATACCCTCATTAATGAATAATCAAAGCCATGTGGCACAATCTGAGCATTCCACTTGTCACCCTGGAGACTAGATTTCGACATTTGAATGAAAAATTTTACAGAAGTTTTGCTACAAAGAGTTTCCTATCAAGTTAAAATTTTGTCAGAGAAAGCGAGGGCGCTCTTTCGTCAGGTTGTTCCATTTCATGGTTTTTGGAAGTAGATGTTGAGGAGAAAGAGTGTCCTCTCCTTCTTCCAGGGATAAGTTTTTCGGAGTGGCTAAAGTAGATATCCACACTCCAAATACATATTTCATAGAGAAAGATCCACAGAGAAAGATCGGCCGCTCTTTCTCCAAGTTCTTTTTTTTACAATTCACAGTGAAAGAATGGTCGCTCTTTCTCCAAGTACTATTTTTCCAATTCCCTCGTAAAAGAACGAGCAGACAATCCTTCTTCTTCCCAATATTCTTTTCATTAGAGCTTGAGATTGCAAGAAGGGTCGGTTGATCCTTCCTCATCTTCAGGATTCTGGATATCGTTCAATTTCTAGATAAAGGTTTTCACAATTATCTACTAAATGATCCTTCTTTTCGGAAAACAGAAGTCGGGGAAAACAATTTTACATGTTTTAACTTAGACATTATCCGTTGACGCTTAATCTGGAATCATTTTTCCAAAATGCAAGTCTTTTTATTAAGGGAGGGTCGGCTGTTAAGCTAGATTGTCTTTTCCTAAATGTATATCTTGCCTAACGGGGGTAGTAGCATTTTACTGTGCTTTTTGATTTCGGGCCTGCGTGCCTATGCTAAGAATATCTCCGGTTCAGCGACTTTTTGGATAGGTAGTGATTTTTGTTGTTCCAAAGCTTCTGAGGATAGGGATGGCCAGTTGAATGAAAGCATCTTATTTGTTTTGGTGATAATTGTCTACCGCAAGGTTAACGATGCTGGAGTCTATGGGTTAGTAGTTAGATGCTATGTTTTGATGAAGAAGTCTGACTCTGGGACAGCTTGCTCCTTCTGTAACTCCTCTTTGATTTAATACAAAAACTTATTACTTACAAAAAAAAGAAGGGACGGCTGACCCTTCTTCTGCCCAGTATTGTATTCATAATAGTTCTAGAATACAAGAAGGGTCGGTCAATCCTTCTTTCTTTTGCCATTCTGGATATCGGTGACTTGCTGGATATAGTTATTCACAATTCTCTCCTAAACGAAGGGACAACTGATCCTTCTCTTTGGAAAATGGAAGTCGGGACAAAAAAATTTATCTGTTAGAACTTAGATGATGTCGACATAGCCTTCGTAGATTAAATATATTTAAATTTATATCGTAAATGAAGGGTCAGCTGACCCTTGTTGTGCTCAGTATTCTTCCCTTGTTCACAATTTTGGAAATACATGTATTGACGGCCTAGCATTCGTAGATTAAATATATTTAAATTTTTATCGTAAATGAAGGGTCGGCCGACCCGTGTTGTGCTCAGTATTCTTCCTTTGTTAACAATTTTGGAAATACATGAATTGATGGCCTAGCATTCGTAGGTTGAATATTTTTAATTTTTCATCATAAATGAACGGGCAAGAGAAGCTTCTTCTACCCAATATTTTTTTGGTAATCTTTCACGACTGCAAGAAGGGTCTTTCGATCCGTCTTGTGTTTGCTTCTTCTATAAGAAGGGGCAGCCAATCCTACCATTCGGAAAATTGCAAGTCCGGGCGGACATTTTTTTACATATTATAATTTATGTTATATCTTTGTTTAAAATAAATATGATTGTTAATGTGCTCCTGTTATTTTATATTTCATAAAACACTTCTGAACTAGATTTTTGTTCTAAACAATGTGTCCTGTTATTTTATATTTCAGATATCGTTTATGAAATGGATTTTGGTACTCAACAATGTGTGGACCTACTTTTCAATGGATTGAAATTTGTTGAAGGAATCTCTTTTCCAGAAAGAAAATTTTTGCATAATATCAGAATTAAAGATGGATGTATCATTGTAAATGTTACCAAGTCTTTAAATGCAAGTCTTCCATTGCCCTATCGATCAGAAGGTGCAGATACATTGTCAGAGGTAGTTGGTGGTTATATTCAATGGCCTGTATCTGAGATCATTAACCAGATTGGGTCTACTCTTCACGAGAATGAGGTGAATGATATACCAGCTTCTACTTCGACAAGTGTAGCACATATCATAACAACTGAGAATGAGGTCAATGATATACCAACTTCTACTTCGACGAGTGTAGCACATATCATAACAACTGAGAATAAATCTTCTTTTATTATGAGAAAAGTTAAGTTGTTACATAAGTGTTCAGAAGGAAGGGATTGCATTTCCATAGGTGTTGTAACAAATGTGAGTGGGAGTGATTTTGTTGGGGGAACAATTTTGGGTGACTTCAACTTTGGTATTCTGGTGGATGAAGTGGTGTTTTCTTGTATGGCATGTTTTCCAGGGTTGACCAGTGGAGCTTTTGTTGTTTGGCCAATTAAGAGAATCATCGATTTTAATACAGAAACATTGCTTTCTTTTGCAAAAAATTTCAACGATAATCAATCTGGATCTACTTTGAAAGTATTAAGAGAAAATCACAATGAAAGGTTGTTGGGACAGATAGTTAATTTGATACATCAATGTTCTTTAAAGCTACAATATGTTGCTCGGGGAATAGTGTCAAATTTTTTTGAGGGAGACATTGTACAATTCAAAGCACTAGATGTTGGTGAGTTTTGTATTTTAGTTCATAAAGTCTTCTACAATTGTGAGGATTGTGGTGTATTTGAAGGATCCCTTATAAGATGGCCCGCAAACAATTTGCTTGACCTCGATAATGTTCCTTTGGATGTTATACTAAAAAAGAAACCAGAGGAAGAAATGGTCAACTTTTGGAATGTTTTTGAAGAATGTACTTTATAGATGGTCCTTCCAGGTACTCCTCGTTTTGAATATACAGATGTTAAAGGTAATGGAACAAGGCCATACAATTCCGTAAAGCAACAAGCTGGAACTAAAATTTGCGAAAGAAATTCAAGATCAGTACCTTACAGGCCTGCAATAAATCTGGGTGCATTCCTTTCAAACATTGGCACCGAACATTGTTGCTCAAATCTTTGTATATCAAAAATTACACATGGATCGATAGTTGAATGTGCGAAGAAATTTGATTGTATGAATGGAAATTCAAAAAGACAGTTTGTTATGAATTCTTTGGGATCAAATGCTCCTGTGGCCAAAGAAGGAGATGACAGTAAAAGAAGCTTGTTTACAATGAGATTAAACACAGTAGACATTTGTCAAAATGCATGATATAAATGCCATCGGATAAAAAAAAGCACTTTCTTCAATTATAAAAGAATGTTCATGAATGGTGATGTGAGAGCTATGCACGGTAACAGTGGCTTGGAAAAATCCAAGCCGAATACTACTGCACTGGTATCTACTATTAATAAAATTGTAGTAGATAATTCAAACAACTCCACATATTACACTAATAATCAGTAAAGATGGAGCAAGGAAAACCTTGAAATTATTGCCCGCTAATATGTCCCATGGTTTACTGCGAAAAATGGCTAATGATGAAATCACAGGAATCGGTTTGCCTCCTGTATCACAATCCTCCTTTAGCAAGGTGATGAGAGAAGATTTTCCAGATGTTAAAATTTCTAAATCAAACAACTTTGCAAGGTGTAATGAGTGCATTACAATACAGGATAGGCTGAAGGGGACCACTGATCCAACTGAGGTGGAAAATTTGCGAGCAAATCAGGAAGATCATAATAAATACGTCTCAAGTTGTCGTGAGATCTATTATGCTCACAAGGCGGCTTCCCTACAACATCCGAAGACTTATTGTAGTATTGTTCATGACAAAATGGACAAGTCAAAGACTTCCATTCCAAGGATGGGTAAGAAGGAAAAAGCTTTTAGTAATGTTATGAATCTTCCCATATCATTGACTGGAATGTTGACTCATGGGCACAAGACTGGGGGTTTTGGTCATTTCAGCCTCTCATTTTTAGAGATGGGATCGAATTTCATTGTGACATCCCTGGATAAATGCTTGAAGTGTCTTGAAGAACCAGTGGGTGATAAGTATGGTGATTTTCTCTACAAAGGCGGAACATCTAAGCACCAATTGCATGATGCTCTATTGAAATCAGACTCATATGAAAAGTGTTCGATATACAGACAAGATGTAATGCAAGATGATGTAATGTGTGTTGATGGTACTAATCAATGCATGCCTTATAGAAAACTACCACGCATATTGTTGTTGCAAATGGATAATTGTTCAGGAGATAACAAAAAATGCTTTGTATTTGCATTTTTATCTCTTTTAATAGCAAGGAGAGTGTTCAAGAAAGTTGAAGTTGGATTCCTCTCGGTCGGACACACCCATGAAGACATAGATGGAACTTTTGGCAAGTTATCAGCAAAGCTAATGCGCAAGGATATATTTTCTCTCCCAGAAATTATGGATACGTATAGGACATGTGAAGATCAAAATTCCTTTGTCCCTTATATAATTGATGAACTTTACGATTTTAAGAGTTTTGTGATACCCCACCTTTTGGATGGAAATGCCAAGATCGTCAGCATCAAAAAATGCCAGTATTTTAAATTTCAGCTCATAGATGACATTCCATTCATGCAAAGGAAGGCATCACTTCAGGATGAAGATTGGTCGTCTCCTCTTAAACTCTGGCGGTCATTGCCAAATGGTAGAGTAGACTTGCTAGTGGGACATCCTAGGTTATTAAATCTGCAATCAAAAAACCCTTTGAACATTGATGAAATAAAAAAAGGACTAGAAACATATATTTCATACTGGAATGGAGGGATTGATAAGGGAGGTGAACAATTTTGGCGTCCCAAGTTAAATTATTGGGAGGTTGTACTTAAAGCTTTGGACAACCCCTTTGAGAGTATTGATCAATCATCAACTAAATTTTGGCCATTGACAAGCCATGATATTCATAGTGAACCTAGAAGATATGAACATGAAATTATGGATTCCTATTTGAAGGAAAATGTTCCTTCTTTGTAGGATTGCTATGTTGGACCGCTACGCAACAAGCCTAGAGATGAATTCATTCCAAGAGTGGATGTTGTAAAGGGACAAATGGTCATTGTGCAATCACCAGACTTAGATTGTGCAATCTGGTTGGGTAAGGCGATTGGTGATGTTTATCAGAAGTCAGATGCTAGTACTGTTGGGTCTTACAAAGTAGAGGTGCGATGGTGGAAGCCAACAGGAACATCGAAGGATTTGAAGGTCTTGTACAGAAAATGATTAGATAGAAACCAACAATGGGTTGTAGGTGCAAAAAAAAATATGAAGATCGATGTAAATAGCATCATATGGGCATGGTCACCAAGGCAAGGATGGTCAAGAGAAAGAATTAGAATAAATGAGAAGGGCCTTACAGCAGTCAAGGAACAAGGAGTAAACATGGGGAAGAGTGTTCGGAATGATGGAAGTCCACAAGGGTTGATAGTAGACAAAATTGGTTTCTAAATTTCCCTATGTGGCAGTTTTAAGCAACAAAATTGTTGTGTTTCTAAATTTCCACTTGGTCAACAAAAAGTTGTATTTATTCATTTTCATCAATAAAAGTTTTATAAAGGGAAAGATACAACTTATAGCCATTGGGATTGATAATGGATGGTTATTTGTTACAAAATTGAATTTGTGATAAGTGTAGTCATTTGTGCACTAACTGTCATTAAGTGTTGTAATTAACACCTTAATTACTAGTTAATTGTGCTTAAGAATAATTAGCCTTTAGAAGTGTTTTATCCACTGCACTTAAAATCAAGTAATTGTCCTCAGAGTAACTACTGAAATACTAAAATATTATCCAATATACTCAAACTGCCAAATTCAGTGGTGCTCATAGGAGAAAATATTCTATACGAGCCAATATTATAATTAAACTATATTTCTAATACTCAATGTACAATATCAAATATGCCACCTGTCACAATAACATCGTTCCACGTGTCACCCTGGGATACTAGATATCAACATTTAAACAACAAAATTTATAGACATCTTGCTTCAAAGACTATGCTGGCAAGTGGAAGTATTCTCAGAGAAAGAGCAACTACTCTTTCCCAAAGGTGTTCTATTGTTGCGATTCCCTCGTAAATGAAGGGTCGGCCGACCCTTCTTATTCCAAATATTCTTTTCATAATAGTTTGACACTGCAAGAATTCTCGGTCGATCCTTCTTGTGTTCTCTATTATGGATATATCCAAATTATTGGATAAAGGTTTTCACAATTAACTACGAAAAGAAGGGGCGGCCAATCTTTCTTGTCGGAAAACGGTAGTCGGGAGAAACCATTTTTATATGTTAAAACTTCCATGGTGTTCTATTTTTAAAATTGCCTCGTAATTGAAATTTTGGTCGACCCTTCGGATCCCTAATATTATTTTCATAATAGTTCGACACTGCAAGAAGGGTCGCTCGACCCTTCTTATTCCAAATATTATTTTCATAAAAGTTTTCCACTGCAAGAAGGGTCGGTGGATCCTTCTTGCGTTCTCCATTATGGATATGGCCGAATTGTTGGATAAAAGTTTTCACAAATAACTACAAAAAGAAGGGGTGGCCGATCCTTCTTGTCGAGAAACGAAAGTATGGAGAAACCATTTTCATATGTTAAAACTTCCAAGGTGTTCTATTTTTAAAATTGTCTCGTAATTGAGAGGACGACCGACCCTTCTTATTCTCAATATTATTTTCATAATAGTTGGACACTGCAAGAAGCGTCACTCGACCCTTCTTATTCCAAATATTATTTTCATAATAGTTCGCCACTTAAGTTTAGTTTTCTCGTTTAGCTTGTCGGTGTTAGCACTAGCGTTTTCCTGGATGAAATTGGGAGGTTCAATTTCTAAAAATAATGGAGAATCATCTGGGTAGGCATTCACGGCCTCAAGGGTGAAATGATCAAAATGCCAAGCCTGAAACTTTGCAAGGAGAATTAAATTGCAGAGGTCTGCCTCCTGTTACATATCTGCGGAAATAAACAGTCTAGATCTTCGGTGGTGAAGATCTACAGACATGAGCAAGATTCACAAAAAAAGGGTAAGGTGTTTCAGACGGAGGGGGATGTTTATCCAATGAGCATATTAAGTAGCAGATCAACGACCAATGGAGTAGATCGACAGCTGGGAGCTACTTCTCCGATACGACATGCATGGAGGAAACAAATTTTCGGATCCGCGAACTTTTGGTAGAGGCCCACGGGTTTGGATGGTGCAGATCTGAGGAGGCTGAGATCTATGGCCAAGGTTTTGTTCGCAGATCTAACTTGCATGAAACATCAACGCAAGCCAAAATTTCTACGAATTTGATAAAAGTCACATCGTTTCACAGCCAGGATTCATGCAAGATCCAGATCAACGGTGGTCGACTTCCCGTGTTTTTAACTGGCAGAAAAGGCAACATGTGGCGGGATTCGAGGCCACCAGGGATCATAGAGATAGAAACGACTGGAAAACCACAGCCCAGAACGAATCAAGAAAATAGACGACCAGGGAAGCTTCCACGCCGCAGGAGATAGCAAAATATTTTGAAGTATTTTTTGGAGAGACAAGAATTTTGTATAGAGTTGATATATTTGAATATAAAGAGCCACACAGGAAATAACTCATCATTACAAAATCAGAGATTCATGTGTTGATCTTGTTTACAGTCGACTGTATTTTTCTCTTCTTAAAATTGATAGTGTATTCATCTGTAACTTGGTGCCCATTATTGATATTTTTCTCTTATGTGAATGTTTCTCTCACTGTTTAATCCATACTGTTATGCTTTTTCATGCCTTGATAAGTGTTGTATTGGGACAGAATTCATAAATATCATGCTCTGTTGCTTTCATTTCAAGCATCCACTACCATTTTCTGCTAAAGTCAGTATAGAATTCATTTCTATATTGATGGGTTGTTCATATCTTCTTCTTTAATCACCAAACAAAAGCTCTTTTACTGTGAGCGGGTGGCTATCCTGCCTCTGATTAGTTTTCTTTGCAAAGCACTGTCATGTTTAATCATATTTGTAATCAGTAATCCATACATTGATTTACAATTTGGATTTGTCTTTACTCATGATCTGTGTGTCTTTTATGTTTTAAGTGAATTTATTTAATTAAAACATTTATCTATTTCTGCAAATGATTAACGTAAATTAATAAATTCATGTTAATTTTTCAATTAGCATTCTAGCTACAGGGTGATATCAAAGTGCCAAATCAAATATGCCACGTGTCACAATATGATCGTTCCATGTGTCACCCTAGGATACTAGATATCAACATTTTAACAACAAAATTTATAGACGTTTTGCTTTAAAGACTTTGCTGGCAAGTGGAAATATTCTCATTTCTCCAAAGTGTTCTATTGTTACACTTCCCTCCTTAAAGAACGGTCTGCGGACCCTTGTTATTCGTAATAGTCTTATTATCCATTATGGCTATAGCTGAATTGCTAGATAAAGGTTTTGACAATTAACTACTAAAAGAAGGGGCAACCAATCCTTCTTGTCGTAAAACGGAAGTAGGAGCAAACCATTTTTATATGATATAACTTCCAAGGTGTTCTATTTTTACAATTCCCTCATAATTGAAGGGTCAGTCGACCCTTCTTATTCCCCATATTATTTTTATACTAGATCGACACTACAAGAATGGGTCACTCGACCCTTCTCATTACCAATATTCTTTTCATAACATTTCAACACTGCAACAAGGGTCGGTCAATCCTTCTTGTGTTCTCCATTATGGATATAGCTGAATTGTTGGATAAAGGTTTTCACAGTTAACTTCAAAAATAAGGGGCGGCTGATCCTTCTTTTCGTAAAACGGAAGTCGGGACAAAATATTTTTATATGTTATAACTTCCAAGGTGTTCTAGTTTTATAATTCCCTCAAAGTTGAAGGGTCGACCGACTGTTATTATTCCCAATATTATTTTCATAATAGTTTAACACTGCAATAAGGTCGGTTGATCCTTCTTTTGTTCTCCATTATGGATATATCTAAATTGTTGGATAAATGTTTTCACAATTAACTACCAAAAGAAGGGGCAGCTGATTCTTCATGTCGAAAAACGAAAGTACAATTGACTTGATATTCAAACAATGACTAAATATTTTAGACATTGATTTTTTATGTTATAACATAGCCGATTGACTTGATATTCAAACAATGACTGAATATTTTAGACATTGATTTTTTCACCTTAAAATTTTGAACATTTACAAATGAAAACTGCAATCTTCAAATATACAATTGCATTTTTTTATTTGAAATTCACTTTTCAAATCAGAAATTCCATTTTTTTATTTTAAATTGAACTTCACAATAATTTAAAGTCGTTGAACATTTTAGTTTCTCATTATCCTTAATCAGATCATCTCCTTTGAAGGAGAAATAAAAGACTAAACTTTTATTGGAGCTTCGACTTGTAGACTTAGAAGCACTAGACTCATTCCAGACTAAAACAACATTCGATGACTGTTGCAAGTGTCTTTGAAAGAATGAAACCAATTAATTCACTGAATACATCATACCTACTGCACAAGGTGGTAGTATGAGTTAAACTTTAAAAAGTGTTGAAAATCCCATAGTCATCCAAGGATTCCAATTTCCATCCCATTAACTTGGACTAGTTACTCGTGGATGCAAGCTGGAGAAACTTTAGAAAGCCTCCTACCCTGATGATTTTCCCAACTTCAGCTACAAAGGGAATATTCTTGCAAATATTGGTAAGCTCTCTCGGCTAGATGTAGTTATTTGTTGATTAATACTGCAAAAAATGTGCGATGGTGATAACAAGTTTATTGTCTGTTAAGTCTGATACTACATCATCTGAGAGTCGCTCAACAAACTTTCAGATAGAATGTTGTTTCAACCACTTGGCGCAGTTAGAAGAAGTTGACAGCATGATCTGGAGGCATGGGTATTCAAATATTAGCAAGCGGATAGCCTAGACACGGCGTTATTTCATCTCCCTTGAATACCTGCATAGCAAACAAATAATTGTTTATCATGCTGCCATGAAAAGAAACCATTTCCAACAAATGCAAAAATAATTGTTTTATTGCAGCCAACGCGTGAGCACACATATCATCATGCACAATAAAAATAGAGAAACTATTCCTAAATTGCCAAGTGTATCTTGCTTGGACGGGTTATCTCCTAACACCATAGTTAGTGGAAGCAAAGGCATTCAACCAATGAAATATACTTTGCAAATGATAAGCAAACACTTAAATTAGACATGTGTATAATAATGACTACAAAAATTCTTTCTTACCGAGAAAAACCTTTTGCGGATATGTAGTCTTTCAAGGTTAGGAAGTTGATCCAATAAGTTGAGAAGAGGAAGAGGCTTTGGAATATGGATATCAAGATTCTTCAATGATTTCAAGCTACCTAGTATCTCCACAAATTTCTCTGCAGGTAAATGGTGCATTAGATCCATTATATGAGAACGTTTCTTCATAGCTATAAGATTTTGGCAGTTCACAGTTAAAGCCTCTATTTCAGAAGCCCATTACACATATTAAGTGTGCAATGTTGGGAGAGGGAATAAGAGGCTTCCGCAGTCCATAACAATAGATTAGCTCAAGCTTTTGAAGAAGACGGCAATGAGAAATAAAGAAAGCTAAAGAGTCATCCGTCAAAGCGAGCTAACAGCACCCCTTTGACTCTTACATCATTTTCATGAATTGAAACAAGAGTAAGAAGAAGCTGACATCATGGTCTGGTACTAAAACAACATTTCACGACTGCTGCAAGTGTTAACTACCGCAACAGCACATGTTTTCTTAGAGAAGAAAGCTAGGAACATAATGACAAGTCCATGTATTGGGACTTCGACGGTGCTAATCTCCCTATGTACCCTCATCGTTGCAAGAAATTAATGGCAAATCCATATAGACACAGGTATTTTCAAGGGAGCGGACTTCGATATGTTCATATATCATGAGTAGAACTGGGGAGCGATCATAAGACTCAAGGCGAACAAACTGAAAAATTCCATTTCAGTTTGTTGTGAGTGGCCACTGTGCTGATGGATTAGCCTATATATAGTGAGTGGCCACTGTGTTAATGGATTGAATGGGATGGGAGTCTGGGATGGATGGGGAATGGTAATTATGACAGTATGGTGGGATCGTGCTGGTCAAAGATATCATCTGTAGCAACTACAGATTTTGCTGGAGTAATCATACACGTATCACTCCAATTGATTCCTTGAAAATCCAATGGCCAACATGCCTGTTGTCAGCGCATTAAATGGCCTACCGTAGGCTAAATAATATTCATCATAAATGATGGATTGTATCCCTCATGTGAATAATCTCATCATGCTTTTATTCCACATAATGTTTATGTCTTGTCACCAAAAACGTCTCTCGATGGGGTCAATGGTAATTATCACAGTATGGCGGGATCATAGATATCATCTATAGCGACTACAGATTTTGCTGGAGTAATCGTACACTTATTAATCCAATCGATTCCTTGAAAATCCTACGGCCAACATGCTTGGTACCATTAATATCTGTAATATTCATTTAAAAAATCTTTGAAATAATTTTAAAAATTAGATATGCCATATGTCACAAGATAAGCGTTCCACGTGTCACCAAATTTCTAGAAGTTTTGCTTCAAAGACTTTGCTGGCAAGTAGAAATACTCTCAGAGAAAGAGCGGTCGCTCTTTCTCTGAGGCATTCTATTTTTACCATTCCCTTGTAGATGAAAGGTCGGCTGACCCTTCTTATTCCCAATATTCTTTTCATAATAGTTTGACACTGGAAGAAGGGTCCATCGATCCTTCTTGAGTTCTCCATTATGGATATAGCTGAATTTGTCGATAAAGGTTTTCACAAATAACTACGAAAGGAAGGGGCGTTCAATCCTTCTTGTCGAAAAACAAGGATCGAATCCCAGGAATACCCCTCTGTGGACATGAGAATTGTTGAGTCTACCTCAGTTCAACGGCATAATTTTTTGTAGAAGAGATCCCTACTTGGATTAGTTTTTACATCAATTTTGGAATTTTTTTTTCATCAGCTTGTTAAATTTACAGAGCCATACTGGGAAAGCTGTTCATGCTCCCAAGCTCTCCTTTTTGTAATGAATGGTTGTGCACATCCTTTTGAATAAATCTATCTATATGCTTTAATATAATTATAGAGAAGTATTTTATAGAGAAATATGGTCAAATGATGAATATATCTTTCTGAATATAACTCATTGTATTTTACATATTAAGAACAAAACCATTTTACATGTTAATAACAAAAGTATTTTATATATAAAGAACAAACATTTACAACCGAAAAATCACTGATTATTGGAGAACATTTACAACCAAAAACCAGAATGGTCAAATAATGGAAAAATACTAAGGCTAGGCCATCATTTGATGTATAACCAGAATGGAAAATAATGGAAAAATACTAAGCACAAGAAGGGTCGGCCGACCCTTCGTTTAGTAGATAATTGAGAACACCGGTATCCAACAATTCACCTGTATCCAGAATGGTTAGCACAAGAAGGATCGGACGACCATTCTTGTAGTCTAGAACTAGTGTGGAACCAATACTGGGCAAATCGCATGAATGGGGGGGGACCATCGAAGGAGAGAACTGGAGACACTCTGTACTTGGATACCAGTAATGTTTTACAGTCTTTAAAGAATTTTAGTTAGTTTCTATTTTACTTTCTTTTGTTATGTGTATCAAGTTTCCTTGATTCATTTTGGTTTTTCATACATACATCTAATAACTCTGTTTTGTATTGTTAAATCATAAAACATATAAATCTGTGTGCTTGATTTATCATTCATATGATTTTTATGCAGGTTATGCATCAGTCAATTTATTTACTTGATTCATATAGTTTCACATTCTCTAATAACAGCGCAGTCATTATGGTCATAATTTAATTTGTTAATTAGCTCATCATTGACAGGACAGTCACATTCCTTTTAATCCTTTGAATAAAATAACACATGAATCTTTACTCTTGAAAATATGCATCAACTCTAGTCGAAAATATTTATTCAAAATTGGAGGGCTCAATACAAAATGAGTATCTCTTCATGGGTTCCAACACTTACTACATTGCCAAAAATAAACATCTAATCCTTTGAATAAAAAAATAACACCGGAATCTTTATACATTGTAGAACCTCTCGAGGTAAAACCCTAACTGCTTCATAACTAAAAATAGAAAATTATAAACTAACTATTACATTCCATTTCGGTCAAAATTTATACAATTTCCAAAATTTCTCAGAATATAACATTTGATGTCTTTCTATTGGCTATAGCTGCCGACAGGGCTTCTTTCTCGAACAATAGTCTTCAAGTGTGCAAGGTGTACTTCATTTTCCCATATCTCTCCATTGTCTTCCATTTCTCTGTAGAAGGTACCTCATAACTAGTCATCTCCTCGACCAGTACTTTCATCTCTATGTGCTCTGCAATGGAGGTTGGAGGAATCTTTTCAGCAATCATGGCTAGCTAGTTTAGAATTTCAAAATCAAGGGAGAGTTTCTTCAGTAGAATTTTCCCTGTTAGAACATAATTCAAACCTTGAAATTGCTCATGGTTCCTCCCAATGTTATATATCAAATCATTATAATTGTCCTGGGAAATTAACTCATTATTTTCATCCTAAAAAGAAGGCAATCCCTTTTGTATTACCTTCTCAAATCCCTTTTTGGATGCTTCAACCTGTTCCTTCATCTGTTCTGCACTAGCCTGAACATTCTCAATGTGAGAATGTTTGCTAAGGACTCTCCTAGCCCAAGTTATGCCTGTTACCCTATTTTCGATAGCCATTGCTTTCAGATCACCTTCTGTCAGAGTATTTAAGAAACTTATGGTACCCTAGGCTGTATCTTTTGGTATCTTATCTAAAACTTCTCTCATTGCTTTATAGTTTTGTAAGCTATCATTTTCTATGGCTTCCTTTGTCTTCAAAAAATATAAATAAGGCCTCAATTTTGCAGCCTCATCGATGATTGAATCCCAAATCAAACGCTTTGCACGTTGCAATGCTAGTTGTCTTGTCACTTGGCCTATCATCCTCTGATTTCTGCCTACCAAATCTTTATTGTTTTTTGTCAACTCTTTTATTTCATTTTCCTTTTTTCTGATTTTCCTCTTCTAGCCTTTGTTTTTCTTCTTTTAGTTCTATGATCTCCACCTCTTTCAAGATAACTTGGGACATAGCTTGAACTATATCATCTGTGCTTGCTTCTGTGTTGCCTTGATCTGTTCCTTGCTTTTCTTGTGCTATATTTTCCAATTTTGCCTTTAGATCTTCAATTCTAGTCTTAAGACTCTATCTATCTTTCTCCCAACTTTCCTCTTTTTCCTCAAACTAGAGCAATTTAGCAAGGCAGTCATCCAATTCTCGAGATAAAGTTTTTTTTTCTTGTTCCAACACAGTTAATTCAGAGGCTTGAATTATCCGTGTTGTTGGAATTCTAACCTTTTGCTGAAGTAATTGGATATTCTTTTCTTTTTCAGCTAAAAGCTTTTTAATTGCCTCGCCTCTATTTGGTTCATCATTGCTCTTTACCAGGTCATCTTGCAATCTTTTTATTTGCAGTTGATGAGCTTTCTTCTCTGTTTTCTCTTGCCTCAACTAGATTTGCATCCTGTTAACTGTTTTCTGTAATTTTTGCACTGTTAAAGTAGCTTTCATTATATCAGCATAAATCACCTCTCCAGTCTGTCTATGTAGGTGAATTTTATCAGGGACTGTTATCTTCTGCAAATTCAATTTCATTTATGTGACCTTATCATCAGACGATACAGCCAAATTCAAAGTATTTTTGTCAGGATCTCTGCTAGTCATCAGAGTAATTTCTGAATCAACAACATTCCTGACTTCTGGAAACAACTTATGGATTGCTTCTGCTATTGTTTGTCTGTCTTTGCCATATTTTACACATATTTCATCTCTTGAATGAAATTTGCTAGAATCACCTGCGGCTCTTGCCTCATCAAATTCTTATTCCTATACTTGACTACCTGGCCCTTGGTATTTTTCTTTCTCCATTCCCTTTTCTTTGTTAGATACAACTACTTCATCTTGCTGGCGTGATTTTAATCTTTTGGCTTCTCTTTCTTCCTCCACCTGCATATCAGTACTTTCATAAAAACTTCGTTTACTTGTTGCGTCAAGCTTTCCTGGGGTAGGTACCATCTCAAGTACCAACTCAGCTGAAAATTTATCCAAGGTAGAAGGATTAGCGTGTGAACTTCCCGAAAGTTCCATGTCGAATTCATATTGTAGTAAATTTTCCATCTTCGCCAATCCTTCAACCTCTTGGTGATCAAAGGCTTTATTTTTGTTCTCTTTCCTTTTATGAGAAATAACATGACAAGGATCATAATTAATAGCTGTCGCTTTCCTAAAACTCATTGCTTCTAAATGTTTTTGTAGAAAAGGGAGAGCATTCTTGTTCTTGATGATAAAAAGACCAATTTTTAAAGGGAACTTTATATCTGTAGCTTTTTTGAAAAGTAGAAAATGGTCATTTTCTACTGTCAATTTTTGTCTGATAAACTCCAAAGCAAAAACTCTCGGAGTCAAAAAGGATGGTAGAATAAAGGGCTCCTTAACAAATCCATAAATTCTGATTACTGTATCTTGCTTCCCTAAAAACCAGTCTCCAATTGCTTTTTTTGGGCTTAATTGCATCAGGGTCTTCATCTCTGATAATACTCTAGGAAAATTTTCTCCAAACATCAATCTGTATACTTCTAATAAAATAAAATTCATAAAATTAAACATACTGTCTTCCACTGTTTCTTAAAACACAAACTGTGGGAATTGTAAATCTTTTCGACTGCTAAACAGGAGCATTTTCATCAAGTGTGTCTGGAATCTGAAATGTCTCGAAGTGTGGAAATTTACTAACTGAGAGTGGATGTTTCGAGCCAAGAATACATCAAATTTAACTTAGGGTACTTGACTGTAATCTATTTCTGGTTTAGCAACGCTTAGTCTAAAAAGAAAACTTAACTGGACCTCTGTCACCATGGAATCATCATCAAACCCTAAAAACTGTGAAATGAGTGACAAAACTAACTGTGAATTTTCATGAAAGAAATTAATGTCAAGTGGATAGGAGGTGTTATCAATGGCAAGGATAGGTTTTAGACAACTGGTCATGAAGGTTTGTTTGGTCTCAGGGGATGAATCTTTGTACTAGCTAACTAGGGCTTCTTTGGAAAAATCTTCTTGGTCGTGGGAGGAAAAAAGGGGTACTCCTAGAGCTTTCCTAACGATAGACGCATTTACAGGGCAAAGAATTTTCTTTCGTGATGAATCCATAATGACTCTTTGACTCTGAGAATAATTTACTACACACCATGAAACGAATTCCGGAAACCCTGAAGGTTGTTCCGGACAGAAATGGATAAAACGAGACTTATAAACATTGTGCACATCCAAATTCGGTTTATATAAACCCTCCAACTTGCTTTTGATTTCTGAAACAGAGAATTTAACCATTATGGGTCACGAATGTCACTATCTCTGTCCACTAGGGTTTCTCCTATCCTCATAGTTTCAACGTTCTGACAGATGATTTCACTACTTCCTTCCATTATGTAAACAATTCTAATTACTTTCACGAGTTAAGAAGACCTACCTGGCACAGACAGGTTGAATAAACTACGCTCTGTCGCTTTCGAGCAGCACAGGCATGTTCCAATCATCCACCTTTCGCAACACAAAAGTCAAATTTTGACGTGCCCTTCTCTTTTATACACTACCGAAGGTGGTTTTGCAACGCGGGATGGTGGCTTTCCTTACCACTTTCTCTGATTGTGGAATTATGTGGAGACGACACGCGTACAGTGGTATGGTATTTCGCAACCGCTCAGACCTCCATTACACCGTGCATGTTGACGGCGCGGAAAGATTATGGGTCGTCGATCTAACCTCCCTTTATCGAATAGACGTTGATCTAACCTCCCTTTTATCATTCTCCCATGAGGTACGACGGGCATTTTCCCAAGGCCACCTGAACCAATTTTCCAACACTTGGTCATTTCCAAGAATTTCTCCAACTTGGTTGATCCTGAAACCCTATTTTGGAAAACTTATAACTTTCTCCTTAGAAATGATCAAGGAAAACTGAGACCATGAATAGATAGCCACTTCAACAAGCTATAGCATGATATGATAGTGCGTGCATTTTTATCAAACCATGAATTATGGCGGGCATTCTCTCAGACCAGTTTTTTGTACTTTTCATACAACATGTCGGATTGAGACATTGATTTAGTGATAGCACCAAAACACAATCATGTGTCTTTCCAGCCTCATCACACATTCCATGTCATCATATATGCCACATCATCACTTCCTATGGTGTCAATTCTCTTTTTGAGGTTCACACATGTGAGATTTTGTCCTGCCAAAATAAAGATCAATTCATGTATAACCAGAATGATCAAGGCAGGAAAAACACAAATCACAAGAAGGGTCAGCCGACCCTTCCCTTAGTAGATAATTGTTAACACGAATATCCAGTAATTCACCTGTATCCAGACTGGTGAACACAAGAAGGATCGGATGACCATTCTTGCAGTCTAGAACTAGTTTGAAGATAATATTTGGAAGAAGAAGGGTCGACCGCCTCTTCATTTATGAGGGAGTTGTCCAAATATTGAACCTATGAAGTATAGGCTGTCAATTTATCAATATCATGAATAGTGAAGATTGAAAAAATACTAACCACAAGAAGGGTCGATCGATCCTTCATTTAAAAGAGAAATGAAAAAATAATAAATCTAAGAAGGTTGGCACGACAATTCCCCACAACCGACTTCCGCAGTATATGGTAGGGATCGGGACATTGCCTAAGTTATAACACCTAAACAATATTTCTCGGGACTTCCGACTACCAACAAGAAGGATTGGTCGCCCCTTATTTAGAAGATAATTCTGAACACCAATATCCGACAATTCACCTGTATCCAGAATGTTGAACATAGGAAGGATTGAACCACACTTGTTGCAGTCTAGAACTATTGTAACATTAGTCACAGCAAATCTAATGAACAAGTAAATCAATCACAACAGATGAACATAGAAAATATGGTGTAAAACTGTGTAAAACATGCACAGTGCTCAATATCCCAATAAGGGTGAATAATTACAATACAATAATCTGACAATGTGAGTGAGCAATTCGAATTGACTAAGTAGGCCATTCGAATCACTCAATGGAGTAGCTTGACTCCAACTAGGAGTCCTCATCATCAATCAGTGGTGGTCATCAATGCACGAGAACCAGTCATCCAGGTGTCAATCTGAGTCTAACTGAGTGTAACTGAAGTGTGTATCACTGATATAGGGAAGGAGACTCAGTGGAGGGCGCATGAGAGGCTTAACTGAAGTCAGAACAAGACATCTAGTCAATCTAGAGGTCCAACGGAGTGAAACAGTCAGTCAGGAGTGAAACTAGCCTCAAATCAAGGAGAATAGGAGCTAACTGAGTATAATTGAAGTGGAACTACAGTGTTAGGTGAAGAAGTGCACCCTTCTCTGGCAGTAGGTGAGAAGTGGGCGCCTTCCTTACTAGGAGGGCTAATGAACTGATGTAAGAAGCTCTCGGGTGCTAGAATAAGGTGGCTAAGGTGCTAGAGGCATCAACCTGGTGACTGGGATGCATGCAAATCCTAATTGCATGCAAGATCCTGAAAAAGATGATGTGGATATCTGAACACCTCCCCTCAAGCTAGACTATGATGTGCAAAAAATAATGTGGGGCCCTGGTAACTAAGACCAAAGGTCACCCCAATACAATAATCCAAAAAAAAATGTTGAAAATAAACTAAGTGAGGAAAGAGGGAAAACCCAGTGGGAAGAAAGCCCCCCCTCAAGCTAAAGCATAATAATGGATCAATCTATCTCCACCATGATGGAACTCACCCCCAATAGTGAACGGAGGTAAGAGAACTTCTTCTCAGTGAAGCTCTTGGTGAAGATGTCTGCAATTTGCTCATCAGTAGGGCAATATTGCATAATGATGGTGCGATCATGCACCAACTGTCGAATGTAATGCATATGAATCTCAATGTGTTTGGTCCTCTGCCGCTGAACTGGATCTATGGAGATCTTGATAGCACTTTGATTGTCACAAAATAGGACAGTTGAAGTAGTTCCACCAAAACCAAACTTGGAAAGAATACCCTGCAACCAAACTACCTCAATGTAGGCATTGACTGCCCCTCGATACTCTGCCTCTGCTAAAGAAAGTACAATGGTTGCCTGCTTTTTGCTGGACCAGAAAATAGCACCATGACCAATCATGAAAACATAACCAGAAGTGGACTTCCGATCAATGCTATCACCTGCCCAATCTGAATCAGTAAAACCAATGAAATCAAGCTTAGAATCAGCAGCATAATGTATGCCAAAATGTTTCGTACCTTGCACATATTGCAAGATCTGCTTGGCTACTTTCCAATGAAGCTCATGGGGATGCTGCATATACCTTGACACAACACTCATTTCATATGAAATATCAGGCCTTGAGTGTGTCAAATAAAGTAGTGAACCAATCAACTATCGATACATACTGCAATCTGCAAGCGGTGTAGAATCTCCCTCCTCAAGACTGATTCCTGAGAGGAATGGGAATGGGGCTACCTTACATTCAGCCATATTAAAATTCAATAGCAGGTCGGAAGCATATTTTTGCTGAGATATAGTGATCCCATCAAAATTTTGAGCTATCCCCAAGCCCAAAAAGTGACTCAGCAAGCCCAAATCGCTCATGTCAAAAACTAGATTTAAGGCAGTTTTTAGCTTGTTTATTGAAGTAAAAGTGCTACCAGTAATGAGAAGATCATCAACATAAAGTACAATAACCAACAAATTACCTTTAAATCATTGAAGATACACATTCGGATCAGATTTGAATCTTTGGAAATTCTGAGAAAGAAGGAAGGAGTCCATCTTTGCGTACCAAGCTCTTGGGGCCTGTTTTAACCCATACAAAGATTTCTTCAATCTGCAAACTAATGATGGATCTGATGTGTAGCCCTCTGGATGCTGCATATATACCTCTTCAGTAAGGTCTCATTGTAGAAATGCACTCTTCACATCCATGTGGTGCACTTCCTAGTGCTTGGATGCGGAAATAGCCAAAACAAGGTGGATGGAATCCATCTTTGCAACCGGTGCAAAGGTCTCAGTGTAGTCCACTCCTTGGACTTGGGAGAAACCTTTTGCCACCAAAATTGCTTTGTATTTGCTTATAGAGCCATCAATAGAAAATTTCATGCGGTAGACCCATTTACACTTCACTAATTTTCTTCCAAGTGGAAGAGAAACTAGCTCCCATGTATTGTTCTTTTGAAGAGAACTGTACTCTTCATCCATGGCACTTTGCCATCTCGGATCTCGTTGGGAAGAATAGTATGATGTGGGATCTGAACGAGTCATCAAATAAAAAATCTCAGGAAGTAATGGATCAGAAATAGAAAGAGCCACACCTGCTCTTTGAAAGTCTGCTCTTGTTCTTCTCGGATCAGTAGGATTTCCAAGGTTCGAACCAGCAGATTGAAGAGTGTTTTGGGCCCACTTTGGTAACTGAGGAGGATCATAATGGTCAGATTCCAAACTTGATATGTCATTATCATCATGTGCTGCTAAAATATCAGAAATATCAGAACTCATACCTTCATTATCGCTGCACGAATCTTCTTCTGGTGAAGGCGGTGAAACGGCAGTTTCTTCCTCGACTAGTTGCAATTCTTGAAGCGGTTCTTCAAATTGCACACTGCGCTCTATGAATATCTTTTTAGATCTGATATCCATGAGTTTATATGCTTTTGATTCTTCCCCATATCCTATCAGTATGCACTCAATACTTTGTGGATCCAAAGCTCGTCTCTTCTTGGAAGGAATTCTAGCCCATGCAGTAGAGCCAAAAACTCTCAAATTTGACACATCCGGTTTGTGACCAAAGAATGCTTCGAAAGGAGTCATACCTTTCATGGATGAATGTGGAACACGGTTCTGTATGTATGCATCAACATTGATTGCTTCAGCCCAAATATTTGTAGCCAAACCTTTTGATTCAATCATGCATGTAGCTATCTCTTTCAGTGACTGATTTTTCCTTTCCGCTACAACGTTCTACTGGGGTGTGTAGGGAACTGTATGTTGGATTTGAATTCCGCTTTGGGCACAAATTTGCAGCAACTTGGCCTTGATATATTCTCCACCATTATTAGATCTAAGATCTTTGATCTTGCTCTCAGTGGCGGTCTCAACAGAAGCCTTAAAATCCTTGAATTTTCCAAGCACTTCTGACTTGTTTTTGAGAAAAAATACTCATGTAAAGCGGGAAAAATCATCAATAAATGTCAAAACATACTTTCAACCATTTAATGACGTATGGGGCAGTGGACCACTGATATCAGAATGTATCAACCCCAAAACTGTAGAAGCTCTGCTAGCTTTGTCATGGTCGAATCTGTGCTCAGGGTGCTTCCCAATAATGCAACCAATGCATATTCCCTTCGAGGAACGGAGTTGTGGAAGACCATCAACCATGGAATTTTTTTATAACAGCAGAAAATACTTATAATTAAGATGTCCAAATATTTCATGCCAAATCCTACTAACCTCATTACCATGTGTGCGAAGAGCAGTGGGCTTTGCAAGCGGAATAAAGTGTGAAAACTCATAGCATTTTGCAGTGTGGTTCGCCTTTCCGACTGCAACAAGTCTTCCACTTTTGATATCAGAAATTTCAACTGTATTAGGGATGAATGTTACTTTCTTCGGTTCACCGGTGTGTGTCATTTGATACACAGAAAGAAGATTTTAATCCAAGGAAGGCACATAGAGAACATTATGAAAGCTTCCATGATCTACATGAATCATACCTTTGCCCTTTGAAGAAATTTTTGAGTCATCTCCCAAATGGATGGGGATGGAGCTGTTTGGATCGAATGAAGAAAAAGAATCAATATTTGCAGCCATATGATTCGATGCACCCGAATCTATCAAGAGATTAGTGGGCTTCGAAACAGTTGCCATGAGTGCTTGTCCTCTTTCATGATCATCATTCCTATCCTTCTTCCTTGCATCATCAGGAAGAGTTATGTTGTTCTTTTCCAAAAGGAGGGCCATTTGATCTATAGTCTTCTTCATACATGAACTTTCAGGATGAAAGCCACAGTTGCAATAAGTACATTTAGATTTTTGGTTACATTCTTTGCCCTTTTTCTTGAACTTCGAACTGGATGGTGCATCCGTCTATTTGCCTTTCTCTCTTTGCTTATGAGGTTTGAATTTGGGCTTATCCTTCTTTTGCTTTCCTTTCCTATTCGAGATCTTGGGCCCTTGAACATATAGGGATGAATCTTTGGATCTTATGGACCCCATTTGAATCAACTTATCATGCTCTTTTGTGACGGACTCAATGAAGGCATTCAAGGTAGGCATCTTCCAATTCGGGGTAGTTAGCCGACCGGAATTGAAAGTAGAGACAAATACCGAATAATCTTTACCAAGCTTGCTGAGAATGGAGAGGATCAATTGCTTATCCTCTTTGATAACTCCATTGTTCTTCAACTGCATGTTCAAGTTCTTGAATTTTGTGAAGAATTCATTAATGGTCTCGAAATTCTCAGGACTAAGGGCAATCAATTCATTCTCTAATTGAAAATCCCTAAGCTCGTTCTGCTTGCCAATTAGTGTTTCAAGTTGCTCCCATATAGCTTTTGGAGTCTTCAATCCGCTGAGATGGAAGTGAAGATCTTTGGAGATGGAGAGACAAAGACGACCATAAGCTTCATCAAGCTTGTTGTAGTGTTTGGTTCTATCTGACAAGGTGTTTGGCTCCAATTCAAGACCAATAGTAACTCGGTAGTAACCTTTTGAACGTAATATGATCTCCATATCATCTTTCCAATCAAAATAATTGAATGGGGTGAGGATAGACTTTGAAGAAGAGTATTCCATTGCTAGGAGTGAGTGCACACTGATGTAGAGATGCTTGCAAGGGCAAGGTAGTGAATGCAATTGATGGAGACAATAACCTGCAAATCACAATAAAACCAAGAACAATGAGGTTGAACAATCCACCCTTTTAGAGTTGCATCACACCTGGGATTGGAGATCAAGCAATGTTGAATGGGTCCAATGTATCAGATCCAGGATTTATGTGGAAGCTCAAGCTTCTGGAGTGGTATTGGAAGTATTTTCAAGCTTTGCATGCACAGGAGCGAATGCCCTTGAGATCTTTCATGCCAAAACTTTTGTGATTTTTGAGCAAATTCACTCAAATCCTCTTGTAGAAGCACCTATAGAAAAGAGATCTTGTCCCTGCAATGGCTCTGATACCATGTAAAATTAGTCACAGCAGATCTAATGAACAAGTAAATCAATCACAATAGGTGAACATAGAAAATATGGTGTAAAACTGTGTAAAACATGCACAGTGCTCAATATCCCAATAAAGGTGAATAATTACAATACAATAATCTGACAATGTGAGTGAGCAATTCGAATTGACTAACTAGGCCATTCAAATCACTGAATGGAGTAGCTTGACTCCAACTAGGAATCCTCATCATCAATCAGTGGTGGTCATCAATGCACAAGAACCAGTCATCCAGGTGCCAATCTGAGTCTAACTGAGTGTAACAAGTGTAACTGAAGTGTGTATCACTGATATAGGGAAGGAGACTCAGTGGAGGGCGCATGGGAGGCTTAACTGAAGTCAGAACAAGTCATCTAGTCAATCTAGAGGTCCAACGGAGTGAAATAGTCAGTCAGGAGTGAAACTAGCCTCAAATCAAGGAGAATCAGAGCTAACTGAGTGTAACTGAAGTGGAACTACAGTGGTAGGTGAAGAAGTGCACCCTTCTCTAGCAGTAGGTGAGAAGTGGGCGCCTTCCTGACTAGGAGGGCTAATGAACTGATGTAAGAAGCTCCCAAGTGCTACAATAAGGTGGCTAAGGTGCTGGAGGCATCAACTTGGTGACTGGGATGCATGCAAAGTGCATGCAAACCCTAGAATTTGCATGCAAACCCTAATTGCATGCAAGATCCTGAAAAAGATGATGTGGATATCCGAACAACTATTATGAAAATAACAGTGGGAAAAAGAAGGGTCGGTTGATCATTCATTCATTTATCTTGAGCCTCATTTGAAGTGGGGTGTCAGTTAATGAAATACAACTTCAAATGACCATCATATTATGTAGACACCGATTCATTTGATAATTTGTATATTTTTTGCGAAATGGGCTAAACTCTAGACCGTTTACACATTTACCGGCAATTTTCACTGGAATCTGACGAAGGGGAAATTGCTGAAACTATGATTTAGGTTGCTTGAATTGCAATTTTGGTTGCAGGAATGGATTCGGCGACCTCGATTACCCCTGGGGCACCCCAACTATGCAATTCTAGCAACCCAAAACTGTCATTTAAGCAATTTCAGCCGGATTTTCGCCGGAAAAATCATCGAATTCTTGGTGCAAATGGTCTAGAGTTTAGCTTACTCTACTTCGAATGACCGTCATAATTATAATATCGGAACACACCAAAAACCAATTTCAAAAGTGGCAATATCAAAAGAAAAAGTATGGTTTTGGAACCTGGATTTAGCAATTTTTGAAGCGGATTTGGCAGTAAAATCCACACAACAGGTAATTTTTGAGGATGAAAAATAATAAAAGGAAACAGAAACAAAATCAACATATTTATTCATTTCGTCGGCTTAATTCTAGGCCGTAAGATTAAGACAAGTTGACGACTGAGATCTAATCTGGGGAATGCGGAAGACAAGTTGCGGGGGTTTAATTGTTATGAAATATATACAATGTTCCTACAATCCGCAATCATGTATATCTATATAGCCATTTCAACAATCTATAGCATGATATGATTGTGTGTGCATTTTCCTGAAACCATGAATTATGGCGGGCATTCTCTGAGAGCAGTTTTGACTACTTTTTCCATACTTTGTCAATTTCCAAAGTTTCACAAACTTGCCATATTTTTCCATAATGATGTTAGATAGCACCAGAGCACCATCATGTGTCTTTCTAACCTCATCAGACATTCCATGTCATCATAGATGCCATGTCATCACTTCCTATCGTGTGATATTTTGGCCTTCCAAAATAGAGATCAATTCATGTATAACGAGAATGGCCAAGACTGGAAAAATATAAATCAGAAGAAGGGTTGGCCGCCCCTTCGTTTAGTAGATAATTGTGAACACCAATATCCACCAATTCACCTATATCCAGACTGGTGAACACAAGAATGATCGCACAACCCTTCTAGCAGTCTAGAACTAGTATGAAAATAATAGTGGGCAGAAGAAGGGTCGGCTGACCCTTAATTCAAGCTGGAAAAAATGGCAAAAACGACCCCTGTTAAAAACTCGCAATAAAATCCACACAGTAGGTAATTTTCAAAGATAAAAAATAACAAAAGGAAATAGAAACAAAATCCACATATTTATTGATTATGTCGGGTTAAATCTGGGTCTTAACATTAAGACAAGGGACAGCTGAGATCTAATCTAGGGAAGGCTTCAACGAGTTGTGGGGGTTTAATGGTTTGGAAATATATACAACGTTCCCGCAATCCGCAATCGTGGGTTGCGGGACTACGACTAGAAATAAAAACAAACCAAAGTTTCTGCAATCCGCAATCTGTCGTCCGGGTTGCATAAATGCATGTCGCAAATCCATTATTCAAACACTTCGCGCAATCCGCAAACATGTATAACTAGATAGCCACTTCAACAACCTATAGCATGATATGATGGTGTGTAAATTTTTCTGAAACCATGAATTATGGCGGCCATTCTATCAGAGCAGATTTGACTACTTTTTCCATACTTTGTCAATTTCCAAAGTTTCACAAATTTGCCATACTTTTTGAGAATGATGTCAGATTGCAACACTGACTAAATGATACACCAGAACACCATCATGTGTCTTTCCAGCCTCATCACACATTCCATGTCATCATAGATTCCATGTCATCATTCATGCCATGTCATCATAGATGCCATGTCATCATCCATGCCATGTCATCACTTCCTATGGTGTCAGTTCTCTCCTTCATGCTCACACGTGTGAGATTTTGGCCTTCCAAAATAGAGATCAAATCATGTATAACCAAAATGATCAAGACTAGAAAAATATAAATCACAAGAAGGTCGGCCGGCCTTTCTTTATAGGCTATAAATACATGTATATCCTAAATGGAAAATACTGCACAAATACTAATCACAAGAAGGGTTGGTCGACCCTTCATTTAAAAGAGAAATGAAAAACAATTAATCTACGAAGGTTGGGAGAACATTTCCCCACTACCGACTTCCGGAGTATATGGTAGGGATGGGGACATTGCCTATGTTATAACATGTAAACAATATTCCCAACTTCCTACTGATGAAAAGAAGACAACTCATGGAGTTTATTGTCACACTCGTTTTTCAGGAAATGGTTATTTGCATCATGCAGCCTATAAAACCAACAGATTTTCGACTTCATAGGAGGGGGGGAAACACTCTATAGGATTGGAGAAACTTATTTCCTAATTTATGTATTGTTTTTCCTTAAGACTCTGAAGGGTAGCATGAAGGGGTTGATAGGAGTGATATGTTGTTTTTGGACATCTTATATTTGTTCTAAACTCATTCAACTACAATCAAATTATGCTACAGTGTCTGCATGTTTGGTACTATTGTAAAAAAAAATCAATACTACAAATTTATGTGAATTCTTTCATGTTTTTATATACATATATTGTTGATGGAACACTTTTGAGATTGCTATCATCTATATATTTTTTCTCTTTGTATATCTGTTACTGTGGACTGAATTAATAACTATACTATTCTTATGATGGTAAATGTTTTATTGTTATGATGATGGTTTAGTTATCTTTTAATTTCATTTGGTTGTAATTCCATTTCTGGGATTTAGTCATGTTGTAATTTAATTATTTGTTCATATTCATAGGATGATCTGGATTTTATGAGCAGAACGAAATGAATACAGATTATTATCAGATGCTTAACACAAAATAACAGAGATACAGTAAAACTAGTTTTCTATTCAATAAGGGAATAAGCTAAAACTGTAAAATGTAGCGGAAAACAAGCTTGTTGGAATGGTGGCGGCTTATCTTTGAGAAGAGATGTGATGGCTGCGCTCATTTCGCAAGAAGATGGTTACAATGAGGCTCTCAAGGCCTTTTAAAACAAACAGGAATGTCAAAAACCCTAGACATCCAAAAACCTAACCCTAGGAGATGAAGCGCCAAAAGTCATGTGGGCCCCGTTTGGGTAAGTTAGTACATCAACTTCCCGGGGTCGTAACTTTTGCATATGATCTCCATTTGGGGCACTCGGTAGCCCGTTGGAAAGGTCTATCTGAGATTTACAATTGTCGACTGGGGCCGATTGCATGTTAGAGGAAACCATTTGGCCCCCCAAATCACCAAAAAAGAAATTTAAGGCCTCAAAATGGCTCTGGAAGTTTAGGACCCGAAAAACTGCTAAAAATAGTACATTACCAAAATTGCCAGAAAATTGTTTTGAGCCAGTTGGAAAGGTGGGTTGCCATCGATATCCACCTGGATCAATCCTCCCTCCTTAGGAAGCAATGGTATCCATTGCGTTGAGTTCCCCCATCATGTGAGGAAATTTCTACTGAATTTGGCCCCGGGTGAGCCACTTGCCTTGGTGCAGGAGCTGCCCAGCTTTGACAACTCGATAAAGCTAGATCCTTTGATGTCGAGTGCCCTTGATCTTTGTGTCTGCAATATGATCACTAGATGCTTGTTGTAGGTAGTCAGGGTTGAGCTCTGTTAGTGTCAACTTCTCTGCTATCTCTGAGGTGTCTAATAATGGTGGGAAATATGGCCGAAGGAGAGCCACGTTGAAGACTGGATGCAGACCAACGAAGGGGAGAATGTTGAGCTCAAAAGCATTGTCACCCACCGCCTTAGTGATGGTGAATGGCCCATAACGAAGTGGGCGAAGCTTTCGATGGGGCCCTGTAAGGAATTCTTTCTGCAAATGCAACCAAACTTTGTCGCCCACCTGAAACTTATGTGGCACCCGATGTTGATCATGGCGCTGCTTGTACTTGGCATTAGACTTCTGTAGAATATCCTGAACCTATTGGTGGATATGCTGGATCCATTCAATGAACCGGGCGGCTTTGTCAGCTTCTGGGGACGAGTCGGTCAAGGTGGTCGCAAGGGGAAGTGCAACATCCATGGGGCCCAATGGTTGGAATCCCAACCTCGCCTGAAAGGGGCTGTGGCCAGTTGAGCTATGCAGGGCTTGGACGTAGCTATGTTGGACATAGGGAAGACTCTCATCCCATGTGCAGGGATGTGTTGAATTGTACATGCGCAGGATATGTACGACCATCTGGTTGACGACCTCGGTTTGGCCATCGGTCTGTGGGTGGCAGGCAGTCAATTTGGTGAGCTTGGTATCCAGCAGTGACCAGAGGCTCGACCAGAATGAGCTGTGGAGCCGACTGTCACGGTCTGAGATAATGGTCTGTGGGATCCCAAAATGTACCCATACTCGTTCAAAGAAGAGCTTGGTAGTGGCTTCTGCTGTGATGTTCTTCTTGCAGGCGGCTATAATCGCCATCTTGGAAAAGCGATCAACAACCACAAAAACATAGTCGTTTCCCCTCTTGGTGGACGAGAGGTCCGACATGTAGTCCATTGAGATGGATTCCCACGGCCTGTCAGGAGTAGGAAGAGGGGTGTATAGGCCCTGTTTCTTAGTGGTTGGTTTGGCAATAGAGCAAGCGGTGCAGGACCTAATATACTTGCCAACATCCTGTCGAATTTTCGGGTAGTAGAAATGTTTCTGCAACACTGCCACTATCTTTTCGATGCCAAAGTGTCCTGCCACCCGACTGTAGTGAGCTCCCCAAATCAGCTTCGCACACTCGCTTGATGGAATGTAGAGATGGCCTAGAAGACACAACAACCCGTCCTGAAGATGGAAATTAGAAACCACTGAGTTGGTTCCCAACATTTGATAGGTGGTGGAGAAGTCAAGTTCTGTCTCACAAAGGTGGGGCCATCCCAAGGTCTCGTGGCTGCAAGAGTCTAGCACCGTGGTGAGTGTCGCGACTGGAGGTCGACTGAGGCAGTCAGCAACTCAGTTGGTACTCCCTGTTTATATTTGATGTTGAGGTGGAACTGTTGTAAATATGTTGACCACTTCTGATGGCGGTCATTCTACAACTTTCCTTGGGTATGCATGAACTGTAGTGGCTTGTGATCAATGTGGATGATTGTCTCCTTCCCAAGAATGTAATGTCTCCACTCGCGGCAAGATTATACAATGGAGTACATTTCTTTGTCATAGGTAGGGTACTTACAGATAGAATCTGATAGTGTCTCACTATGATATGCCACGGGGTGGCCGTGTTGAGTGAGAACGGCGCCCACAACATAATCTGAAGCATCTGTCTCGATCTCAAAGGGATGTTGCAGGTCCAGCAATGAGAGTACCAGCGATGAGCACAAACAATTCTTCAAGTCATCGAAGGCTTGTTGTTGGGACAGGCCCCACACAAATTTTTCCTTACCACCACCCCTGGTCACTTGGCTGAGGGCCCATGTGATATGAGAGAATCCCAGCATGAACCGGTGATAGAAATTGGCGATGCCCAAGAAGCTCCGAAGTTTAGTGAGTGTGGTTGGGGCTGGCCAGTCACAGATGACCTGGATCTTGGTTGGATCCACATGCGCACCATGTCGCTCAACGATGTAGCCTAAGTAATGGACCCTGTCCATGCCGAAGGAGCATTTTTCCAAGTTTGCATATAGTTTGTGTTGCCACAGGGTGTGCAGAACCTGCTGAATATGCTGAAAGTGTTCCTCCCAAGTCTTGTTGTAGATGAGGATGTCATCCAGATACACCACTACAAAAGTATTGGTGAAAGCTCGTAGGATATCGTCCATCATCCTCATAAAAGTTGTTGGAGCATTTGTCAAACCAAAAGGCATGACCAGCCATTCAAAAAGACCTTCTTTTGACTTGAAGGCAGTCTTCCATACATTTGTCTGTTTTATTGGGACCTGGTGGTATCCAGACTTCAGATCAATCTTACTGAAGTATTTGGCCCCCGTGAAATGATCAAGGAGGTTGTCAATTCAGGGAATCGGGTACCGGCTGTGGACTGTGATTTTATTCAGGGCCCGGTGATCAATGCAGAGTCGCCAGGTCCCATCTTTCTTCTGCACCAGCACGATTGGGCTCCCACAAGGTGATGATCTGGGACGGATGTGCCCCTTGTGGAGCAATTCTTGGATCTGCCTCTTGATCTCCTCGTTTTCCAATAGAGAGCAACGATAGACTGGCCCATTGGGTAGCGGTGCGCCTGGGGTTAGATCGATGGGATGCTTGACTTGGCAGTGTAGAGATACCCCGGTAGGAGAGAAGAAGATATCTGAGTATCCTTCCACCACCTTATCCACTTGCTTCTGTTGTGTGGAGAGATTAGTCGCGGAGGCCCTGGATGTGGTTGCGATCTTTCTCTCACTCTGAGAGCAAATCACAAAGAAGACAAATTTCCCGGTCTGAGAGATGACCTTCCTGCATTGCTTGGCAGAGATCAAGGAAATAGCACTAGGAGGGACTGCCTTGGGTATCTTGTACAATTTCCTGTTCAAAGAAATAATAACACTACGAGGCCTAGACTCATATACAGCATGACATTTCGATAAATAACGTTGGCCCAAAAGAACATCTGAAAATTCGAGAGGAGCAACATCACACAATACCTCGTCCTTGAAGGGCTTGATGCCATATGACAGTTGGCACTGTTGGCTGACACGGAGATCACTTCCTTTGTGGAGCCATCCAATGGTGTAGGGTTGTGGGTGCGGCATTGTTGACAGGGCCAGGTGCTTGACGACCTTTGCTAAGATGAGGTTCTTCTGGCTACCGCTATAAACGATGAAGTGCAGCGCGGTGCCTTTTACCCACATCTGTGAATGGAAGAGGCGTTCTCCTTCTTCTGGCTCGTCTGGTTCATAAGGATGGAGCTTGGTGGTAGCAATGGTGGCACTGGGTTCCGCGTCAATGATTCATCTTCCCCTTTCTAGTTTGGACTTAGAGTCAGAACCCGCATCTAATTCAGATGCTTTCATTTCGGCCACCAGCGACTGCTTTGAGCAGCAGTCAGCAGTGTTATGCCAAGGGCTCTTATGGAAGTCGTACCACTTCCTGGTATCTTTCTTTGTCTTTTCGGTGTCCTTCTTTTCTTGCGGCTTGGACTGGTTGTCCTGATACTATCCATCTTTGCTCTGTCCTTTATTCTGTGGGTTGGGGCAGTCTTTTCCTGTCTTTTGCTGTGAGGGGTTCCCAAGCCCAAATTGCCACATCTTTTGTTTGAGCTTCTGCTCGATTTTGACAGCATATCGATAGGCCGCGCCCAAGGAAGATATGTCCAAAAATTTCATTTTGGTCTAGATGTATCTATGTAGACCACCACGATACTTGAGCACCAGGTGTCGCTCTGAATCTTTGATACCCAGCTTGGTGCGCAAGGTATGGAAGATATTTGTGAACTCTGGCACTGCTTGGTCTCTTTCTTATCGCAGTGTGGTCCATTTGGTATACAAGTCGTCATAACTTCCAATAGGGTAGTATTGTTCCTTAATAGCATCCCTGAAGGATTCCCAGGTGGCCGTGACTGAAAATAATGAGGCTTCCTCTGTGTCCTTTTGTTCACAGAAAGTTTCTCACCAATCTTTGACATGGGGAATGGCTTTGAGGAGTGCAAAAGTAATCTTTTCTCTATTCAAAAATTTATGGACAGAAAAATACCCTTCTAGTAGATTCAACCACTTATCTACAACATCTACATCTATCTGTCCTTCAAATATAGGAATATCAAAGTTGATTTGTACCTTGAAGGGTATGGCACCTCCACTCAAGGAAGATGCAACGCTTGTTGATAGTCGCCGAAGGATTTGCGCGAAACTATCCATCATCTCGTTCCTCTGTTGCATGAGGGATTCCTCAAGCAACATTTTGATAGGATCTCCTGTCCCGTCATCTTTATTTTCTCTTGCCATGAGAGGTCGCTTGGGCGTGCGAGAGATTTTGTCCTCAAGAGAAACAAGCTCGAGACCCAATTCTTTGTACCCTGACCTCGTTGGGGGCATGCATTAAGACGACAAGGAGCAGACCGCTCTGATACCACTGATCCGGATTTCATGAGCAGAACGAAATGAATACAGATTATTATCAGATGCTTAACACAAAATAACAGAGATACAGTAAAACTGGTTTTCTATTCAATAAGGGAATAAGCTAAAACTGTAAAATGCAGTGGAAAACAAGCTTGCTGGAATGGTGGCAGCTTATATCTGAGAAGAGATATGGTGGCTGCGCTCATTTCGCAAGAAGATGTTTACAATAAGGCTCTCAAGGCCTTTTACAATAAACAAGAATGTCAAAAACCGTAGACATCCAAAAACCTAACCCTAGGAGATGAAGCGCCAAAAGTCATGTGGGCCCCGTTTGGGTAAGTTAGTACATCAACTTCACGGGGTCGTAACTTTTGCATACGATCTCCATTTGGGGCACTCGGTAGCCCATTGGAACGGTCTATCTGAGATTTACAACTTTCGACTGGGGCCAAATGAATGCCATAGGCATTCATTTGGCCCCCCAAATCGTCAAAAAAAGTCGTTTAGGGCCTCAAAATGGCCCTGGAAGTTCAGGACCCGAAAAACTGCTAAAAATAATACATTACCAAAATTGCCAGAAAACTGTTTTGAGCTAGTTGGAAAGGTGGGTGGCCACCGATATCCACCTGGACAACCTCTTAGTTCTCAAATTGCTCTCAGCTGAGATAGGATGAAATTTAGTTTTAAAATTAGAATTACAGTTTTATTGTGTAGTGGAAACCTACATATTTTTTAACAGCTACTAAACTATTTACAATTTAGTAGCTACTAAATTTTTGTGTTATGATTAGATTAGAATATATCTTTGCTAACACTCCAATTAAGTTAGTTTTCATTTAGTTTGACTATGTAGGAACTAACAGCACAATTAACACAAATAGATCTGAGACTCTCTTGTTGAGATCAAATATTTAAAGGAAACAAGGCTTTATTCCTGTGAAAAGTAGCCATTCCAAACAAACAAGGGACTGCAGTAAGAACCTTGTTTGGGATATTTTTCCCTAGTTGTCATATAACGCTTTTCCCGGCCAATAGGTCTTCAACATGGTCTCAGTCCGTCAAGAAGTGTCATCATGCATATACTCCACTCAGTCCATTGGTGGATTCATACATTAGCTCAACAACTCTGCACAGTCCTTCGGAGAGTCGATCATGTATTAGCTCAACCCAATCCATCGGGAAACATGCACCAACTCAACTAGTCCATTGGTGAGTCCATGCAAGAGTACCAGTGTGCGCCATCCTCTCCATCCTGTCTCTAGATGTCCGAGAGATCTCCTCACTCTTTTTAGAGTGATCGAGAGAATGCACTAAATGTCTTTATGAGTGATATCCTCACTCCTTTCGGAGTGATTAGGAATAGGCACTGACCTCTCCATCTTTTTCAGGATGTCCGAGAGATCTCATCACTCCTTTCGGAGTGATCGGGAGAATGCATTGGTCTCTGTATCATCTTTCCCTCTCAAGGATGGACATACTCTTAGCCACACCAAGCCTTTCACGAAAGTATGCAAACTTTATCCGGGGAAGATGCTTGGTAAGAATGTCTGCAGTCTGGTCATCTGTCAGAACATACTATAGCTCGACCGTACCTTTCTGCACCATATCACGAATATAGTGATACCAAATCTTGATATGCTTCAACTTGTCGTGGAATACGGGATTCACTAACATCTACACACAACTTTGGTTATCACGGTGAATCACAGTTGGCTCTATAATCCATCCAAACAAACCCATGGTGAGTTTCCAAAGCCACACAGCTTCCCGAACTGTAGTGCTAGCTACCATGTACTTGGCCTCTGCAGTACTAAGTGCTACTAATTTATGCTTCCTGTTGCACCAGGAAATCACGACAAATCCCAGGTAGAAGCAACACCTGGAGGTTCTCTTCCTATCCATGGAACTCCCATCCCAATCAGAATCGAAAAATCCCTGCAATCTCAAGTGAAAATCTGAAGCATATCTCAGGACATACCCCACAGTGCCATGCAGGTATCTCAACACATGTTTTGCAGCAACCCAATGAATCTGTCTCATCTTGCACATGAAATGGCTAAGGGCACCCACTGCAAAACATATATCTGGTCTAGTGTTGACCAGATACATCAATTATCCAATCAGCTGATGGTACATGGTGGGATCTATCAAATCTAAATCGAAAGCAGAGTCTCTTAGCTTCTTCAGATTTGCATCCATCAGAGTGGCCATGGACTTACAGTCCAACATTCCAAATCTCTTCAATATGTTAATGGTGTATTTTCCTTAGCTAAGGAAAATCTCATTATGCATCTACCATACTTCTAATCCCAAGAAGCAATGCATCAATCCAAGGTCCTTCATTTCAAATTCAGAGGAAAGCTTCTTTTTACACCATACAATAAGTTTCTCATTTCCGGTGAGAAACAGATCAACATAGAGTACCAAATTCAATGGCTCACCATCCACAACCTTGTAGTAAATCCCAAGCTTACCAATTATCCATCTATCTAACCATACCAAGCACATGGTGCTTGCTTGAGTCCATATAAGGCCTTTTTCATCCTGCATACATGGGACTCCTTTCCATGGATCTCAAAACCCTCTGATGGTTCAATATATACTTCTTCCTTGATTACACCGTTGAGGAATGCAGTTTTGACATCCATCTGATGCAACTTCCATCCCATAGTTGAAGCAATAGCAATAATCGTCTTGATGGAAGTATATTGAACCACGGAAGCAAATGTCTCATCATAATCAACTCCCTCTTTCTGAAAGAATCCTCTAGCAACAAATCTGGCCTTGTGTTTCTCAGCACTACCATCTGCTCCATGCTTGATGTTGTAAATCCACTTGAAAGTCATTACTGACTTCCCCTCGGGTCTCGGTACAACCTCCCACACATCATTCTTCATGATGGATTGATATTCTTTCATCATGGCATCCTTCCATACTTGATTTCTAGAGGCCTCCTCATAGGTGGAGGGTTCTGAGTCAATAATGTGGCTCATCAATGCCACATTATTGGAGGGGGATATGATCTCATCTCCATTGGATCTATCAGCTCCTCAACATCGATCTCCATATCGTATCCTCTAGCTCTTATGATAGCCATCTCCTCTTCCAAGGACACATCCCTGCTGAACTCGATCTGTCTCGATCCTAGGATGTAGATTCTATAAGCCTTTGAAGATTCAATGTATCCCACAAATGTCCCCTTCTTGCCTGACGGCTCTAACTCCGTCCTCTTTTCCTTGGGCATATGAATGTAGACTTGACAACCAAAGATACAAAGATGGCCCACTTTTGGTTTCACTCCTGTGAAAGCTTCTTCTGGAGTCATGTTCCTCAAAATTTTATGAGGGCATCTATTTTGCACATAGGAAGTTGTTCTGGAAGCTTCTGCCCATAAGAACATAGGCAGACTCTGGTCATGTATCATGGCTTTGGATGCCTCAATAATTGCCATGTTCTTCCTTCTGCAACCCCATTTTGTTGAGGGTTGTAAGGAGCTATGTACTTCCTCTTAATTCCTGCTTCCTTGCAGAAATCACTGAAATCTGTAGAGGTGTGTTCTCCACCATTATCTGACCTCAAAATCTTAATACTCTTTCCTGACAAGTTCTCGACTTGTGCCTTGAATTATTTGAATATACATAGAACCCCCTCGGATTCCTTGGTCTTGAGAAAGTATATCCAAGTCTTTCGATAATAATCATCAATAAATGTCACATAGTAGTAGTAGCCATCCAATGAGAAAACTGTCATGGGTCTGCACAAGTCAGAATGTACTAGATCCAACATCCCTTTGGATATGCTTTCACTATTCAGGTAAGAGCCCTTGGCACTCTTGCCAAGTGCACATCCTCTACATATTCCATCACTGTCTACATGAAGTACTGGTAGACCTGTCACCTAAGTCACCTGACACGAGGACATGGGAATACGAGTTTCCAACAGGGACACAGCGACCCCCAGAATTAGGACACAAATGACACGTTATACACACACATGACACACACACACACACACATACAAAGACATTTAGATCCAATTTTTGGTAGAAACTAGAAAATTTGCAAATATTCAATAGAAATTACAATCAATACACATTACACATTCACAAATCACAATGCATATGTCAATGATAGACCTAACTGAAACCCCCATTAGCTGAAAGGGATAGGCCTCATTCCACTATTGAAACAAGGGAAAAACGATGGTTATTGGCCTCCCTCACCCCCACTATTGGATGCCCACAAGAGGCACAAGAAAGCCAACCAAAATAGGGCTATTTATATTTGATTAGATTACATGGATGGGGGCCACACCCTATTATTATATTTTATGTTACTAAACACCATTTATATTTTAGATTATACCACTCACAACGATGATGCCAGTTAAAGATTGAATTTCATGGGTAGGAATAGAAATAAGGGGTAACCTCCCCTATGTGAAATGAATCCCCTTGTCATGTTGTTTGTGGAATATGTCTCCATAGAATACTTATTGGCGTGCTCCCTGACTTGATTTGAGAGGCTAAGAGCCAAATAATGTAATATCTAAATGTACATGGAAGAATAATAAAAATACATCACAACTAAGAACCAAACAATGTAATATGTAAATGGTATATGGAAGAATAATAAAAACACATCAGAAACTGCAGGCAGAGAAGGATAATAAACATGGGGGGCTATAATTCCATTTATGCAGTGGGTTCTCACAGACTCATAAAATTTATCATTAAGTCGTCAAAATCAAGATGTTTTATTACATAGATGCCAAAATCATATTTCTCATTTAAGTCATCAAAATCAAAATGTATTACATAGATGTTGGAATGCCACTGGAAAATACAAAAAGGGGTAGATCAAGATGGAAAACATTCTAATGCTCTTCACCTGCAAAAGAAACCCCTCTTAGAGCTCAATCCTCACTAAAGACACGTCCTGACACAGTGTCAGACACGTTTTTTGGACGAGTCCTCAAACATGTGTCCGACATCGTTTCAGGACGTGTCCATGTCCGACACGATGACACGAGACACAGTGGCCTATATGGACATGTCCAGTATCATAGCCTGTCACTATATTCCTTAATGACGGAAGAGCTTTATAGTTAAGATGAGAAAATCTTCTGTGCCATAGCTCACCCATGCTGGTAGAGTCATGTACTAGTGCATGAGTTGGTGGTGTGCTCAACCTGTATAAGCTCTCCTTTTGTACACCAATCACCCATGATGAATTCATGCTTGAGTTCTTGTACCAAGCAAGAACCTTCCCATCAAAGAATGCAACTTTATAACCCTTGTCCTCCAAAGATAATATGGAGACAAGATTCATTTTCATACCAGGTACATATAACACATCACTTAAGTGTAGGGTATCACTAAACTCCAACTAAAGGGAGGTAGCCCCAAATCCCTTCACAGTGTATTTAGCATCATCCCCAAGTACAACACGTAGATGTGATTCTTTCTCAACCAATTCTGAAAGTTTCTTTATAACTAGTCATATGCCTAGATGCACCACTATCTATTAACTAAGTATCACTAGTGGTGGGAATAGTACCTGATAGAGCTGATATGAAGAGGAATTATGTACGATCATCATTCCTTGGCTTCTTGTGATGAGTGTCTTCATCAACATCAGCAGTTGAGGCTTCATGCTTCCTCTTGTTTGAACTTCGACAATTTCTGGCATAATGGCCATATGTATTGCATTTGAAGCATTGAATATGAGAGAGATCCTTCTTCTTCTTCTTCTTATGATCTAGAGGCAGGCTTGATCTCCTATCTTTGTTCCTATTGTTATGAAACTTTCTTCATTTTCCTTTGCCTTTCTTGGAATGAGATGTAAGTGCTTGATTCTCTTTGGATTGAGTGCCATGTAGTTTAATCCATGCTGCAATTCTCGTTTCTTCCTAGATGCAATCTGCCCATAATTGATCAAATTTGGGCAACTTGGTTCGTCCACTTAGACTTTGGATGAATGGTTCCCAAGAGGGAGGGAGACCATTAAGAGTTGTTATAACAAGTTATCTATATTCAAGAGATTCTCCACTAGTGCTTAGCGTGTACCTTAGTTTGAAGATCCTTATGAAGTAAGAAGCAATTGATTCTAACTTTGACATCTTAAGATTTGATAGTTGATTTCTCAATGCAAGAGTACGATTGATGTCACTATGTTCAAATAGATTCTTTGGGGTTTTGAACATCTTTCTAGCTGTCTTCTTCTGTGAGATCTGAGGAACCAAATGATCTTTAATTGAATCTACCAAGATCCTTCTTGCTTTGGCATCATTATTTCTCCATTGAGTCTTGTCATCTTTTGCTTCTGGTTCTAGAACCTTCTCATTGACGAACTTCAAAATATCATTTTCTTATAATATAAGAAGAACCCTAGACTTCCAAGAGCTGAAATTGGAAGCCCCATCAAATCTATCTTCAACCTTCATTCCAATCATCTTAATTGAAGTGCTAAACCAGAAACCCTAGCAGGAGCTAGGTCAAAATTGAAGTTTGGACTTTTGCAAAACTAATTCCATAGAAAGGTGCGCCCTATCAAGGTGAGTTGAGAAGAGGTAAGATCAAGCCAAATTTGTGGACAGAAGGGCTTGATCCAAGAAGCCCTAGTTTTGACCACGTCATGGTGTTAGGTCAAAAAATGAAATTTCTCCAATTTGGATTTGGCCTCCACAGAAAGATGCGCCTCCCCTAGAGCGAAATTCCCAATGCTCTTTTCAGGGCAAACTGAGGTGGGAAGCCTTCGGAATATGAAACCCTAGTTTTCAGCAATGGCTTCTTTTAGCACTACTCTGATACCATGTTAGTTTTTATACAATTCTAGCAGTATAATTTATTGCATATAATAAAACAAGATCACTAAAAGAATAACCAAGCACATAAACAATAGACACAAAGTTTTATCCTGGGAAACCCAACAGGGAGAAAACCCAACAACCTTAGTATAGAGATAAATAGCTTAAAGATCAATGTACATCCAGATATCAATAAAGAGAGAGAGAAAGAGAAACTTCTACAAGTGTAGTATCCCCAGGAAACCCTTCTCCAGCTGCGGTAGCGAACCTTTCTCTCTCCTAGAGCAAAATAACTTATGTTGAGTGAGTGAACAAATGAGAGGTGCGACCTCTCTATTTATACTAGTAAAAAATGACTTTTTCCTTAACTAGGCCGACTTGTCTAACTACCTGGGCCAACTTGTCTTGGGGGGAATACACAAAATACATTTAATAAATGTTTTCTTTGGGTAATTACAACCCAAGGTTTACATTGATTCTTTCAAGGTCTTTACATGATCAATTACATCAATATATTCTCCCGAAGGAGGTACAACAATAATATAATAAAGTACATTAAGAATATAACTTCTGAAGTTACATTATTTCCAACACAAAAATTAAAAGACTTTACAATTTTAATTGACTCACTTTTATAAAACAAGTGAGATGCATTTTTACAATAAAGTAATTTAAAAATAGAAGTTGCATGTACTTTTTAGAAAAAAAACCCAACAAAAAGAATACTTGAACCTAGGACTTTTGAGCCGTACCCATCAAAATCGAGAACTTCTCAGGAACATTCCCAACCAATCAAGGACTCTTGGACGTCCCTTGACCTGCACAATTAAAATAAAAATAAAATAAAATAACTAAAATATTAAATTTTTTAATTAGAAACCTTCCCTAACACCCCCCCAACCTAACCCTCCCCCTATTCCTTTAACCTGTAGCCCCCTCCTATTCCCTCTACTCTATCCTGCGTTCCTAACCTACACTCTAACTCACTGCACCCGCATAACCCTCTGCTCTACACATCACTCCAATACTCCAACCCCTACATAACCCTTTGCTCTATGGTTCTACCCATCACTCCCCGCGCCGCTACTTGCTAAGTCGACTTCCGTATGTAGTCCAACGCGCAACTCTCCTGTTAGTGGCTCCCCTGCCTGCAATCCCATGCGTGCCCCTCTCAGCTTGAAGACCACAGCTCGTGGCCCTCTTTCGAGTCTTAGGCTCTCAACACATGTTCAAAGTTTGATTTTATGGCTCAACTCAGGCTCACACTCACAGTGAGTTTTCCCCCTCTCAGCCATGGCCCATAACACACTGCACCACACAGGTATTTCATATTTTATATCTTACATTTTATTTTTATTTTTTTTGGGTAAAAATATCAGCACATGCTATTATAGTTTTATAAAATTATAATTTAGTATTTACAAATGTCAAATTACAAATATAAATTTATTTGTTATTTAAATTTCGAAATGATTCATCATTCATGTACACAATGTTGTAAAATTTTAAATTTTTGTTACTGTTTTAACTTTCAAGTTTTATGTTACTGTTTAATAGTTAACTTAGAAGTTAGAACTATTTGAAGATTTCAGTTTTAGATCTTAGGCATGTATCTTGAGTCTTTACTATTTAGTTTTGACAATGGACAATGATGATTGGACAGCTGGAAAATGTACCAATTAACCCCCTTGTTTCTGATTTTGCTGAGATCATACTGGGCACACAGAAAAGAGCATACACAAGTAAGGAAATACTTTCCTCATGTTTCTGGTTTGCCAAGACCACACAAAGGCGCAGGGCAAAGAGCATATGTAGAGTGAAGGGTATGACAAAAACCAACAAGCTGCAGTATGACCTTTGTAAATACTTCACAGTAACAATCTTTCAGTGGCATGAGAAATTTGTGATATTCTTTAGAAATGAATACTTAAATTCAAATAAGCATCTCCGACCAAATAACTTTATTTGAGAACACATTAAAGAATCCAAAAATTTACTCTGCTCTCATCTGCCACCGGAAAGCTAGTTTGTTGCCTATTACAGCTCCAAAGTGATTACAAAGCAAATACTCTTAAATTCTTGCAATAAAATCCTAGCAAGACAGAGTGGACTCCAGATGCAGCCTCAAAATGATTACAAAGCAACTACTGTTAAACTCTTGCAATAAAATTTTAGCAAACAGAGTGAACCAAATGACAACTATAAAGATGTATCAGTGGTCTACATCAGACAAATTTTACAGACATCTTAGAAAAGAGTTATTTAGGATAGAATGGAAGGAAAATAACTTCTCTGAATGGGGCCTACCCTTCTTGTCCCAGAATACACCTAGTATTAAAAAATGAAACAATCAATCCAGAGTCAAGAAAGAGCCCATCAAAGGAAGAAAACTAGATAGGTGGGCTTTATTCGTTGTTGCATCAATGACATTGATCTAAAGGATAGGTGGTTGAAGTCTTCACAGTGTTTGGTCCATTCAGCTATCTTATAAGCTATGAGATATTGCTTGGCTTATTATCTACCAGGGGATGCCCTATAGAGCCATATTAGCAAATAGTGGCTTTTCTGATGGTCTCTGTCCTATTTGTCTCCATTCTGAGATGGTGAAGCATATTTTTTCAGAGTACCAGTTTTCTAGGAGCTGTTAGGCATTCATTCATGACTATTGCTTAGTTCTCTTGCAGGGTCGGGTTTATTGGCAGACAACATTCTTTGATGACTGCAAGTCTGTAGCTGTTCAGTTCAATCCTTCTTCAATGGGATTTGACACTGCTCAATAGTTTTGCTTTGCTTAACTTCTATAAGTTTGTTTTTGAGTCTGAGGTTAGCTCTCTGTCCACATTTTGTGCTATGTGACATGATGAAGGATCACCAACTATTAGTCAAGGGTGCTTTGCTGATCAAGGAAGCTCAAGTCTTAGATTCTGTACTCTCTTTAGACTTTATTTCAGAATTTGTTACCTCTTTGGAAGAGGATACACAGTCCATGGTATATACTCTTCCACTTTTGTTTTGATTTCTACAAATATAAGACATATTTTGCCAAAAAAAAAAGATGTGCAATCACTAAAAACTGGACTTCAGTTTTAATTTCCATTTTTTGGAGTCGGACTATTTAATGTGGTAGACAAAAAAAAGTAAATAGGAATGTTAAGAAAAGATGTCTCTCCATTGCACCCTTTCTGTAACAAGGGTTAGATTAAGACTCTTGACATCTGGAAATCATTACAAATAAAGAGGCAAACAAAAACTTAAAATTTAAAGGCACTGATAATATCTCATGCTGAAATGACAAATAGATGACAGGATTATTGCTCAACATGCACATGCATTATCAAAATGTTATAACCTAAAAGAGAATATAATATTAGATCGATGAAGTAAAATGGTATCTCACTAGTTTATTTCATACAGAAACTAGTGAGAGCAAACCAGGAAAACAACAAATAATATCAAACACAAATTCAAAAATAGATATAGGAGCCAACATCTACCAGACATGAATCTCTGTACAGTTGTGCCATTCATGAGCTTTGAAGAGCATTTCAACAAAACTGTACTCAATTTTAGTATTGAAGAATAGTTCAACAGGGATATGTGTTTTGACCAAAGCCCTGATAATATTTTCATTAGATATACCGCTGAAACCAAACTGGGGAAGTAGCAATTGCCAAATAATATTCAACCCAATTTGAAATTTCTTATTTGGGATAACATTCAGCAGGTATAAATTTCTGTACAGTTGTAGCCTTCATGAGCATTGAAGACCAATTCAATAGCATTGTACTAAGTTTTAGTATTGAACAGTAGTTCAATAAGGAGAGAGTTTTGATGAAACCCCTAATAATTTTTTGGCTTGCATAAAATACATTTTTACAAGATACAAACATCAGACATTAGGAATGAGAAATCAGCCTTTTCAACTTGACAGTGTGCTCATTGTTAGTAATATGCAATTCAAGACGGAGCCTGGTAAACAAATCGTCATGTTCCCAGGTTAAGTGACCCATTTCAACAGAACTGTACTCAATTTTAGTATTGAACAATAGTTCAACAGGGCTAGTGTTTTGACCAAAGCCCTAATAATATTTCATTAGATATACCGCTGAGACCAAACTGGGGAAGCAACAATTGCCAAATAATATTCAACCCAATTTGAAATTTCTTATATGGAATAACATTCAGCAGGCATAAATTTATGTACAGTTGTAGCCTTCATGAGCATTGAAGACCAATTCAATAGCATTGTACTCAGTTTTAGTATTGAACAATAGTTCAATCGGGCAAAAGTTTTGATGAAAGCCCTAATAATCTTTTGGCTTGCATAAAATACATTTTTACAAGATACAAACAGCAGACATCAGGAATGAGAAATCAGCCTTTTCAACTTGTCAGTGTGCTCATCGTTAGTAATATGCAATTCAAGACGGAGCCTGGTCAACAAATCGTCATGTTCCCAGGTTAAGTGACCCTGATTTTGAGCATAAAAGGCCTCTAACACAGAATGATATGCCAGTAAATCTCTGTCATGTCTTTCTAGCCTTTGCTTTTCCATCACGTTCAAAGGATTATTCCTCCGAGTCCTGTTGTCAAGCTCACTTCTAGAAGAGCCAAGTGTTCCTCTCCTGGTACAGATTTCAGCAGGAGTCTCAATGTATTTTAAGTTTCCTATTTGAATCTGATCCATGGCTTTTGTTGGCTCTGCATGTTTAAATCGTTTGACATCATTACCTGGTGCATTTTGAAAGCCTCCATACATTCGATCCTTTCTGCCATCATGAACATACACTCTTTTGACTCCTTTGGAATGAGGAGCAAGTGAATGCCTTCTCTCATTTGGTTGCACATTATTACTCTCATTCTGAGATAGGGCTACAACATTCTTTAACATTGCATTTCCATGATTAAAAGACTTATGCCTTCTTGAATCTCTACTTCTAATTGCTTGGATAGAGCATCCTTCAACGTATAATGCTGTCCTGTTTTCTACCCTATCAGAATGCCTTCTCTGCCTCTTTACTTCTTTTTCTTCAAACTGCCTTTGAGATTGTGCATTATCTTGCATACCCGAAGGACATGATCCTATAGAAGTGATCCCGCTATTTGCAGCCATGGGATATTTACCTTCATATATTTTATTGCTTGTTTGCTACAGGAAAGAGAAAATAATACATCAGCCATTCCATTAGTGAAGGACTCATGGTATCTCCAAGTTAACTAAACAATATAAATAACTTACTAATACAAGTTATCAATGAAATAACTAAGAAAAATGAAAAATAATTTACTTGAATAAAAATTTACACTTCAAAATGTGATCTCTCCACTGCCCTAGACGTTGTTAATATTTGCACGGCAATGTAAGGAGAAATGCCCTAAATTGTTAAGTATACAACAATCTACAATGTAGTAAGTACAACCAACCCTACTTGTTTAATAAATGTTCACTATACTCCCTGTGTAGTGATTGGAAAAAAACCTAATCTACAAGGAGAATGGGAAATTAGGTCTATGCCATCTTGTAAAGCCCTAGCTCAACTCCAAACAAAAAAAATATATAATTAAAAAAAGTACTGTCAACCCTACTTGGCACTATTGGGAGTAATGCCTATGTCAAGTATAGAACAATCTACAATGTCGGGAAGTAGAAGAAACCTTAGTTAGCTATTAAATATCCACTTTTGTAGATGGATAATAATAAAGCTTAATCTACAAGAAGAATGAAAATTACATATTTAACATCTTTTAGAATGTACTCAGTTTCAGGATTTCAAATTATCCTGAAACCCTGGAAAATGAATGCATACTATTTGTACTTACTTTGAGGATTTCAAATTATCCTTAAACCCTGGAAAATGAATGCATACTGTTTTAACCGTGATTTTGAGTTTTTTAAGCCCAAGGCTCAATTAAATATAACTACATGCATTCAAGCGTAATATGATTAGTGATACTTGCCGTAGACATGCTGATCACTATCAGTAAACAATTTTTTTCCCAAAGAGTCTATTGAGTTAATAGTAAAAACTCATTAATTTACCTCTACATAGGCTGAGGGAAGTCCTTAACCATACTGGTATTGGCCATAAACATTAGACTCTCAAGCTCTAATAGAGCAGTAACCAAATAACAAAACTAGTAAATGAAGGCCAAAAATACACTAAATATGTTACCTGTGAGGGCAATTTAGACCATTTTCCTTCGAGCAATTCTTGAGCATGTCTTAACTTCGAGCAATGATACATTTTGTATGTGTCAGTCTGAGGAAAATAGATAAGGAAAAACTCAAAATCAGTGGACATAACTTTGTTGATGATGCCCTGCCGCCAACAGCCTTTGTCAGAAACTTCAACTGCGTCCCCGATGGAGTAAGTGTAATTGCCGGGCGTATGAGGAGGAACGGGTCTGACTCGGGTAAGGGGAACAACTTCTTCTTTTGTCAATGGTTGCCCGTCGTGGTCGCTGTTGTGGTCGTAGCGTACCTTGTAACGACGCCCTCGCCCACGACCATATGCGTCCACAACGACTGCCTCCATCCAAGCACCATCTTTCTGAACCTCTACCTTCGTTTCTTTCCCCATAACAATGATTGCCAGTGTATTCCAACAAAAACCTACAACCTCAGTTAGTTGAATCAAGAGCACTATAATTCGACTATAGTTGATTCAGATTGACAACGGTACAATTCAGAATTCTCTTGCGTCCTCTCTGCACTGCATAGTGAGTGAGAGACTCCTACGGTTCGAGTATAAGCGGAGTAAAAGTTAGATTAAAAGAAATATCCTTTGCTTGCATGTCGTGGGTTCGAAGGATTTATATTTCGAGACCCCCACATTTCCATCGGCCACCATATACCAAGTGAGGCGTTGTTTAGTTACAACTCGTTACTTTTTAAACACGACAATATTGGAAATATTTATTCGTTTTATTATGTTCTGACAACATGAATCCATATAGCTGCCCGAATTTAAGAAATTTATTTTCCAATTGGTAAATGTGAAGATTTTGGTATTGAATTTTTGAATTAATTTATATTTTAATTATTTAGATTTTGATGGGTTAAAAGTGGATGATGTCATCATGGGAGTTTGGAGCAAGGATTTCATCTGCGATCTATCCACAATGACATCATTATCTGCATGAATTCCCATCTTCCATCTGTCCACAATGACATCATTATCTTGTCATCTATCCACAATGACATCATTATCTGCATGAATTCCCATCTTCCATCTGTCCACAATGACATCATTATCTGCATGAATGCATGTCATGTTGATTAATTTCTATCATGTCCTGATTGGTAACGCCAGCGTCATTAGCTACATCGACTTTCATCTCTTGTAAGGCATTTCCCATAGGCAAGCAAAAACTAGGCTTCTCGGTGAATGTGAATAATGTTGGCCAATGCAATGCATAATCTTTGCCTGTAAACAATTACAACACAACCCCAGTTTACACATATGATCTCCAATATCATTCATTGAGAACTTCAAGAACTGCATGAAGAATCCAATATGAAGCTTCAAGAACTGCATGAAGAAGCCAAAGCTTCAATAATCTACTTTTGTCGCTCCAGAATTCTCAAAGTTTGTTGTTGAGCTTGGACCATGTGAGACAAAGGAAACAATTTTAGATATTTGTCGATACCTGGAGTCAAATTGGTGATCTTTCTACTAGATTGATGCCAAGAAACAGCATTCCACATTGGTATTGTACATTGACACAAAATTTTTTATGTTGTTTCGAGAAGCGCCTCCAACTCTTTAAGCCATTTGTTAACAGTTGAAGCCACATCTTTGTGCTAGTTCAATGCTAACCAGAACTGCTAGATCTCCTTGATAACTCATCTTTCAAAGTCGCCGATACTTTCCTGCAACGAAGGACAATTTTATTGTGCTTAATTATTTGGTCAATTGTCAGTTTTATGCTCCCACCAAAAACTCCAAGGACAAACCTAGGGCCAATCATGATTTTTCTCTAACTTATATTTAATGCAATGTCTAACACAACAAAAACACTCCCCCAAACTATTTTTTTAGAGATAAAAAAAAAACCACATGTTGGTTGTTAAGCGATCTAGCATCTAACCATATATATCATGCATCATGCTTCTTCAGTCATTTTCAATTTTTGGTGAATTTTCTAATCCTGAACAAGAGCCACGAGTGACTAGCATCTCTATTGTCACGGACATTGCCACTCGTGGCTCTTGTTTAAATATGTGATGAGTGGGTTGTTTTCGGGTTAGATGTTAGATTTAGTGTAAAATAAATAAATATAAAGATTGAAGCTAGTCATGGTAATTATGAGGATAACATTAGCTTTAATTTTAACTCTTTAAATAATGTTCATATATCTAAAAACAATTTTCCAATTTATTTAAATGTGATAAAATAATTTTTATTTTTATTTTTATTTTTTATATATTAATTTCAAATAAGAAAGCATTTGAATTTCATTCATTTAAATTTTAAGTTTTTGCCAAGATCAAGTAAAGGGGATAACATTTATTGGGGTATAATTTTTTTTTTCAATTTTTTAACACATTAAGAAAAAAAATTTACATCAAGAAAATATGATGCCTCTCGATGCTTGATAGATCCAGACTCAACATGGACCTATGTTGGTTTAAATAATTTTGCACATTCATTTTTATTTTTAGTTTAAATTCTTATTAATATTAATCAAATAATGTTAGAAAAACAAATCTTCATCCATTTTTATCTAATAATTCTATCTTCATTACTATTTAGTAGTATGTGGAAAATAAATAAAATTGTATATGGAAAACTTATAAAATTTATTATTGGCGATATTCTCTCACAAATATCAAATAATACATATATATTTTCAATATGTGTTCCTTTTACAAACATTGAACAAAATGAAAATGGAAATATAATTCTCATGACATTCTTGTTAACCAAACTATACCAATCTATCATGCTACCTCACTTCTAATAAAGTCAACTTGACATACAAAATGATATCGAGAAAAGGAAATGGGCACCTACCAGGGATCAAATTTGAAGGGTGGGGACCCATTTCACTTTGAAGGGCTATGAGATATTTAACCCTTCAATGTTGCCATGTAAAAATAAGTCTTCTTTTCATTTGAAAATGTACTAGTACATCAAAATTTAATTGTTTACTTACGTAGTAAAGTCGAGAGGCTTTATTTTGCAATAGATATGGCAACACTGAATGTTATATATGTCATATAACAAAACCATATTTTTCCCCAATCTAGCGGCTTGGTCTCTAGGCCACTATGCCACCTTTTCCATCTTAGCAGTTTCCTAAATTGATCTTGCCTCTTAAAATTTTAACCAGTATAATAATACAGTTAACTTGCAAACCCCATTCCAATCCAACTTTCATCCTTACAGCCAAAATTAATACTATTTTACTCTTTCATGGTCTACTTGAGCATGAGGAATTTATTAGTGAAACACAACTTAGGAGACACATAGAAATTCCACTTTCCAGATGTTCAGTGTGAATTGCCATAACTAATTTTATAGATCTTTTTTTCTGCATCAATGCAGCTACAGTTAGCTTGCTAGCCCAATTCCAATCCAACTTTTAACCAATATAATAATATTTAATACCTCTTAAAATGGGTTCTTGGGATGCTTTGAATAGTACAAGCTCGATGAAGAATTGGGTTCTTCAACTCTTCTAAAAGCAATGTGATACTTATTCTTGGAAAAGTTCAATCTTTGTAAATCACTAGCATTCTTCAAACTAATATAAATTATAGCCTACTTAACAATGGAAAAAATGATAATGTAAGCAAGAAAAGGAAGGAATTGTTTTAGAAGCCAAAAAAATTGGATGTTGAGTCTAGTCTGTATTTGTTGCTAAATTAGTGAACAATAGAGACATGTATGTAGAAAGGCAGTGAAAAAGGTGAAGGGAAAAAATATGAATGGTAACTTTTTTTTACTTTGTTGAATTGAGGACCATAATTCACTTTCATGCACCTCTATCAAACAACTGCGTTGCCTATGCCATTTATAATCCTCGTTCATGCAAGTCTATTAGAGAGAATAGTTCAACAAAGAAGTTGGATTGAATTGAAAACTAATAGCAAGTTTCTTTGTCACTTTAATTGTGCACCCTACGGCAGAATTGAATGCCAATGACAACACTATATGTTTTAATTTTTCATTCAACACTATGAATGCCACACGTACTTGGGATGAATAAGTTTAAGCACTCCTTACATGTTACATGCTATGTTATGGTTTGAGCAAAGAGAACTATCCGACTCCAGGAAGCTTTTGTTCTCAATAGATGATTAAGGACCCTGGATGATTCTTCTCTATAGCCCTCCCCTTAGAACTCGTTATACATACTAACTATGTGGTATGATGGAGTGGAGGATGGGTTGTGAAGCATAAGTAAAACGTAGGTAGACTGAGTAGAGAGGAGATGCATAGATGGTTGAAGTTCTTGTTATATGGTTGAAGTTCATGTTCTATTCCAGACTAGCCGATAAGGGAAACAAAATCAAAAGGTAAAGTAGCATTGTCGTTCTAAAAATCAAGATTACAAAAACATTTTTGTCCCAGTTCGTACAGTTGAATGCAGGAGTGGGCACTAGGAATTCTAAGAAAATTGCCATCTTTCAGCATTATCCTTCACTAGATGTTGTTGCATATTCTCCATCATATTGAAATTCGATAGCTAGTTGGGATTGTAAGTGTAGTAGCATCGATGGTCTTCCTATTAATAAATACCAAGAATCTTAAACCGTGTACTAGAGGAAGGTGTCGATTCGACGATTGAGCAATTGGGGAAAATAGATCATGTAATAAATTTTTAAATACAAAGTTTGGATTCTTGATCTGACTCATTAACTAGATGCATGGAGGTTGGCAGAGTGGGAACTTCCCCAAATACCCAGGTTTTTCTATAAAGCTGGGGGGCGCAATGCACACACCTGTTTCCCATAGGGATGCAACCGTGGCTAGTGGAAGCTGAATGGGGAAACACTCAGTTTCAGAGTGAAAACAATGGTCTTCCTTGTCCACTCCATTTCAAGAAAGTTAAAGGGTAGCTAAATTCTCAAGAACTTCGATCGGGCGACAATGGAAAATAGGGCAAGGTAAGGAGCACATGGAATCATATGCGTATAGACATGACATATGAAGAAAGAAGCAATTGTTGTTGTTGCTATAGTTGGGAATTGATAAATGTTGTTCTAAACAGCCTCTGACGGAGATTTGTGACAAACCCACTCTCGGGTCCAGGCTTCAAATTTGAAGCCTTTAAGGTCCATTTGAAGTAACAAAATTTCATTCAAATAATAATATTGTGTTTGAACTTTGAAGTTACAAAATTTCAATCAAATAACAATTTTTTTAAATAATTGATGGGATCATGAATGGATAAAATGATGTGCATACCTGTACATTCATAGGATGTCAGCAATCTAGTTAGCCTTGAAGTTGAGCTCCTCAAAGAAAACTAATTTCTTTATATATGTTTATGCTAGGCTTGAATTGGCGGCTTCGCTCTGCAAACTCTTCTGGAGTACTGGAGGAGATAGGGTAGGTGGAACTTGGAGGTAGCTTGACCACAGTGGAGTAGGGGTATAACAAAAAGCTTGTTTGTGATCCTGTAATATTATATATTGATGGTCGGAGCCATGAAAGCATGGAATTCGAGCATTGACTTGATACAACAAAGAAAACACAAGGTGGGACTCGGGAGCTACAGGATTGACTTGATACAACAAAGAAAACACAGGGTGTGAGGCTGGGAGCTGTAGACGGTAGGATTAACTTGATACAACAAAGAAAACACAGGGTTGTGGGTAGGGGCCATGGGAGGGAGCAGTAGCTTGCAACATTACAAGAATTTTTTGGATTGTGGGTTTGTCTGAAATGCCAAATTCAGGGCACATTAACATAATATATTATACATTGAATACTCAATTAACTCACGGAGTCAGAATTCATGAATTGGTATGTGATAACTGGTAACTTGGTAAGCCCGCTGCCAACAACACGTATGAACCACCAACCAAGTTTAATAAATTTGTTGCTGCCATAAAATTTGTTAAACACGTAAGCGCTCGATGCAAACACAAGAACTTAGAAGCATTCAAGCCATGGGATGCACAGTGTAAGCCTGTCCACATAAGCTGGTCAATGATATTATTAGAGGTCCAATGGTCTGTGATCCATTGATGATCAAACACGTGGATATTGGAGAGTAACCGAGTCCCACTCCCAAGTCACCTAGCTAGTAGCCACATTCCCAATTTCCCACTGAAAAATGTCGATGGGTGAAATTTGAAGCTACCCTTCTGTTGCAATTTTAAACAGTAGTGGTTAATTTAATTATTGATGGGCTTACCATGAAATTAATTTTTTTTTGCATGGTAAAATTTGAAGTGGCCTTCTATGACGTGTAAAATGGCCTGTGAAGGGCCCTAAAGGCTTCAAATTTGAAGCCTGGAACCTACAGTAGTGTATCAATTTCCAAGTATCACCTTGGTCAATCCACTCCACATACATTATCAAGAAGAAACAAGAATTAATTGTTAAAAGTAACGATAATTTTAAGGATCCATAATTTTCTTAAACTATAGAAACCTTGACGAATCTTACTAATTATCAAATTTTCAACCATAAAATGTTTGATGATATTTAAAAAAAAATTCAAATTTCTAAGGATTTTATCTAGCTTTTGGACAAATTTGGCAATTTTTAAAGTAGATTTTTTTGATCCTATGGAATTTGAGGGAATCATTTTTTTTCCAAAGAAAAAAGACATAATCTATTTAATCTTCCGAATTACATATTACATTCTTTAGGTGCAAAGCACTAAGCGTACTGAAAAATGTCAAAAAATTTAAGACTGTCACCATAATTCAGAATTACAAAATTTTGAAAAAGTTTGATCAAATGTCAAAACTTTACACTATGATGCATAAAAAGCTAAATGAGAAATCTGCAGATTCAAAACAGATTGTCCACTAAGAAAACTCTGGATGCCTGATGGCCTCCCCTACTGAAAGTCTTCTCGCAAATACCCGACGGTAGACACAGCCCTTCCTTGGACAGTTGGTTTGTTGTCGCATTTTGTTCACAAAAGACATGACTAAAGCTAATGGCATAAAAAAATAGTTAAAAAACCAGCTGATGTTCAATACCTTTCAAGTGCAAATTTGTAATCTGCTGATCTCGTCTCAAATCTTTAATCCATAGACATGAATAGACTTTACCTGTTCTTCTTTTGCATAAATCAGCAGTAATATCATGGCCATTCCTTTAGCTCTGTTATTGGTTCCTACTCCTCCATTGGCTTTAAACCTAATTCTTCCCTCATCCTAAAGAACAATAGTTCCACCTAAACCACAGTTTCCATCCGCTATCTCACAAGCCCCATCGAAATAGCCTGCAAAATCCTCTTCGTAGATCACTGATTTCATGCTTCGCTGACCCTTCGGAGTGTCCTGAGTAATAAAAAACCTGTAGATTGCTTGAACTCTGGCTATAACAAGGAAGTCCGGTAGAAATTGATCTTTAAAAATACCAACATTTCAAGCCAGCCAAATCTGCCAAGTAACCAGGAAAGGAATGCAGTGGAACGGTATTAGATCTTGGATCTCATACCAAGATTTGAGATTCGCTTCCAAAGTCGCAACCTCCCAGATATGAGCTTGTTGTAGAAGATCCGCCATTCCTTTCCAAACGTTGTCCGAAAAAGGACACTCCATAAACAAGTGAGAGATGGTATCTTCAGCTTTCTAGCATAAACAACACCAGTTGGGGCCAACCACATTCCTCTTGGTCATATTATCCAGAGTAAGGACTTTTCCTCTTGGAATTTGAGGGACTCATATTAGAAAAAAATGGAAAATAATGATTTTTTTTTGCAAAAAAAAAACCTCAAAAATTAATCCATGGGCTAAATTTTGCCCCTAAAACTTTTCCCTAGACTTAAAAAACAAATCAAATGATAAGAAAAACTAGAAGAAGCTAGAACTATTTGGTCAAAGGCCAGCATCAAATCAAAAACAAACATTGAGCTGCTAGTAGAGGTGGGCATTTCATAAAGAATCATGTTGAGCCCAACATGTTGCTTTACAATTCCATAAATGCATCCCTTTGTGCTACAATTGGAGACAAATTTTGACATTAATATATAAGTTTAAAGGTTTTGTTTGTTTTTTAGTGTCAACGTTTGTGAATTTTCTTCTTCCTTGATACATGTTGATGAAGATCAACATTGATTAATCAAACTTTATGTTGAAAGATGTCAATTCACTATATCCAAATAACATTGATTAATTAATGTTTCTAAAGAAAAAAAATATAAAATTTGACAAATATTTCATACTTTTATGGTTTATAATGGATATAATTTATGTGTCAAAAAGAAATCCACAAGAAATAAAACGCGCACACACATTTATACTAAGTTTGATGTAAGTGACATATTATGAGTGTTATTTTTTTTGTAATTTTACTACATTGTTGAGCTTAGCATTCTCCCTATAATCCAACTTTTTATTGAGTAAAATTTATACATACCACTTCAATTCTCTATATGTAAAATTCTTTGAATTTGTTGTTTTTTGTAAAATAAAAGGCTTTATATTAATAGGAAATACATGAAATTACAAGCCAGAATTCACTCTTTCATCTGTCACATTGTCTAATATCCAATCGAACATTTAAACCATATTACACTAAATCATCCCTAGGGTCCCTCCCCCAAAAGAGAAAACGAGACTGACAAGCAAGTTTCTAAAGGTGCTCGGAACCACCATGAACCTTGAACTTTTAAAAAACACCCAAGCTCCACAAAACAAGTAACTCATGCCTATCTACGAGCCTCATTGCTTCACATAACGGAGACTTATTCTAGAGGCTAATAGTTACCTATGAGCCACAGAATATCTATGCATTGTCTTCAGATAAAAACACTCATATCATGAGTGAGTCATGAGCCTAAACCCAGATATAAGATTTCCTTAACAAAATTGATAACCAAATGCAAAAGGATGGGACACAAAAAACCTACCCTATATAGGTAAAATGGATAAAGGTTCTTGTTCGAGATAGTAGGACCCTTCCTTTCACCCACAGTTCCACTGCTTCCGCTGTCAGCTCCACTGCCTATTTGGGTGCCCTATGCCGCCGTAGATGGTTCAACTTCAAAGAACCATGTCTTAGGGAGGGATGAAAGTCCCATTTCCTTTCGGATAGTGTCAATTTTCATGTGGAGGAGGTGTGTATCCGCATATAACTCCTTCCAAAAGGCCCTAGGGATTTTGTCACCTCCAATTTTTTCTTCCCTCTCCTACAACACTTGACTCAGCAAACCTTTGATAACCCAATATAGAGTCACCATTTTTTCAAACAGAACCTGGCGAGCTCTCATCGACCCAAGGTCTTGAATCCAATTTTCCAGAACCACCTCATCCAACGAAGGAATGTTCTCCAACACTTCTCGCCATACACTATCTTCCATCACCTTGATGTCAGCTCTGATAGCCAAGGGATCGAAGTGCGAACTACCATGTCACAAGCGCCACACTGGTTTGTTCTCGACTCGCCCTCCTACGACACAGGTTTTCCAGGTTTCCTCGATTCCCCTCCGTCGTCATGTTGTACACCACATAGAGCAATTCACCACCTATAACACTGCCACCTCATGTATATATCTCTCCCCAAATCATAGAAAACTGCTTTTCCAATCGACCAAGAACCTTGTTTTCCCTGTCAGTTTTGTAGCTCCATATAACGGTGATGGGTTGGCCGCGGTTGGAAAATTCCTTAATGGGCGACTTGAAATTTCCCATTCAATCCCTCGTAATACTGTGAAATCCACTGTCCGTAATAGTTTCCATTGTCCAACTCCCCCCGATCGTCATACTAGCAGCCTCTTTCATCATCCCTATCATCTGCCTTCCTGTCCTGCAATATACCACCTCTTGAATCCACACATGGGGATTTACTGCTTCCTCTGCCTTCCCACTTGTCAACATTAATGCATGTATCCTCCACATAGCCAACCAGATTTGCATGAGGTTAGGATGACACGTCCCTCGGTAGGCCCCTCTCACCCGCATCCAAGTTCCCTAGATCACCAACTACTATCTATAGACACTAGTTATGAATTTCCGGCTCAGTTACAAAATCCACGGGTCCTTCCTAGAGTCTTTGTCTTCTTCTGACCGCTAAATTGGCCAAAGAGTCATCAAGTTTATTACTGGCCCTTTTTACGTGGCTGAAAGAGAGGCCATGGACCAATACAAGTCTGCTTGCTAATTTCTCCACTCGATAATCCAGCCTCCAATGATTTGAAACTTTTGTAACTATTCTACCATTGTGCATGTTCCCAGCCATTCTGATGATAATTTATGAATCGCCTTCTAGAGTGATGGAAAGTAGTTTAAGCGAGACTGTGCTTTGAAGTCCATGGAGGAGACCCTCCAATTCTGCAACATTATTAGTTTCTCTGCCAATGTAGCCACCATATATCCACACCATCTCCCCTTTATGATCACGAATAACTCCACCAAATCCCGTTGGACCAAGATTGCCTTTAGAGGCACCATCAAAATTTAGTTTGAATTGGTTGATCGATGGTCTAGACCATTGGTCAGGTCGAACCAAATTAGAATTATGGGTTGGTTGTTTGCCGATGTACGTCGGGATGGCCCTGATTCCCCATGCTTGTAGAATGCATGCCTCTCTATCTTCAACTTGTAGTATATCACTGTGCCAAGCCATAAGATGAAGAGTTTCATGTATGTGTATATCAATGTGATGCGGGACCTTCTCACTGGTGTAGCTAGTGTCTCTGAAAATTTATCAATTTCTTTCTTTCCAGACTTCCCACGTTAGAAAAACTAGAAATACTTGCCATATTCTATTTACCATCTGGTTCATGAACGGATTGTCATTCCATTCGAAGATTGAGCTATTTGGTCTCCCTCTTACTCTAGGCAATTGTCTAAATATCTTCGTGCCTTTGTCCCACAGTTTAGATGTGTACCGGAAATTGTTTAGGAGGTGATTCATGGTTTCTTCCTCATTTTGACAGAGACAACAATGAGTAGGGCCCAAACAACCTCTCTTCTTAAGGTTCTCCCCTGTTAATATTCATCGCTTTGTCACCATCCACAGAAAAGTTGTGACCTTTGGCCATAGGTTCGATTTCCAAATCTTATTCCACTCTGGAGACTCTTCTCGCTCATTACATCCAGAGGCTATGAAATAAGCCTCTTTTACAGAGAAGGTTACCTTTGCTTTATACCCCCATCGTATTTTTCCCTTATCCTCATTAACTCTCATACTTCTCTCCTGGAGCTCCTCCCAAATTTCCTTTTTCGTTCTCTTCCCCACTACACTCTTGCCATTCCTCCAACTTTCTCCACCTCCTTAACTCATCTCTATTTTTGCTCCTATCCCAATAGTATTTAAATTTGGTTCTCCAGATCCTGGTTGTTATTCTCCAAGTGTCATTCACCCCCAAAACTTGTGTCAAGGGTGGCAGTTGTTTACATGAATCCTTCCAAAAATCCGCAGATTTGTCGTTTCTTATCTCCCAGAAACCGTGATTTTGAATGAGGTATTTTCCCTAATAAGCATAGTTCCAAATGTGGGATTTGTTAAAGGTCCCATTGAATCTAATGAGATATTTGTTATCCCACCCCCTAGCATATTTGTGGTGCCAGAACCAGGCCCATGGTTAATCTTTGTATGCCACCCAATGCCACCAAGTCTTTGCCTCCATTTCCCTGTTGGTAATTTCAGGGCCTTTGAGCCCCAAGCCTCTCTGTGATTTAGGAAGGCATTATGTGTTCCATTCTACCAGGGCCCCTTATGTTTGTCTTCGGATCCTCCCCATAGAAAGATTCTCTAGAGCTGTCTAATTTTCCTTAGAATAGCCTTAGGAGCTACCAACACCGAAAATAGGTAGGTGGGCATTAATTGGAGAACGAATTTAACAATGATAAGGCGACTTGGGAAGTTCAGAGGATGAAGGGTCCAGTTTGTTAAATGTTGTTTCATATAGTCTAGAAGATCTTTCCAAGAGGCTTGTCGTATGACCGAATCAGATAGGGGTTCCCCTAGATATTTGGATGGAAGGGAGCTCTGTTGGAATCTGAGAATTCTTAGAATGTTCTGTTGGGTAATACAAGGGGTATTAAAGAAGAAAATATGAGATTTCTCCTCGTTGACCTCCAATCCATATGTCTCATAGAAACGTTCGAGGATTTGTTTCATACCTTTGGCTTCATGCACTGAAGCATGTCCCATCAACATTGTATCATCCACGAACTACTGATGGGATTGTCCCAGCTCATTATGATGAAGCACCAATCCCCTAAGACATTAGAGAGATTTTGAGGTCAAAAAATGGCCTCCTAAGAGATGTACTACAAAAATATGAGATATATTAAAATATTATGAATTGGGGGTTTTATGGGGTAGGTATATATGACAAGTCACCTTCCACACTATTTTATATGCACAATATAAATAACCATGGTTGAGTTACTTTTCAAAATTCACTAGAAATAAAATTAATAAAATAAGTCTACATTGATGTGACTAAGATTCATTGTAAATTCCCAAAAATTTATTGTCTTTTATCATTTATTTGTCTTGAACTTGCAAATGAAATTAAATAATAAAAAACATTTTTAAGAGCTATTTTTTTAATTTTATGTTGATTTTTTATATTTAGTACTTTTCTCATGAATTTAATAATGTAATTTAATTGAGAATTTATTTACATGTAAAATGTCAATAATATTATTATAATCCACATTGCATTATTATTATTATTTATTAAATATATTATTATTCTTTATTAGTTTGACATCATGTTATTAAATAGAATGGAGTGAATATATAATTTAAAATTAAAAACATAAAAATGATAATATATTATTTTATAAAAAAATGTGAAAGGACTTTCTTTATGAATTAAAAGTACTTCACTTGAAAATGACAATAATATTATTTTATGAGAAAGTGTGAAAATACATTCATTATGAATACTTTACTTGAAAATGACAATAATATAATTTTATGAAAAGACTATCATTATGAGTACTTTACTTTATGACTTAAAAGTACTTACACCACTACCTTGGTTAACTATGTGTTTTTATCCACCATAGAAAATTTGACAAATAAGCATTCTTAACTCATGCAATGCCACCTCACCAAGGGGGATGATGTCATCTACTAGAATGTGATTGGTTGTATTTTATAGTACGTTTTCTTTGTTTTGAGGCCATTTTTTGACCTCAAAATTTCTCTAATGAGAATGATATTGAACTCTACCTTTGATGGACCTCCCAAGCCCCTCAGCGAGCAGAATGAATAGGAAGGGCGACAAAGGATACCCCTTATGGATCCCTCGCGTTGTCCTGAAGGGATCTGATGGGATACCATTGACAAGAACCGAGAATAAGGTTAAGGAAATTAAATAGTAGATCCAGTTTACCAATTCTATGCTAAACCTAAAAGCTAACATCATCTCTCTCATATACTGTTAGTTGACCTTACCATAGGATTTAGCTAGATCTATCTTTAACAGCATACCAGGTTTCATGGTCAGTGCTAAAAAATGGCAAACCTATGAACCATAATAATACCATCAAGAATCTGACTTCCTTCTACAAACCTGGATTGTTCTGGTGAGATTGGGGAGGGGAGGAGTGGTTTCATCCTATTGGATATTACTTTGGAGATAATTTTATAAATCACATTGAATAGAGAGATAGGTCTGAACTTACTAGGAATGTCAGCGCCCTCACTCTTGGGGATGAGCGATTGGAAGGTGGTGTTGAATGCTCTCAACACTCTACCCGATGTTCTTGAAGCCTCCAAAATTTGCCAAACTTCCTATTTAATGATGTCCCAAAAATTGTGAAAGAAATTAGCTGTGAAACCATCTGGCCCAAGGGATTTCCCATCTTTGATATGGTTAACAACTTCCTCTACTTCCCGCATAGTAATTTTCCCCATCAATATTTCATTTTGATCATAAGTCACCAACTGGGGGATGATCCCTTTGATATGTTCAATCTCCCCGGTTCTATCATGGATGGGTTCCTTCATTAGATCCTTATAGTATCGGACAAGTCCTCCTCTATGTCCTTTCTTTCTTCCACCCTCTCCCCATTTTCCTTTTTTAGGTAAGTGTTATCACACAACTCGTAGTTGCCCCAAATAGATGATCCTATTTAGGGCGGCAGAGGGGACGAGAAACCAAAGAGGTGACAAAAGAGGGCCTCGATCCCCAAGATGGATTGGTTGTCACGCCAATCGAGGCACTCTTCACTTTATACTATCCAAGCCACAAATAGTAAAGGGAGAGACCCTGATCTACTCTCAACAGGAGAGATCTAACCCAAACACCAGATCAAGCTATGTAGATAGGGTACGTAAGGTGAAGGGTGAAGAACCCTAGATTTAAGGAAACAAGGTCACTGTGGAGGCTTAGGAAATATATGATTAGACTTTGAATGTTTAGACATAGTGACTTGATAATTAAATATGATTCCAAAATTCAAGTGCTAGGACAAATGATCAAATCTGACTACCTTGGGAAATGTGATCCTTAAATCAAGGAAAATGGTCCCAAGGAGTAGATCTGAGAAGTTAAGGATTTATAGCACAAATTGCCAAAGAGATTTGACAGTATCAAGGTACACAAGCTCAACAGGAAAGGGTTTAACAACCTGGCAAACAGGTTAACCAAGGAGGGCACAAGGGTTAAAGATCAGTTCCTAGGGAAAAGGGGCAGATGGAGTCATCAGAGCATGACGCCCTTGAGAACCCACCTGAGGTTTTTCCTTAAGATAAAAACCCGGAAATGGTTTTCCAGTAAACCAAGTAATCCAACCCAGATAATTTTTCGAATAATTTGAAGTAGGGTTTTTAAGTAAGAAGTAACTGCAAACAAATGGAATAGGTGAATAACTCAAGAAAAACAATGGTACTTACCTCATGTGACTTGCAGATTCCAAGTGCATTGATGTTCCAACTCCCTTGAAGCAATTCCAAGTTGATTTGATAGCTCCCAAGGTGAAATTGATTTTCCTCCAACAGCAAGTGTGCCCCCCTTCCTGCAGATGACAATCTCAATGAGAATTTATTTACAGAAAAGGAAAGTAAATGATGCAAGAAGAATAAAATAGCATAAATATTGATCAAGAATACAATAAGAATTACTCCATGATTTTTTACTCATCCAATGAAGAGATCCGGAGAATCCCTGCGAAATCCTTCAGTGAATTCGCCCTCCTACAGAGCACACATCAAGCAAAAACGTCTAGCAAGGAAAACTCATCAAACAACAAATATGTGAAAAGATATCAGAGCACGAGAACAATCTATAACAAAGGCACACGATTTTTCCCAAAATAATTCTTTATTTCCAAAGATCTAGAGCCAAAAGTCCCTTTACAATGAGGGGGGTCTGTCCTTTAAATAGGAATGAGAGAGACCAAAACCCTAACCACCTTTTTAATGAGTGGTTGAAATCAAAAGATACATAAGTGATAATCAATGGCTAAGATGAGCCCAAATACAAATCACACGGATCAACTCAAAAATAGAGGGGGCACACTCACTAAGTCGCCCTAGGGGGGATGTACCACATAAAAGTGACTAGACAACATGACATAAGCTCATGGTGGGGATAGGAGGTGAAATCATCCTTCTCTAGCATGTCCCCATGGCACAATAACATATGATGACTCATCAATAATAACATAGTGTGACACATGGCCAAATCGTGCCCCCTCAAATACATAATAAAAATACAAAACAATAGCCCGGAGTGTGTGTGTGCCCCACAGAATGCTGCAACCTGCTCTGGAAGGTGTCAAATGCATCACACAAATCCTTTGAACCAACATCAAGCCAATTATGTGCCTCAATAGCGTAGATCGAATTCCTCAGTAACCATTTTAACCATTTTTTATCCTCGGATAAACCACCCATGAAGGAATAAAACGTTTTTCCTCATCACTCTGCTACCCGTAGCCTCGAACATGCACTCTAGTTCTGCATCATCTTCAAAAGTACCTGCTATCTGCAAAATACCATGAGATATACCAAACTTGCAAACCGGTCTTCAGAAACATACAAAAATATCAAAATAACAGTACTGAAATGAGATGTCGAAAGGAAAGAAACTAATCCACTAACAAAAATTCAAATTTTATTATTTTGCAGGAACATATAAAAGAGAAACACTCAAGACTAACTACTAGCTTTGAAAGCGAGCTTAGAAAAAGGTGCCAGACTTAATGGCAAAAATACTAAACTAATGCTCAAGTGATCTTATTCAGTTCCTTCCTACCCTAATCTAACTAGTTAGACAAGTACTAAGTATAGTCATAGATCCAATGCAACCATTCATCCAATTGATCAATGATTCTTCCATGATGTTCCTTAACAAAACAAATCAAGATTAGGTTAAAGATCAATGAATTTAATATCACAATGTTCTTGACTAGTTCAAAATTTGAGAAAGTATTTGAATGGTGCAAAATGAAATCATGCCAAGGAGGAGACTGACTGAAAACATCCTCCATCAAGATATCAATAGAATCATAGAAATTATTGTTCAAAATGCATGGAGGGGAAAGATGTGAAAAAATATTTAATTCACCTTGACTAAAGTTGTCATCCTCATCTACCTGACTAGGACAATCAATTTTGTTCAGTCCAAGAATCATGGACCAACCAAATGAGGATAAATTGTAATGCAGTAAAAATGATATTGTGATTAGCCCCAACCATTGTTTACTAATGGAGAAAAAATGAAATCGATCTTTACATACCCTTTCTAGCCACCAACAGGAAGGATCGATACACTGAAATATGTTATTCATCAAGGATAACTGAAAAGGGAAATGAAGTGCTTTATCTCCATTCATGTGACAATGCTTAGACTCCTGATTGAAAATATCAAAAATAAAAGATTGACCAGACCAAAAACCCAAAGCAAATTCAAGAATTTGGGATGGGAAGGTGGAATGAAAATGTGTAGTTTCTTCTAGATGGCTTAGATTGATTGACCTTGAAATTTGAGTCTTGGCAAAAGGGAAAGAACTTATTGCGAGCACCCAACCCCAAAAATTGAAATAAGTTATCTTGATAAAAAATTGAATTGGGAAAATATCAACATTAGATGAGTTAAGTGAAGGATTGTTTCTGAGCTTCCCATAATCAAAAAGATATTGGTTTGAGGATTGTATTAAGGAAAACTATTGATTAGTTTGACTCACTAGCCCATCCTCATCATGAGATTTCCTTTCAATTGATTTATCTTTAAGTTTATATGATGATAATTTATCGAGGAACGTATCAACAAACTCATTAAAAACCACTTGATCATTTTCATAAATTTGATCTCTAAGCACGCAATGATCAGATGAATTCGTTTCAAAAGAAATTTGGTTGTTGTCCCCATTTTCTTCTTCTTCGATATCATGATCAGAAATATCGTTAATTACATAAGGATTGTGAAAAGGCATCTCCAGAGCAGTTTCAAAGGATTCACTGATGGATGACTCAACCATGGATGCTTCCTGATGGAAATAATTGGTATCCTCCTCTTCATCTGTGAATTCTTTAGGTATTGATGATAGGCTTTTGATAAGTTCCCCTCTTATGTCAATGTTGAGGAAATAATCCCGAGGAGTTGATATTTGCTCACTGTCATACATTATTTTCTCGTGAGACTCTATTGGCTCGGGAGCAGAGGAATCAATTTGATAAGGACAATCATTAGTTAATTCATTATCAGTATGATCTTGATCATCTTCATTAAGTTGGTTTTCATCAAGACACTCATTGTCTGACTGTTCTTCCATAGATTCATTAATGTTTTCTCCCCATTCACTTATTAACAAATCCATGAACATGTCATACCTAGTGATGGATCCTAGGGATAAATGATCAAACCATAATCAGGTATCCTCTTCTAGGAATGCACCAAGGGCTCGCATATAGACATCCTCATCGTCAACACCCAACGATTCCATATAGTCCTAGAGGACATCCAAATGACTTTCAATAGATGTTCCATTACTTCCATCAAAACGAGGCAACCTCCTGATGTATCCATTTGGCATAAGATGAGGTGACTGTTATCACCTAACTTGTAGTTTCCCCTAGAGATGAATCCAAGATGGATGGCATAGGGGATGGGCAACCAAAGAGGTGCAACCAAGATAGCCTCGACTTCTAATGGATGGTTGTCATGCCAATCGAGGCAATCTTCACTTTACGTTATCTATCCCAAGACAACAAAGGGGGAGACCCAAATCTACTCCCGATAGGAGAGATCAAATCAAAACATCAAATCAAATCAAGAATAGGTGAAGTACGTAAGGTGTATGGTGAATCCTAGATCTATGGATGAAGTCACAAGATGAGTAGTAGGTTGGATCAAGGGGTTTAGATAGTGTAGCTTTGGTCCATTATGAGTGTGAGAGTGACTTATGATATTTGAAATAAGATCCAGGATTAGGGTACTAGTCAATTATGAAAAAATCCACTTCCTTGGGAACCGTGTCCCATGCAGGGTAGTTAAGGACCAAATTGGGGCTAACTAGTACCAAAGGTGAGCTTGATGGATGGATATGACAGTGTCAAGGTACTCAAGCATCCAAAACAAGGATCAAACCACAAGCAAACTCAACAGTCCAAGAAAGTCGAATTAGCTTGGAGAAAGATCAGTGCCTTGGGAAGTGGGCCAAATGGAGTCAGATGTCCACCAAATTGTAGATTAGGAATGTTAAGGTGTTGAGGTAGGTGTATCTTGAAAATTAGGCTCATCCAATGGCTAGATCTTAGTAGATATGAAATTGAAGTGTATCACAAAGTGACCGAAGTGGGGCTCAACCCTCAAAATGAGGAATGGGGCCCACAAGGTCAAAATCACTGAAGTGACACACTAGGGGTAGGTTATTGAATGTGTAGATGAAGGATAAAGTGGGATCTCACCTACCCAAGTGTTAGATCCTAGCAAACTCACCCCTCCCAGGAAGTGTGACCTCCCTTGGAGAAGCTTCTTTGCCTTGGGAAATGGTTCAAATGATGGCCAATCCACACAAAACTATAGATCTGAATCGTCGTGGATGCTATAGAGGTGGGTTTTAAATTATATACCCAAAAGCCAAGTGGATCTTTCTAGATCTGAGAAAATGTAAAATGAGGGTTTTGAAATTATGAGGGTTTGAAGCATTTAGACAAATGTTAGATCATGGAAAGAGAAATTACCTTAAGATCATACCTGAGTGATGGAATGAGATGCCTTGTTGTTGAGTAAGATTCCCGCAGAGATAAAATGAGAAATTGTTGAATTTGCTTGCTGAAATGATGCCCTAGCCCACAAGTGCGACCTTCTCTACCTGTCAAACCAAGGAAAGTCGATTCAATCAGTCAGATCAAGTATGGAGGAAATACAAGTGAAATGCAATGATGACATGAAATAGAAGGTCCCGGGATATTAATACTCCCTGTTACCAACGAACAAACCCAAGGAAGAAGTATGGAGGGTCCTCCCCTAACAATACGTCCTCCTCAAATGAATTCGGCCTCCACCTGTAGATGCAAAAACATGGTACAAAATATAGCAAGACAAAATCTTCAAGAACCCAGTGCAAAGGAAAAATCAACAAATGAACTCCAAAAGAATTCACCACAACACAACAGATAGATGCAATAATAATTCTCTATTCCAATAATCCAGAGCTACGAGTCCCCTTTACAATGAGAAGCTCTCTCCTTTAAATAGAATGGAGAGAGGCCACAATCCTAACCACTTTTTGAATGAGTGGCTAAGGTTAAAAGATCAAAATATCTAATCAATGGTTGAGATGAGCTCAACAATACAATACATGGATCAATAATAAAATATAACAATAAGTGGACAAACTCACCCTAGGAGAGGGGATCCCACCAAATCATAATGATAAAACATAAGAAATAGCTCATGGTGGGTCCAAGGGGTAATTTCTAACACCCTTGGTCAATCCCCATGGCACATATCCAAGAATAAAAGATCAAGACACCAAATCATGCCTCTCTGGGAAAGTCGTGAGCCTTAGGAGGCTCCAAAAATCATCAAAAAGTCCCATAAGTGATGAATGTGGGTCCCAATGAAGCTGAAACTGCTGAAGAAGGTGTGGACGACATCCCACTCATCATCACAAATCATCCCATGCCATAAAATTGCCTCAGTAGCCCAAATCGAATTCCTTTGTAGCCATTTTTACCATTTCTGGACTGCCTCAGGAAGTGTGAAACTGCCCAAACCACCTACTGGAGTGCCTGGATCCAAAAATAAAAATCACCAGACTATTTGGAAGGGGGGTAATATGGTAATAACAAGTGGCTATACCACCCTTCCAAAAATAGCGCTCTAGGTGAACCAATCATATCTCTGCTCTGCTCTGACAGGGCCTCCGACAAGCCAAAACTGCACTAGGATAGCCAACTGAGGCTAAAAATCATCGTAACTGCCCGGAACTAAAAACAGACTGTCTCATTTGACTCAGAAGGTCCAAATCCATCTAAAGTGTGTACTCATACACCACATAGTCCTCTGCATGGTCCAAAACAAATACTCATCATATCCGGTAGACCAAATAATAATAATCTGTAAAAGTGCTAAAAAGCACAAATCATCATCATAAGCTTGAAACCACTACATAAGCCCACCATGGTGACCTGTACCAGACCATTTATCATCTATCTGTAACATCTGAGGTCTTCCACCTCATGTCTTGTGGTTGACTTTTGGTCAAATTGGGTTTGACCTAGTTAACATGACCAAAATATAACTCAAACTGTCATCAAGCTGTTGCAAGGTGTCCAAGGTTAAGACATGCTTTACAATCCATTCAATTAGCAATTATAACAAAAAGTAATCATTACTGACGATCTAAATCCAAATATAATAAGTCATAATTATTATTTATTAGTCAAACAAGACTTTCAAGGTCATACTCACTTCATAGTTGTGATCAATTTGCTAGTGAAGGGTGAAGGCTAAGAAATAAGTAGCTAGGTCAAAGGATGACTTACTGACTTAACATTGTGACACTTTGGAAATGGAAAATGGAACACACACCATAGCTTATAGTGGACAAGCAATAACACAGGGAATGGTGGTGTCTCACAAATGGATAAGTTGTTCAAAGAGTGTTTATTCACCTTTCACAGATGCGCACAATCCATAATACAAATGAGGCCAACAATCTTTTTGATATAGAGTTTAAGTTCCATTTCTTTTTGGGCCTAGAGTTTCCATAGCCTTTGATCTATGTGCGTTTACAAACACATTGCATAGATTTACATTTATTTAGGCTTCTTGCTGCAGGTGTGTTTTTAAGGCACTTGTTTACCTGAGCACTTCTAGGTGTGTCATAGAAAGCTTGTTTACCTAAGTATTTACATTTCACAATAGATATAGCATTTGATATTTCATAGCCACTTTCATTTGGCTTGCCTTTCATTCATGTGTGTTGAGAAACATATTGCATGAATGGGCTTTTCATACAAGATAAAACATTTCATTTCCATATTTTGTATTCATGGCAGCACTAAAAGTTTCAGGTTTAGCCAACAACATCTTTAGTGACTAGGGAGAATTCACAAGGAAATCCAACTCACCACAGGTAAGTTTTGTCACCAACTTAGAGTCGAGACACAATAAATAGGGAAGCTTATCCAATATAGAGGCTACAGTGGGGAAAGGTCCTCCACGCCACTAGTCAAGTAGTAAGTCAAGGTAATGAACAAACTGGGTAAGTCATGGATGGATGAAGACAGTGAATAATGAAACCGACGCTGGCAAGCCAAAGTATGGTGAGAATGACCACCTCTATTCTCCCTAAGGAGGGTAAAACCAATGAGTATAGGCCAAGAACTTCTAAGTCTGAGTAGGGACAAATATGATATATATATAGTACAACCAGGTCCACATATCTATATGATCACCAGATCATGATACTAAATGCTAAGACATGCTAAGAGAATGGAAATAAAAGCAACACAACAACAATACCATAATATACCTGCTGAGTCATATACCTAAATGCTCATCATCTGAACCATCATCCGTCATCTGAAACTACTGCTGTAACTTTGGGCACTACTGACTACTCTGTATAAATGGCTAACTAGCTACATCAGTCATCTCTATGAGTGTCCTGAGACTCAGTCATGGCGTGGAGAATAAAACCATTGTCCAAAATCTGATAATGATCCAAAGTAGACGCTAATCTCAGCATCTCAATGCAAGGGAACTGGCTGAATAGTGTACTGGAATAAAAAAAAAAATGTATGGTAGCTCAGCTACTATATATGTGATAATAGTGCCCCAAATATTTCTGAAAAAAAAAACAAAAAGGGATGGCTTGGGTTTCCTAAAGGATTTAGTTGTTTGAGTTGGGAGAGAATCATTCACCAAAAGCCTTGGCTGGGTTTGATATTTTCTAATTGGTTCACTCGGGATATTTGGGGAAGAAAATTTATTAGGTGGATGAGGAAAATGATGGGCATCATAAGAGTTTTGATATGCAGGTTCATACCCATAATTATTTTGATAGTTATCCTCATACCTAAATCTTGAATTTCTTTCATTATACTCTTTTAAATCTTTTACGGTTTTTAAAAAGTCACAGAGAAAATCCGGGTCCATTATGAATTATACATTTAAGATTCCCCAATGGAGTCTATATATGGGTTCGTTCCTCAGTAGATTCATGGGGTGGATTTGCTAGGTGAACCGCACAAGTAATTCATCAAAAAGGTAAATGTCGTAGGAGAGGTGAGATGAGTGAATTAAAATGGTGATTGGAAAAATTTAAACAATGAAAAATACAATCACTAAAGCAAAAAACACCAGATGCGATAAGATATAAGATAACGCACAAAAACTCACAGACACCGAAGGTAAGCATCTATCTCCACGACAACGGCACCAAAATGTTAGCAAAGAGAACGAGAGTAGAGCTAAAGAATAAATTTCGAACTAAGGAAGGCCTCTACCTTCCCTGGCAATGGCGCAAAAATGTTGGCAAAGAGAACGAGAGTAGAGCTAAAGAATAAAATTCAAACCAAGGTAGGCCTCTACCTCCCCGAAAACGACACCAAAATGTTGGAAAAGAGAACAGGAGTAGAGCTAAAGAATAAAATTCAAACCAAGGTAGGCCTCTACCTTCCCAGAAACGACGCCAAAATGTTATCACACAACTTCCAGTGTCCCAAATAGATGATCCTACACAGGACGATAGAGGGGACAGGAAACCAAAGAGGTGACACAAGAAGGCCTTGATTCCCAAGATCGATTGGTTGTCACGCAAATAAAGGCATTCTTCACTTTATACTATCCAAGCCACATATAGTAAAGAAGGAGACCCTGATCTACCCCCAACATGAGAGGTCTAACCCAAACACCAGATCAATCTATGTAGATAGGGTATGTAAGGTGAAGGGTGAAGAACCCTAGATTTAAGAAAAGAAGGTCACTGTGGAGGCTTAGGAAATATATGATTATACTTTGAATGTTTAGACATAGTGACTTGAGAATTAAATATGATTCCAGGATTCAAGTGCTAGGACAAACGATCAAATATGATTTTCTTGGGAAATATGATCCTTAAATCAGGGAAAATGGTCCCAAGGAGTAGATTTGAGAAGTTAAGGATTTCTAGAACAACTTGCAAAGATATTTGACAGTATCAAGGTACAAAAGCTCAACAGGAAAGGATTTAACAACCTGGAAGACAAGCTAACCAAGGAGGGCGCAAGGGTTAAAGATCAATGCCTAGGGAAAAGGAATAGATGGAGTCCTCAGAACATGACACCCTTGAGAACCCACCTGAGGTTTGGCCTTAAGATAAAAACCCAGAAATGGTTTTCCAGTAAACCAAGTAATCCAACCTAGAGAATTTTCTGAATAATTTGAAGTAGGGTTTGTAATGAAGAAGTAATTGTAGACAAATGGAATAGATGAATAGCTCAAGAAAAACAATGGTACTTACCTCCTGTAACTTGTATATGCCAAGTGCAATGATGTTCCAACTCCCTCGATTCAAAGTTGATTTGACAGCTCCCAAGGTGAAATCGATTTTCCTCCAACAACAAGTGCACCCCCCTTCCTGCAGATGACTATCTCAATGAGAATTGATTTACAGAAAAGGAAAGTAATGATGCAAGAAGAATCAAATAGCATAAATATTTATCAAGGATACAATAAGAACTACTGCCTGATTTTTTACTCATCCAATGAAGAGATCCGGAGAAGCCCCACAAAATCCTTCAGTGAATTCGCCCTCCTACAGAGCACGCATCAAGAAAAAACATCTAGCATGGAAAACTCATCAAACAACACATATGTGACAGGATATAAGAGCTACAATCAATCACGAGAGAAATCTATAACAAAGGCACACGATTTTTCGCAAAATAATTCTTTATTGCCAAAGATCCAGAGTCAAAAGCCCCCTTACAATGAGGGGGGTCTCTCCTTTAAATAGGAATGAGAGAGAGAAAAACCCTAACCACCTTTTAAATGAGTGGTTGAGATCAAAAGATACATAAGTGATAATCAATGACTAAGATGAGCCCAAATACAAATCACACAGATCAACTGAAAAAATAGAGGGGGCGCACTCACTAAGTCTCCCTAGGGGGGATGTTCCACATAAAAGTGACTAGACAACATGACCTAAGCTCATGGTGGGGCTAGGAGGTGAAATCATCCTTATCTAACATGTCCCCATGGAACAATAACATATGATGAATCATCAATAATAACATACTGTGACACATGGCAATCGTGCCCCCTCAAATACATAATAATAGCCCGAAGTGTGTGTGGGCACCATTGAATGCTGCAACTTCCTCTGGAAGGCATGGGATGCATCACACAAATCCTCTGAACCAAACTGATGCCAATTTTGTGCCTCAATAGCCCAAATCGAATTCCTCAATAACCATTTTAACCATTTTTTACCCTTGGATAAATCACCTATGAAATAATAACATGCCTGTAGCTCACTTCCTGGTACCCCGGGGACACAACGAACTACACCAAACTGTATGGGAGCATGGTAATATGGTAATAACAAGTGGCTGGACCCCATGCTTCCTCTATAGCTCTGTAGGTGAACCGAATATAAGTTCAACTGTGTTGTAGGCCATTTTATAATGGCAAAATCTATAATAAACTGACAATATGAGTAAAATCTCATCCAGAAGTGCCTGCAACTAAAAACTTAGTGTCCCAATAGACTCCGAAAGTCCAAATGTACTAGTTATGAGTACCCATACACCTTGTGGCTATCTGTATAATCATCTATAGTCATAATTATGCCCCAAAAAATAAAAATAATGGTCTGTAAATCATAATAACCATAAAAACCATCAAACCATCATCTGAAACCCGTGTCTGCTGCATGGCACCATCTAAGATAAGATAAAGGACATTAATGACTAGCCGGTTCCAAAGTATGTGTCGAATGTAAGATCATTTATGGGTATTACTAGATATTACAGAAAATTTATAGAGGGTTTTTCAAAGATTGCAAACCCCATAACCTCCTTGCAGAAGAAAGGGAAGAAATCTGTGTGGGATCAGAAATGTTCTGACATTTTTAAGAAGTTAAAGGAATTGTTGACTACAGAACCTATTCTAAGGATAGCGGATCCTAATAAGGATTTTATAGTTTGCACAAATGCTTGCAATAACAAACTCGATGGAGTCCTAACAAAAGAAGGGCATGCTATGGCATACGAATCTAGAAAGCTAAAAATACATGAGAAGAATTACTCCACTTATGATTTAGAGTTTTTAGCAGTAATTCATGCTTTAAAAATGTGGCGTCACCACCTTATTGGCAGAAAATTTACCTTACTGACAGACAACATGGGTTTGAAATATTTATTAGATAGGACAAATCTAAACGCTAGACAAGCTAGATGGTTAACTTTCTTAAGTGAGTATGACTTCCAAATTCAGCATATTAAAGGGAAAGAGAACAAGGTTGCAGATGCATTGAGTCGTAAAACAAAACTTAATTTTATTTCAGCCATCAATACTTACTCAACAGATTTAGAAAATCAGATCCTTGAAAGGAGTGAAACAGATGAAGAACACAGAAAATTAAAGGAAAAGACAGCAAACAACAGTTCTGAAAATTCTATGGCAGATTACAGAATGAAGGAAAATGGACTATTGCTATACAAAAACAGATTGTATGTACCTAACATACCAAAAATAAAAATTCTGATTTTAAATGAGATGCACAAAAGCCATTACTCTAGTCATCCAGGTTATCAGAAGACCATTAGTATGCTCAAGAAAGAATACTATTGGCCCAAAATGAAAGATGAAGTAGCAGAGTACATAGCTAAATGTTTGGATTGTCAAAAAGTGAAAGTTGAACAACAACATCCTGCCACATTGTTACACCCATTACCTATACCGAGTTGGAAATGGGAAGTGATAAGCATAGACTTTATTACTGGACTACCCAAAAATCAGAAACAAAATGACTCTATCATGGTGGTAGTAGACAAACTGAGCAAAGCAACACACTTTATACCTGTGAAGACTACTCATAAGGCTCCAGACATTGCAGAAATATTCATGAAACAGATTTTTCAACTACATGGTATATCAAAAGTGATAATTTCAGATCGTGATTCTAAATTTACTGGAAACTTTTGTAGATCTTTGTTTAAAGGGTTGAATACAACCTTAAATTTCAGCACAGCATTTCATCCACAAACGGATGGACATACAGAAAGGGTAAATCAAGTTTTGGAAGACTTACTGAGAATGTATGTTAAGGATCAACCTGGTAAGTGGGAAGACTACTTGCACTTAGCGGAATTTTCATATAATAACCATTATCATGCATCATCCAGACTTAGCTCATTTGAAATTCTTTATGGTAGGAAATGTGATACACCTATTTCTTGGAATGAACCAATAAATAGAGTTGTTTTAGGACATGCATTGTTGCAGGAGTTAGAACTAATTGTGAAACAGGTACAAGGAAATTTAAAAGCTACCCAAGATAGGCAAAAGAGTTAAGCAGATTTAAAAAGGACTAATAAAGAGTTCTAGGTTGGTGAACATGTGTTCCTCAAGGTAAGACCGAAAAAGAATTCATTGAAAATGGGAAGCTGTGCCAAGTTGGCACCCAGGTATTGTGGTCTTTTTGAAATATTGTCCAGTGTTGGACAAGTGGCATACCAACTGGCTTTGCCACCAAATTTAAAAATACATAATGTTTTTCATATATCATTTTTAAAGAAGTATGTACACAATGCTACTCATGTTGTAAACTGGAATGATGTACATGTGGGACAAGATGGCGATTTTCAGGTGGAACCGGACTGTATCCTCGAAAGGAGGGAAACTCTGCTCCGGAATTGCACCATTGGGCAAGTGAAGGTGCAATGGAAGCACCTTAGCCCGGAAGAGGCAACCTGAGAGTTGGAGAGTAGTATGCAGGCATCATACCCACCTCTGTTTCAAGAACACTCAAAGAGTGATTGACCAACATCGAGGATGATGTTGAGACTTAAGGGGGGATGTATGTCACCTACCCAATTTCTGAAATTATTATTTTATTGGCAAAATACTTTATGTTAAATTTTAATTACAAAGTTTTGTAATTATGACAAGGTTTGGTCAAGGATGAATGTAATTACTGAATTATTATTATTTAATAAATTAAAATAGGAGACAAACACCCAAGGGAACTGTTAAATGAGTGTTCACTGACCCACTAGGAGGAATGGAAGCTGTTAGAAGGCATGGGACAGATGGCAGCAATTGCACTTCACCACTAGCTGTTGGTTATGGGACAACTACCCCTACAAATGTGGCATTATCCCCCAGGTGCAGGGAGTGAGCAGGCATCTCATTTAATGACCAGTTAACAACTGAAAGGCCTAGGCAGCTTACATAAGGCAAATTCAAATTGAGCAGGCAACTCTTACACAGTATTTTCTACAGAAATATTCCTCATGTGCATCAGGTGATCACTTAGAGATTCGAATAGGGAGGCTATGTGTGAGTGCAACTGTAAGTCTATAAATTTATTCTGAGAATAACTACAGGTGCTGGTGTAGGTCCCTTTGACTGCTAAGTCTTTGAGACTGGATAACTATTTCTACTGCAAGTGGAGAGCCTAAGCTTCAAAGTTTCTTCCTTCTGGTGGTTCAGTGAACAGGCTCGAGGGTCCTAAGGCAAGTAATTTGGCTGTCTTCAGGAATTGGTTTGGTGGAACAGGCTCGTTGGGCTGTTTGTTTCCCTACAGATTAACCATGCTTTTATGTTTCCTATTTTGGTTTACAGTTTAATAATTTTGTTTAGTGAAATTATCAAACTCTGTTTTGTAAATGTAATTATTTCTGATCTTTGTTTAAGTCTGAATGATAAAGCTTTGTTAAAAATATGATTAGATAATCATCTCTATATTTTTCCACATGCTGTTATTTGCATTGTACTCTAGTATAGAGAAGCAAATTAAATGATACATGAGAGATAGGCAGATTGCCATTGATTAGACAAATAATTACAGTAATTGTTATGATTACAATTCTGTCCTATATCTAATCATAGTATGAATTTACTGTATAGCATCGACAGTAATAAAGAATCCTTTTGTTATTTCATAAAAGAAAAACCTAGTCTATTTTCTGTATAGTCATATGTTTTCTTTTAACCCTATTCATTTAAAATAGCAAGTAAATACGATCAATTTAAACATTTTATGATTTCCAAGTAATAGTAGTTTCAAGATTTAACAGTTGGGGAAACTAGTCACTGTATAGATTTCTTGACAATATACATACTTTACTTCTGCACAAAATTATAGTTTTCATTTTCAACTACATTTATCTCAGATAGAAATATTATACATTTCCATACTATACATTTAATGATTTTCTAGCATTTCAAATTTCACGAAATATAGTAGCTGCAATTTATTTCCATATAATTTATGTTATGAGTAAACACTCTTCACTTTTCTCATATATGTCATAGATTGTTTTCAATACAACTGTATTTTCAATAATTAGTTTTGTATCAATCTTATACAAATATTCATATCTTATTTTACATTACTTATATTTTGTTTCCAATCTTGAATATCTCAAAATAGTATCAAGCCCTATTTTATTTTCAAAACCTAGAATTAAATACACAGTCCTTCATTTTTCTGCTCAAGCCTTTCATGGTGAATCTTAAACATTTCTTCTCAAACCCTAGATAGATCCCTTATACAATGAGGTTCGTTTCTAAGTTCATCTCAAATCCTACTTTTCGGTTCTTGACTTTTATTTCAAAACAAAACTTTTCAACTATAGTAACTGTTTCTGTAGAATTGATATTGCTGAAACAAAAACTTCAATTTCAGAATAAAGTCGTGGCTAGGGTTCTAATAACCCTATCGAAGAGACATTTCAACATATAACGAAACATTACACAAAATAAATAGTTTACAACGCAGGCTTGAAGCCGCGGCAACATGAAAACTTGGTCTAAAACATTATCATTGCCTATAGCTTAACCTAACTCAGAAGCAAGTAAAACAAGAACACGACTCCATTAAAGATTGCTCAACAGCATAGTGAAACCACGACAGAGACACTTTTATTTATCCATTTAAAATATTCCAAAAACACATTGGGTCCTTGCCCTCAAACAACCAAAAGTATTTAGACCAACTTGAAGTCGATTATAGTGCTACAGAAAAAACCTACTGAGCCAAGCATTAAATGAACGGAGGATAAACCTCTTACATTTTGATATAAAAACAAGTCAACCTAAAACTTCGCATTCAACCATCATTGAAACAAGACGAATGTTTCCAACTCTCGACTTACAACAAACACCATCCAAGGCAGCTACGAGGTTTGTTGTGAACCATTGGAGCTTACTAGGAAACCAAAGCAACATTCCATTTCCTATCCTTCACTCAGCAACCTCTTTCGAACGGGTACCTACCATAACATGCAATTGAAAGGTCAAAACAAGATTTTACAGTATCAAATCAATTATTACAGTATCATGTTGCAGTTTCAAAAACACTTACCTTTAAAATTTTGATGCTTCGGAGTATTGAACCACTACACCAGTAAAACCATGAAGCAAGCGGCGACTGACAGCAACCCTAGTTTAACACAGTAGACCAATCTCATTCTTAGGTGAATCAAACCCTGTCTGAACCACTTACACTACACTGGAAGAAGAAGCCTGTCACATTTTGGCATCGTGGGTTAAGTGTAGAAGGCTTAATGCCTGTAGCTATTAAGAAACTACCTCTCACAGGTCACAGGATTGAAACCCCTAAGAATCACTCTCATCAACCCTACATTTTGGCAGCCTGTCGGCCTCAATGCTAGTGAAACAATGAAGACCGGGAACCTCACAACCATTACATACAACAAGGGTTAGGGTTGTAATATCAATGATCAAGATTCGATGAGATCAACGAGCATGGAGGTTCCAACAATGCTACGTTGGAATCCGAGCAGCAGTGCATTGATAAGCCATTAATTACATCAACCACATCAGTGCCAACACTGCCTGCCAAGTAAACATCACTATGTGCAACGTAAAGGAGGGACATTACAATAGCCTTGCCATCTAGAAATCTTAGTTGTGCTATCGATCAAAGTTCACATGGGTGATCTAAGTGGTTTGACAACCAGGCTTCTCATCATAGAGTTTGGTCATAACATTTAATACTTGATCGTAACTCTGTCAACCTGTCAAATAACACATTTATGGCACATCAACTCAGCATTTCATTCACGAGGATTGGATGAATTCAAAGCTTACGATAGTCATACTTAGGACAAGAGCTTTTGTAATATTATGTTTGATATAATGTTTGTGATACCATATTGCATCATGTTCAAAGTTTGGCATATGGTAAAGCCCAATAGTGCCAATATATAAATAGGTTCATAATTTTTGTTTAGCATATGATCATATAGTTAGGTTCGCATTCTATTTAGCATATCAATGTAATTTAAAAACCATATCATATTACATTGTAATATGTAGTGTAAGTTTTATATAGTTTCAAAGTTTAGGTTTAGGCATTGTAATAATTAAATTACATTGTAGTATGTAGATGCATAGTAACCATAAGAAATGTATCTATTTCATTCCTATCTTTTTGTATAGGCTTTAGAATGAAGTGTTATATTGATAACTCATAGTATAAGTACTATAATTATGATCTTTTCCATTTGTTTAGCCATGCAATGCAAAGAACCTGGTATCATCATAGATATAGATTAAGCATTGACGAGATACACTCTAAAGCTACGTTTCCAATACAATACTAATTTTACAAAGTTTCCTAATAGCTTTTTCATTAGATTTTGGTATTATTGTTTTGATTATGATTGTAGTTGTATAACAATTGCTTGGACGATGTAATTTCATAGCACTGAAGAGTTTTGAAAGCCATCCTACAAACTAGATTTAAAAACCAAGTATCCATACCTCCAGTCACTAGTGTCGCAAAGAAGTATTTAGCTTTATGCCTTGACGATGAATTGAAAAACACAAGTACTCTAATTACTATGTTGTCTTGTAGATCTCTTACCTACAGTCTGCACATAGAAATATTATCAAATGCCTTAGCTTTTGCAGCTAAGTAAGCTCCAGGGTGCCTCATAGGACCCCTTTATTAACAAACAAACAAACTGTCAACAATCCATCAAGAATATTAAAGCAGTAAAAACTGTATCAACATGTAATATTAACCAAGAACTTAAACAAATTTGTAAACTGTACTTGTTTACGTAAGCATACAAAGATCTTTCATTAAAGAGGATAACATCCATTTTTACCGAAGCAAAAATTACAACCATGTTACCTGAGGACAATGACATGTCATTGTCATTAATTTATCTTAGTTATGATTTCGATTTGGTATATATGTTCCGCATTAAATAATTCTGATAATTATTGTTATTATAATTTTTTTATTTATTTTTTTGTATTTTCGGGATGTTACATGTGGTATCAGAGCTTATGTTCGAACTCTAGTCCTCAAAAGGGTCCAAGAACATGCAACAGAAAATTTTATTACAGCAGAAAACCTTACTAATTAAAATTTAAACTATTGTGTTATACATAAATTATTTTAAGTTACAGGTATGGAGAACTCAGCTGAACATGTAGAAGATAGATTTCAACAAAACATCCATAGCTCGGGACAACACTATGCAGAAGAAGGCCATGGTGAATTGAATGACAATTCGTCAGAATTGTTACGTGCGTTTCAGGAATTAAAGGCATAAATTAGATCTGTGAAACAAGACAATGAAAGAATTATGAAGGAACAAGAAGAGTTAAACCAAGTGTTGTTTGAACAGTGCCCAATTGATGAGCAGGAGAGAGATAATGAAGATATCTCCAAGGTTGAGGATCTGCCTTCTGGTAATAAAAGTAAGAAAATGAAAACCGATGATGTGAGCAGCAATTCAACATCATCAGGAGATGCTATTGAAGTATGGAAAAAGAAACGTAACTATTCAAGCGATAATAGTAAAGGATATTACAAACCCAGAAAGAAAAGCCATAAAGAGTATGAACAAATTTTTGGGGAGTTCAGAAAGATTAGACCTCCAACTTTCAATGGAGAAACTGAGAAGAGAGAGACAGCTGAAGCATGGCTGTCCGACATGAAGAAATATTTTCAGATTTATAACTATTCAGAATCCTTAAAAGCAAAAATGGCTATATATAACTTGATCGAAAAAGCGGATATTTGGTGGCAGGACATCAAAAGAGTAAAGGGTATCAAGGATAAGGATGTAAACTGGAGTATTTTTAAATGATACTTCAAGAAGAAATTTTTATCTGAACAGTACTATGAAGAAAAATCCAAAGAATTCTACGATTTAAAGCTGGGAAGTATGAATATGAAGGAAATGAATAGTAGATTTCTGAACTTATTGAGATATGTGCCATATCTCATGGAAGAAAAACCAAAGATTCAAAGATACTTGAGTTGTCTACCTTTCAATAAAGGACAGAATCGAGTATGATAGTCCAAAAACCTTGGAAGAGGCTATGAGAAAGGCAGTTTTCTATTATGACAATAATCGGAAAAGAGAAGGAATGTCAAACTGGAAAATTCATAAGCCCAACAATTTTGAGCTGAAAATGAAAAATTCTAGGTTCAGTGGGAATTTCGGTTTCCAAAAGAAAAATTTTCAGAATCGAAATTTTCAAGGAAATAATTTCAGAATCAGTCAACAGCAGAATTCTACAGCACCCAAAAATGCCCCCAATAATACCAGGACCAATGAACAAAAGGAACCCATCAAATGTTTCAAGTGTCAAGGTCCTCACTATGCATCAGAATGTCCCCAGAGGAAGCGGACAGCTAACAACATTCACTCTATTCAGACTGAACTATTGGAGACGTGGCGAGGGAGATGCCCAGAATCAATGCAGCACTCGACAACAAGCAAGCAGATCATCAAATCTCTATGGTAGAGATTGAAGGTATTCTACAAAATCATCCTGTTACTGTTTTAATTGACCCAGGTGCTAGCTTAAGTTATATATCACCAGATATTGTGGAAAGTCTTAAATTAAACACAGAAAAGTTCAGTAAATCTTGGTTAGTTAAACTAGCAACTGGAACAAAGAGGAAAGTATCATATTTTATAGAAAGTTGTGCTTTATCCATGAATCAGTTAAAGACACAAATCAAGTTGAATATTTTACCTTTAGGATCCTATGATATTATAATCGGAATGGACTGGTTAGAAGCCCATCATGTCATTCTGAACTGCTATGAAAAACGTTTTACATGTTTAAATGATGAAGGAAAAACTATAGAAGTAAAAGGTATTCCAAGAAAGGTAACTCTTAGACAGATTTCAGCCATGCAAGTTAAGAAGGCAGTTAGGAAAGGATGTCAGTTGTTTGCAGTAAATGTAGTAAATGATGAGTTTATTTGTAAACAGGACAAACTAAAATTAGAAGACATACCTATCCTAAATGATTTCAAGGATGTATTTCCTGAGGAGATTCCATGATTACCTCCTAAAAGAGATTTAAATTTTACCATCGAGTTAATACCAGGAGCAGTACCAAATTCTAAAGCTCCATACATAATGAATATACTGAAATTAAACGAATTGAAATCACAGTTGAAGGAACTGATTGATAAGAATTATATAAGACCCAGCGTGTCTCCTTGGGGAGCACATGTTATATTTGTTAAGAAGAAAGATGGAACCCTAAGACTGTGCATAGATTATCGCCAGCTTAATAAGATGACAATCAATAATCGGTATCCATTGCCCTGCATAGACGATCTATTTGATCAGCTGTGTGGAGCAACGATATTTTCAAATATTGATCTAAGGTCAGGATATCATCAAGTGCGGGTTAAGGATGAAGATATTTTCAAGATAGCTTTCAGAACTCGATATGGATATTACGAGTTCGTAGTCATGCCATTTGGCTTGACTAATGCCCCGACTGTATTTATGTGTTTGATGAACAATATTCTGCACAAATACTTAGATAAGTTTGCTGATGTGTTTATAGATGACATTTTAGTGTATTCTAAAAGCAAAGAAGAGCATGATGAACATCTACAGATTATCTTACAAGTTTTGAGAGATCATCAACTATACGCTAAGTTTAGTAAGTGTGACTTCCACAAGGACAAAATTCAGTATTTAGGACACATAATTTCTAAAGAAGGAATCTCGGTTGACCCTGATAAGATAAAGGCCATTAATGATTGGCTGGTTCCAAAGGATGTGTTGGATGTAAGATCATTTATGGGTATTACTGGATATTATAGAAAATTTATAGAGGGTTTTTCAAAGATTGCAAACACCATAACCTCCTTGCAGAAGAAAGGGAAGAAATTTGTGTGGGATCAGAAATGTTCTGACAGTTTTAAGAAGTTAAAGGAATTGTTGACTACAGCACCTATTATGAGGACAGTGGATCCTAATAAGGATTTTATAGTTTGCATAGATGCTTGTAATAACGGACTCGGTGGAGTCCTAACACAAGAAGGGCATGCTGTGGCATACAAATCTAGAAAGATGAAAATACATGAGAATAATTAATCCACTTATGATTTAGAGTTATTATCAGTAATTCATGCTTTAACAATGTGGTGTCACCACCTTATTGGCAGAAAATTTACGTAACTGACAGACAACATGGGTCTGAAATATTTATTAGATCAGACAAATTTGAACGCTAGACAAGCTAGATGGTTAATTTTTTTAAGTGAGTATGACTTCAAAATTCAGCATATTAAAGGAAAAGAGAACAAGGTTGCAGATGCATTGAGTCGTAAAGCAAAACTTAATTTTATTTCAGCCATTTGTACTTACTCAACAGATTTAGAAAATCAGATCCTTGAAAGGAGTGAAACGGATGAAGAATATAGAAAATTAAAGGAAAAGACAACAAACAACAGTTCCGAAAATTCTATGGCAGATTACAGAATGAAGGAAAATGGACTATTGCTATACAAAAACAGATTGTATGTACCTAACATACCAAAAATAAAAATTCTGATTTTAAATGAGATGCACAAAAGCCATTACTCTGGCCATCCAGGTTATTAGAGGACCATTACTATGCTCAGGAAATAATACTATTGGCCCAAAATGAAAGATAAAGTAGCAGAGTACATAGCTAAATGTTTGGATTGTCAAAAACTGAAAGTTGAACACCAACATCCCGCCAGATTGTTGCATCCATTACCTATACCGAGTTAGAAATGGGAAGTGATAAGCATAGACTTTATTACTGGACTACCCAAAAATCAGAAACAAAATGACTCTATCATGGTGGTAGTAGACAAACTGAACAAAGCAACACACTTTATACCTGTGAAGACTACGCATAAGGCTCTAGACATTGCAGAAGTCTTCATGAAACAGATTTTTCGACTACATGGTATACCAAAAGTGATAATTTCAGATCATGATTCTAAATTTACTAAAAACTTTTGGAGATGTTTGTTTAAAGGGTTGAATACAACCTTAAATTTCAGCATAGCATTTCATCCACAAACGGATGGACATACAGAAAGGGTAAATCAAGTTTTGGAAGAATTACTGAGAATGTATGTTAAGGATCAGCCTGGTAAGTGGGAAGACTACTTGCACTTAGTAGAATTTGCATATAATAACCATTATCACGCATCATCCATACTTAGCTTATTTTAAATTCTTTATGGTAGGAAATGTGATACACCTGTTTCTTGGAATGAACCAATAAATAGAGTTGTTTTAGGACCTGAATTGTTGCAGGAGTTAGAACTAATTGTGAAACAGGTACAAGGAAATTTAAAAGCTGCCCAAGATAGGAAAAAGAGTCAAGCATATTTAAAAAGGACTCATAAAGAGTTCCAGGTTGGTGAACATGTGTTCCTCAAGGTAAGACCGAAAAAGAGTTCATTGAAATTGGAAAGTTGTGCCAAGTTGGCACCCAGGTATTGTGGTCCTTTCGAAATATTGTCCAGGGTTGGACTAGTGGCATACCAACTGGCTTTGCCACCAAATTAAAAAATACATAATGTTTTTCATATATCATTTTTAAAGAAGTATGTACACAATGCTACTCATGTTATAAACTGGAATGATGTGCAGGTGGGACAAGACGATGATTTTCAGGTGGAACCAGACTGTATCCTCGAAAGGGGGGAAACTCTGCTCCGGAATCGCACCATTGGGAAAGTGAAGGTGCAATGGAAACACCTTAGCCCGGAAGAGGCAACCTGGGAGTTGGAGAGTAGTATGCAGGAAACATACCCAACTCTATTTCAGGAACACTCAGAGAGTGATTGACCAACATCGAGGACAATGTTGAGACTTAAGGGGGGATGTATGTCACCTACCCAATTTCTAAAATTATTATTTTATTGGCAAAATACTTTATGTTAAATTTGAATTACAAAGTTTTGTAATTATGACCAAGTTTGGTCAAGGATGAATGTAATTACTGAATGATTATTATTTAATAAATTAAAATAGGAGACAAACACCCAAGGGAACTGTTAAATGAGTGTTCACTAATCCACTAGGAGGAATGGAAGCTGTTAGAAGGCATGGGACAGATGGCAGCAATTGCACTTCACCACTAGCTGTTGGTTATGGGACAACTACCCCTACAAATGTGGCATTATCCCCCAGGTGGAGGGAGTGAGCAGGCAGCTCATTTAATGACCAGTTAACAACTTAAAGGCCTAGGCATCCTACATAAGGCAAATTCGAATTGAGCAGGCAGCTCTTACACAATATTTTCTGCAGAAATATTCCTCATGTGCATTAGGTGATCACTGAGAGATTCGAATACGGAGGCTATGTGTGAGTACAACTGTAAGTCTACAAATTTATTCTGAGAAGAACCAAAGGTGTTGGTGCAAGTCCCTTTGACTGCTAAGTCTTGGAGACTATATAACTATAGCTACTGCAAGTGGAGAGCCTAAGCTTCTAAGTTTCTTCTTTCTGGTGGTTTAGTGAACAGGCTCGAGGGTCCTATGGAAAGTAATTTGGTTGTCTTCATGAATTGGTTGGGTGGAACAGGCTCCTTGGGCTGTTTGTTTCCCTACAGATTAACCAGGTTTTGCGGTTTCCTATTTTGGTTTACAGTTTAATAATTTTGTTTAGTGAAATTATCAAACTCTGTTTTGTAAATGTAATTATTTATGATCTTTGTTTAAGTCTGAATGATAAAGCTTTGTTAAAAATCTGATTAGATAATCATCTCTATATTTTTCCACATGTTGTTATTTGCATCGTACTCTAGTATAGAGAAGCAAATTAAATGATAGATGAGAGATAGGCAGATTGCCATTGATTAGACAAATAATTACAATAAGTGTTATGATTACAATTATGTCCTATATCTAATCATAGTATGAATTTATTGTATAGCATCGACAGTAATAGAGAATCCTTTTGTTATTTCATAAAAGAAAAACCTAGTCTATTTTCTGTATAGTCATATGTTTTTCTTTTAACCCTATTCATTTAAAATAGCAAGTAAATACGATCAATTTAAACATTTTATGATTTCCAAGTAATAGTAGTTTCAAGATTTAACAGCTACGGAAACTAGTCACTGTATAGATTTCTTGACAATATACATACTTTACTTCTGCACAAAATTATAGTTTTCATTTTCAACTACATTTATCTCAGATAGAAATATTATACATTTCCATACTATACATTTAATGATTTTCTAGCATTTCAAATTTCACGAAATATAGTAGCTGCAATTTATTTCCATATAATTTATGTTATGAGTAAACACTCTTCACTTTTCTCATATATGTCATAGATTGTTTTCAATACAACTATATTTTCAATAATTAGTTTTGTATCAATCTTATACAA